>JADRCH010000062.1:3508685-3520952 GCA_019843965.1 Rhynchomys soricoides
GGAGGAGGAGGAGGAAGAATGGGAGGAAGGGGGAGGAGGAGGAAGAGGAGGAGGAAGAAGAGGAGGAGGAGGAATGGGAGGAAGGGGGAGGAGGAGGAGGAAGAGGAGGAGGAAGAAGAGGAGGAGGAGGAGGGACGGGAGGAGGGGGAGGAGGAGGAGGGATGGAAGGAGGGGGAGGAGGAGGAGGAGGAGGAAATGATAGTAATAATTGTGCTTAGGACAAAGCAGGCAGAAGTGAGCATGGGTCCCAAATCCAAAATGCCTTCCCTGTTGTAAAAGGCATCCCCTCCACAAGAAGAGAGAAACACAAAAATCAGGACCTAAATGGAGAGACTCTGCAGTGAGGATGGCCACTTTCCAATCTACTCTGTAATCTTTCAACTTAATTACTGAGTCTGGAGCAGAGTTCCCAAGCGAATGAGAGCAGAGTGTCTTCCAGGCAGCAATCAGATTCTCTGCATGTCATTCTGAGGTTCCCATCTTAACCAAGGCACAAAACGAGATGCAGAAGCATCCCTGCGTCTGAGCCTCAATGCCCGTAGGCAACTCTTTCCCCACCCACTTAGCTTTCTGAGCTCAGCCTCGAAGGTTATATGAGGCCTTTGGCCCTTTTCTAAACATGCTCTACAAACGTAAATAATGTATTCAAACCAAATCATCCCTACTGGGGCCACATAATTCCAAATTATTCTTGTTAAGTTTCACCCATTTCTGTAAAAGAAGCATAGATTCTGGTAGTTCTTATAAGTGAAGTTGGCCAGAATCCAGACATGCTTAGTCAGGTCCATCTAACTAGGCAGCACCCACAACTCCCCCTTACAAGACAAACTGACCCTCCGCACTGCCACAAGCTCATGACTCTTGAAGATGCACAAACTCTTGATGGAAATCTGGAGGCAGAGTTTAATATGAGCTGGGTCCAGATAAACCCATGGTTTACCAACCACTGGCATCCTTACTGACCTATCGAACCCGATCTACAAGCTTTTGCTGACCAGGTCTGAATTCTGGCCAAATGCAGTATCTGAGGTCAGAGGCTACCCTGTTGTCCCAGTCCAGGGCCCACTGAACTAAGCTGAGTTTGTGTCTGAACCAGTAAGCCTCCAGAGACCTCCCGATTGGGTCTTATCCCATCTCGGTAACCTGTCCACCAAACATGATTTGGGATGAGAATTTTGCTGAAACAAACTTAGACATTTTAAGTCAAAAATCCACAAAGCTTCAAAATCCAGGAGAGAACTTACCTACCACCCAGATGCAGCAGTTGACAATGAAGTCCTTACCTGGTTACCAGGTAGATGCTCTTGGACCACCAAGCTCTTTGTTGGCTCTTCTGGCTACCTAGAAAGGGAAGGAGATCCCTTATACCAACTACATTTAGAAAAGTTTCAGATGAAACAAAACAAAACCTGATTTGCAACTTGGGCATCTCACAGCATTTTAGGATGACAGAAACAACACACACACACACACACACACACACACACACCAAAACAGCAACAACTTAATTGGCCACAGACTCTTCAGCTAGCCAGTAAGTTGATTTCAACTTACAGTTAGCTGCTCAGAGTCTATTCAGTTCACTGGCTACAGGGCTTTCTACAGCCTTAAAGCTGTAACTGTGATTAAGCCCTGCACAGGGCCGGTCTGTCACTCACCCTAGAGGTGCTGAGCCTGCGGCAGATATAGGAGAGAACCAACTCTCCAGAGACATGGGACAGGTTAAGAACTGTTAGAACATTGTTAAAATCCATGGTAGTGTTATCTTCTTAAAGTTTATATTGTAAGTGATGTTCTCAGCGTGCATTTTTTCTACTAATAATCGAAGGCACGGAGAAAGAGAACATCTGGCACCCCAATTGGCAGGCGGACTTAAACCAAAGGCTGTAGCAAGCTACCTTCTATAGCAAACGGAGACACCCAAACAACTGTGGGAACACTGGGGCTGATTCTTCTGGCTCCTTAAGTTAAACTTCTTAGTGTTGTGACTAAAACACCTGACAAAAGCAAATTTAACGGAATTATTTTTGCTTGCTTTCTGTCGCTGGGTTAAAATCATTCACCAAAAGCAACATGAGGAAGAAAAAGTTTGCTTTACTTACAGCTTCTAGTGTACCATGAAGAGAAGGCAGGCCTGGAAACTGGAGGCAGGAATTGAAAAGGAGACCATGGAAAGACACCACTTTCTGGCTTGTGCCCCAGGCTTGCTCAGCCGACTTTCTCACACAACCCAGGACCACCTGCCCCGTGAACTGGGTCCTCCCACATCGGTCTTCAATCAAGACAATGCCCCACCTACTTGCCTACTGGTCAGTCTGATGGAGGCATTTTCTCAGGTGAGACTCCCTTCCCAGATGACCCTGGCCTGTGTCGATAGAACACCAGCCAGCCACAAACTGTCATCATAAGCCTCAACTGTTCACTTGACACAAACCTGCAGTCACCTGGGAGAAGAGACCATGAACTGAAGAGTTGCCAAGTTCAGGTTGGTTAGTGGCCATGTCTGTGAAGGTGATTGACACACGAAGGTCCAACCCACTGTGGGTGGTGCCATCCCCAGGCAGGGAGCAAGCCAGTAATCAGCATTGCTCTGTGGTCTGTGCTTTATTTAGTTCCTGTCTTGGCTTCCCTCAATGTAACCAGACACACACACACACACACACACACACACACACACACACACACACACACGAGAGAGAGAGAGAGAGACAGACAGACAGACAGACAGACAGACAAAGGGACTTGAAGTAATCCAGAGATCGTGAGTGGATCCCAGACATTGGACGGTTGGAGTTTGATTTTGCGTTTGATTGTGACTGTGCCCTGATATATTTTCCCTCCTGAAGAAAGAAGGTATTTTAGTGGAGTCCACAGTTAAGAGACTTCTAATGGTAAAAAGACTTTGAATTCTAAGCGATTGGATATTTTTAAAGGGATTGAAATTTTGATGTGTAAGAATTTGCAAAGACTCTGGGAATTTTAAAGTTATTTAGATCTTGGGGATGAATAAGAAAGTAAGGGTTGAGGCTTAATGGTGATGTATTTGTGTATCAAGTTGACAAGGGGTCAATTGTACTGGCTGGTTTTGTGTGTCCACTTGACACAAGCTGGAGTTATCACAGAGAAAGGAGTTTCAGTTGAGAAAATGCCTCTATGAGGTCCAGTGGTAAGGCATTTTCTCAATTAGTGATCAAGGGGGGAGGGCCCCTTGTGTGTGGTACCATCTGTGGGCTGGTGGTCTTGGGTTCTATAAGAAAGCAGGCTAAGCAAGCCAGGAGAAGCAAGCAAGCCAGTAAGAAACATCCCTCCATGGCCTCTGCATCAGCTCCTGCTTCCTGACCTGCTTGAGTTCCAGTCCTGACTTCCTTTAGTGATGAACAGCAGCGTGGAAGTGTAAGCTGAACAAACCCTTTCCTCCCCAACTTGCTTCTTGGTCATGATGTGTGTGCAGGAATGGAAATCCCGACGAAGACGTGAAGGACCCTTTGAACAGGTGGGTAATGCTGCGACCGTCTTACCCGCTAGCACCATGGGAAGCCCCTGTTTTACTTGAACTCCTATTCTAGTTTTGCTGTGCATTCAGGGCCTTTTATGACATGATTGATGGGAAATCCTTGCTGTTGTTGGTAAGCAGTGAGAGCTTGTATTTGTCTTATCACTTAACATTTAAAAGGTAAGTCAATCAGGGGCTGGGGACATGGTGTGAGAGACTGTCCTTATTCCATCAAGCCGTAATAAAACAGATAAGGTTCCAGGGACAAACTCCCCTGCTCTTGGAAGAGATTTCTTCCAACCTGTGGCTATATTGACAGCATCTGCCCCAGCATCTCAGGAAACTGGCCGAAGTCATTTCTTTTTGTGTCTCCTGTTACAATGCCTTGAACGGTCAGATATTGAAACACACACAGCTTAGATGAAAGGAAACATCCGTATGATATCACAATGCCTGGGTAGCAATTATTGCCAGCAAGGGCATTTACAAGAAAATGCCTATCTTAGGATTCTTCTTGGCAGGGAAAAAAAATGACATAAACCCTTCTGCCAGGGTTCTTTCCTGGTTTAATATCATAAATGGAGATGAAGCTTTTGAAATGCTACAAGAAAGAGCTTTTCCAAACAACCCTGCAAATCCTCCTGCAAATCTCACCGCTAGCTCTTCCGAATTCCTTCTTCTTTTTTTCTTTTTGGTTTTCAAGACAGGGATTTCTCTGTGTGACAGAGCCCTGGCTACCCTGGAACTTGCTCTGTAGACCTCAAACCACAGAGATCCACCTGTTTCTACCTCTCAAGTGCTGGGATTAAAAGCATGCACCACCACACCCTGCTTCTTGTTAATTTCTTAATTGGTTCCACACGGGGACATTAATATTGTCCGGGTTTGAGTCGCAACACATGACAAGCTGTGTGTGTGTTCTTCATTGCTTTGATTAGAAACTTGGCAAATAAACAAAAACTATAAATGACCTTGTTTTCTTACTGTGTAGCTATTTGTGGACTGGAGGGAAACATCCTGGAATAAAATTCAGTGTATTATAAATTAGCACATCCTGAGGCAGGTGTAAGTTTATATTTAGAAAATCATTTTAAGAAGATTTTGCTACTCTGAGGACTGTGTGGGCCAGGAAATCCTTGAGATACGGGCAGTATGGGCACACATCTTCTGATGTCATGGGTGACACTTGTTAGGATGTGTAGTGGCTATTTCTGGTCGTCAACTTGACTATATCTGGAGTGAGCTACAATCCAGGATTAGAGGGCTCACCTGTGATCTAGATCTTGAGTCTGGAAGACACAAGTTTCAGGTGTGGTGGTACGCACACCTCTAATCTGGGCCACATCTGCTGCTGGAGATCTATATAAGGACATTGGAAGGAGGAAGATTCACTCTGTTCTTCACCTGCAAACCTTGTGGGACTGAGAGACTGCTAGATCCTTGGGTTTTCATTCACAGCTGCTGCTGACCGTTGTTGCGAAGTTTGACTACAGACTGTAAGTCATTAACAAATTCCCTTACTATATAGAGACTACCTATAAGTTCTGTGACTCTAGAGAACCCTGACTAATATAGGATGCTATGTAGTCTACCACTTGTCCAGGTCTCAACTCTTAGCCCCACCCCAAATCTTTACAAACAATTATGAGTATTTAAGGCACCTGCTGACAAGAGAGGTCTTTTGGGCCAACTCATGTTTAGACAACATGGAATTGGCATGAATAACCAGCATGAGTCAAGATGGCAAACATTGGACATAAGACAGTGAGTGGGGGTATGAGTCAGCACAAAATGGCTGGCACTGTTGTCCAGGAAACCCCAAGATAAGCAGTGATGTAATCTGTTACATAACTATCTTTGACAGAGTACCACTTTTCTTAGGTTCTATATAAATGCAGCCTTGAGGTCAGAGGCCTTCTCCATGGCCAGCCTGCCTGTGTATGTCTGTCTATAAGCTTGTATGCTTGTGCCTGTCTCTGTACAGGTCCTGTGGAAGACTTTACCCAGAGCTAATAAAGTGTGTCTTAGGTCTCCTATGTCCTCTTCAGCTCCCTGCCTCCCATGACCCTTCACCTTGCTTAGCCTCAGAGCATCTCACAGTGCCCCCAAATAACTGTTGAGTTTTTGCTGACTAGATGCTTACTAAAGAATAAAACAACATGGCCAAGGTCAGAGGTGGGTTGCTTAGACAACTTCCATCACCATAGTACATGAGAGGCCACCTGATTCAGGTCACCCTCTTACTGGGTTTGGTCCATGGTTAGTCAACACCGCACTGGGGCCTGTGGTGGCACATCATGGGCAGTGTGTGGCCAAGTAAAGTTGCTTGCCACGTGAGCAGGAAGTAAAGAGGAGAGAAAAATAATGGAGCACACCCCCAATGTCTTCAAGATCTCCTGTGAGACCCCGCCTCTTAAAGTTTCTGCTTTTCAGTAGTCCCTCAGGCTGCAGATGTTGGCTTAAAAGGGGGCATCCCAGACTGGGACATTAGCAGTGAGCGATTTCTATAGCCAACATGTATGAACAGGTGTTTAGTAGAAATCCACCTGCTACATTTGCTGAAAGGGTTGCTTGGTGGTTAGTGGGTCTTCAACTTGACAGGATCTGACGTCTTCCAGTAGGTTAGGCTCCAGTCACACCTTCGAGAGAGTGTCTTGATTAGGTCATGGAGGCTGGAAGATATGCCCTAAAAGCAAGCGGTACCACTCTCTGGGCTTGGGTCCTGTATAGACAAGAGAAAGCTAGTGGCATGTACACACTCATTACTCTGTGCTTCCTGTCTGCAGGTACGGTGTGACCGGCTCCCTCAAGCTCTTGTCCCCCTGCCTTCCCCACTGTGACAGAGTACCCTTGGCCTGTGCACCCAAGAGAACTTTTTTTCCTGTCCTCTGAGTTGCTTTCATCAGAGTATTTTATCAAAGCAGCAGGAGAAGGTGAAGACACAAGCCTGGGAAAAGAGTGACTGGTCTGTTTCTCCCACCATGGTGTTCTTAAACCCTTTTATCGGTAGTGTTTCCATCAATGACTGATAGTTTTAAGTTCTGGAATATTTCATAGCAAGGTTCCCAGGAGACTTGTAGAACTGAACAGGTGACCATGCTCCAGGCAAGCTGCTCCAGGCGCTTTCTATCAATCACCAGATCACACTTTAAAGAAAGTGAGTGCATAAGCTGTGATTTATGCCAAGCAAGGTTAGGAAGAATCACAGCAAACTCCCTGATCTTCTGGCTCTTAAAATACCTTTTCACTTCCTATTGGGCAATGCATCCTGGGCCTTGACTGTGGGAGTGTTTTGTAGATGTATCCATTGGAACTAAGCTGCACAACTCCGCACTTTGACTGCTTATGGTTTTCTGTAGCGGTCTCGCAAAAAGAAGTCTTTGATGAGGAGCCAGGACTATACTTATCTGGGGTGTAAGAACAAATGTTTAGAGCACAGTTAGGAATCATGACGGCTTAGCAAAGTGGTAGCTGTAGGTTCTCCTTAAGGATCTAGGACTTGCCTAGCACCGATTAGTGAGATGGGTTTCCAGTACCAGGCATGATTTCCTTCTTCTTGAGTGGGTTTTAAGTCCAATTAGCAAGCTGTTTCTTACCTCCAAGATATATATGTGCCACCTCTGCCCTTAAGGTTAAACATCTGTTGTTTCCTGACAGAACGGTGCCCTGACAGAGCTGTATAATTTAACCATTGTGTATGTCTATGTTGAATTAAGATTACAAAGGCCCCTGAACACATGGCAATAGGCAGCCCCAGTCTTTGCCATCACTGAGTTTGACATGAAGGATGAAGGCAGCACGCAGATAGAGACTGTGAAGCAAGCAGACAGGAGGCAAGCCTCACAACAGGACCACGGAAATACGTCTGGGAAGTCCGGAGAGGGTAGGTAGCATGGGACACACATGTGTATTTCACACACGCCTTGCCTTTATTTTGTAACCCTATAAAAATATGAATTTTTAAAATAAAATAAACATCAAATAAATAATAAAAACGGAGATATCCCTTCTGCTTGAGAAGGGTAAAAGGTGGGTGATGGGTGGTTTTGTGGGGGTACGGTTAAAGTAGGAAAAACCTCGTGGTTAAGAGGCTAGAATCTCCAGTCTAGAAGGAGCTAACATTCTAACCAGTTGTGCTGGCGGAGTCACTTTGGCCAAGGGAGCATCTCTAGGAAGGTGAGCTTTATCCCTTCCAGATGATGCTTTCCTTTCCCAGAACCCCACCTCCATGGCAGAAGCTCATGGGCCACAGGCTTCTCTGAGTTATTTAGAAAATGGCTTCCCCTTTCGTCTTGCCTCTAAGCATGCTTTCTGGTTCCCCGCATAATTCTGGGTTCAGTTATGGTTTCTCTACATTTTCCTTCCAGAACAAATGGCTGCCTGTCTTCCACAGGTCTGACCTCCTGCAAGCTGATGTTACTTCTTTTCCTCCATTCTGCTCCTCTGGGCAGCAGCTGAAGTTTACAGCTTGCCTGCTTGGTGTTTTTCCCTTCAAACTAATAAAATTGTTCTTGTACTTCCATTTGAGCCTACTTATAAATTCTTTTACTATGGACACTAAGAACCTCAATTCCCACTGTATCAGGATGAACACCGAAGCTGGATTTCAGAGAACACGGAAGCAGTGGACCAATGAGAGAGGCATCAAAAAGGGTGGGAGAAAAAAAATACCGCACAGCTTTCTTTCTGTACCACAAACCCCAATGGATACTCCCCTTCAGTCCCAAGGCTGCTGAGCAAGTGTGTGCCCCATCCCTGGGAACAGGCTATCTATCTTCCTCAGGAACAGCCTGTATTTGGAAGGAATTGCATGTTCCAGTAGAAAAGCTTGCTGCAGGTTAACAGTTCCTTACTTTTTGGCACCTGAGGTAGAGACAAATAATGTCCCAGCTGTTCTTAAATTGCTTCTCAATACACAGTGCACCTCCCAGTGTTTGGTGGCCACGGCCTCCTACACTGACTTCACTGTGGATCACCCGCGGAACAAGGGCATTTCAGAAGGGAACCCTCTCTGTCCTGCAGTCTGCACCCCTCTTCCATCATGCCCTCCTCCCTCCTCCCTCCACACCACCTCACCTGCTCCTCCCTCCTCCCTCCTCCCTCTGCACCACCTCACCTGCTCTTGGAAGTTCTACCACATCAGAAATTTCTTAGGTTTTTTATGTCAATTTGGGGCTATCTCTGATTTCCCACATTGATGTGTATTTCTTCTGTCTCTTTCTTGATCCTTTTAGTCCAGTTACAGGCTGGTGCATTTGCCCCAAGCACAACTTGCTGCCTTTGCTAGATGCCAGAGCAGAGTAATTTCCTCCCTGGTACTGGGCTGAACAGGGAACCCCTCGGGCAGACTGGTGCTTAGCCTTCTGGGTAAGTCTTCCCTTCGTATGGGCTGTGAGAGAAAGGAGAGGATGTTGGCATTGAATAGACAGGGTCCTAAATCCAGCTCTACCACACTTTCAGACAGCAAATTAAACTTTGTTTCTCAGCTTCCTCTTCTGCAAAATGGACGTGTTACAAGTATCTCTCTCCAGGAATAGTTGTGAGTCTAAGGGGAGGTAGTGCCTCAAAGCCTCCATGTGCACTTGGCAGTCAGGAACTGTCCCATAATGTTGAGACAAATTCTCTCAACCTTCTACCAGTGCAGAACTGATGCCAAGTTCAAATGCTCCTGCAGAGATCCAGATTTCTCACACACAGACTTCTTTAAAATTTTTATTTTAAATAATACCATGTAGTAAACTAAGCGTGTGAATATATATTTGTAATCTCAAACTCAAGGGGCCAGGACTGTGAATTCTAGGTCAGCTTAGGCAGCATACTAAGATGCTGTCTCATAGGAAGGAAGGAAGGAAGGAAGGAAGGAAGGAAGGAAGCTAGCTTCATAGTACAATTGTACTTGATCTAATTCTAAAGCAGTTTTAAAAAACAAAACAAAAACTCCCGAAAGAAGATATCCACTTGCCCCAACAAGCTTTCTAGAGAGCTAGAAATCGTAAGGCGTCTGACACTCATTTCCACACTGGAAAGTGAAATTCCATTTCATTAAAATTTCTCAAAGATCCACAGTCCAGTGCAAAGGAGACCATGTTCTCAGGTCACGGTGCTGTGGGTTCTTTCTAATAAGTGAGAAGCTTTACACCACCCTAAGCCTGACACCTAAGGCAAGAACTAAGGATCACGAGGGGCCACTGGTGGGACTTAAGCAGATTTGCAGTGACTCATTATTTTGGGAGTTACCGAGCCAGGATTAAGGAAAGCCTCTCTCTCAAGAGCGTTCTGCACCAATCGGTGGGAGAAGCCTTTCCCTTTTTAATCTAATGAGAAATGATTTAAGCTGGAGAATGTCTAGACAGTAAATCAGGCAGCTTTGGGGATATACCAAAAGGATCTTTGATAACGGGGCAAAAGCAATTATATAGCAGAACAAGACTAGGTAGACTCAGAAAGAGATACTTGGAGCATTGAACCCTCGACATGGGTCACCTCAGACAGGCACACTCACTGTCAATCCCGTTTCTGCCTCTCCCCAACATTTTCTGTCCTCTGAAGACTGCCTGGATCCTGACTGGCTCTGCCTTTCTCTCAGGTAGAGTCTGCAGCAGGCCGGGAATGCTCCTGTGTGGCTAGGGGTCTTCTCACACTCCTGCTCCACAGCCACAGGACTTCTGCACACATGTTGATAGTGCCACAGGCCACTACTGTGTCGTTTCTACCTGAATGCTCCAGGTGACCCCTCTTTAAGCACGTGTTTACAGCGCAGGTGTTTATAGTATATTCTTTCTTTTCTCTCAAACCTAAAACTAACAACGTTGGTATTGACTAATATTACATACGACCGTTAAAATTCCCCCCTTCAGGACACGGGTTCAACGGGTGCTCACCACATGAAGGACAGATTGGCAGTTCCTCTCAGCATCAGAGCTTGGGCAATGCATACCCAGGGCAGTGGATCCAACTGAAGCCTCATTGTCAGCTCTGTGGGTGCAGCAGGCAACCTGTCTCAGACATGTTGTAGGTGTATGTCTCTGCTTGCTCTCTTTCCTCTGTTCTCTTTCCTGTGTGGCAGTGGTGCTCTTAAATCCCTTGCTGGGAAACCCTTTATTTTTTAATGTTCTCCATCACTGGCCTATTACTGGTCACCTCCCCACCCCCATTTTCCAATCACTTCATTGGCCAGAACCTTCATGGGACTTGGTCCTTCATGGGCATTCATTTTTGATGGTTGGTCAGCTTTGATGTTTGTACTTTCAAAGACTGCATACTTCTCTACAAAGATAATCATAGATATTTAGTTAAACATCCATCCATCCATCCGTCTGTCCATCTGTCCATCCATCTATCCATCTGTCCATTCATCCATCTGATCATGGGTTTGTTTGTCCATCTGTCTGTCCATCTGCCCGTCCATCTGTCTATCTATCTTGGTTTTAGGATCATGGACTTTCGGGGCTGAGATGATATTTTAACTCCTAAGTTTAGGAGCTTCAGGTGTGTACAGACTGTCTCTCCATCATACCCACCTCCAGCCCCTCCCCCATACACCTCCTGGACATGCATGGCACCATTCATGCCTATTGTGGGAAATAGTAAAAAGAAGGAACATGGCGAGTTCCCACGCTATGCCCTGGCTCTCTCAGCCCTGTCAGCCTGGCCGGCCATGCACTGGCAAGCAATGGCTGACCTGTTTTTATTTCATGGAGCCCTCTCCCTTTCTCTTTGTAACTCATTAGATCCAGTCATTGCTTCCTGTTGAAACATTATTTGATCTTGAGGGCTTGATGTTTTGTGGGTAAGCACAACATCCATGAGTTCCTGGGTGCAATGGCCACACCATGCCTCTTCTGCATCATTGCCTCTTCTACATCCTGAGCCTTGTTGGAGGAGGGGCTGATAGAGACATCTTCAGCTGAGCAGTCAATTACCAGAACTTTGAGTCTCAGCATTAGCTGTTTCCTACTGTGGGTGGAGGCATACCTGGCTAACACCAAAGTAAGTATCAGTCTAAGGCTATAAACATAAATACTTGGAAGACAGTTTGACAACACCAACATGTGCAGTTACTATGTAACAGTAGTACCTCTCCCCCACCCTAGGACCTCAGACTTCCCAGCCATGAACTTTTGTGCTCTGATGTAATAGTAGCAGACACGAATTCCCTCCTGTAGAGATGATCTCAGATCCAATAGAAATGGTTGGATATCACATAACCTTCACCACTATTGTGCCAGCAGTTATGTCTTGTCTTGCAGGTCCATACTTTAGCATTTGCAGCCAATAGAATTAATAAAGCTCTTACTAACATTCCTGATAAAACAGAAGAAGAAATGCCAGGGATTATCACATACTGAAGATACATACTGATTTTTGCCGGTATTGTGGTTCTGATGTGAAGTATGCATTCCTGCAGGCACTGTCATCAGGGTGTGAAGGCATGGCTCCTAGTCAGACCAGAATTTCAGGATTGTTCCACCTTCCTGATATGCTCAGGATACCCTTGTTAGAAAGACCAGCCGGGCAACTGGTTTCTTTAGATGCCAACAAATGGGTACAAACGGCTACATTTCAAAGACTCTTTCATTTCTACAGATTATGCATGCGGTAATGGTGTTTCTTGAATGGCTATTGAAGAAAAAACAAACTAAGTTATCACTCACCATAGACTCTCAAAACCTATAGAGTGGAAACATTTCAGAAATTACAGATGTGCATCCCTATATCACGGGACTCACAGATGTGCATCCCTATATCATGGGAATTACAGATGTGCATCCTTA
>JADRCH010000062.1:3520962-3562116 GCA_019843965.1 Rhynchomys soricoides
TGTGCATCCTTATATCATGGGAATTACAGATGTGCATCCCTATATCACGGGAATCACAGATGTGCATCCCTATATCATGGGAATTACAGATGTTCATTCCTACACCTAGCTCTCACATATTATGGTTTTCATATACTAGCTTGGTGAAAATTTGTCCTCCATATTTTTGTTGTTTATTTTAATGTGTCCCCTGAATGAGTCATGAGTCCAGACCCTTTACAGTTTCTTAGAGCTCCCGCTTCCGTAGGCTTCTCCAGCCTTCCCAAAATGGGAGCCCTGCTTCCCAGGGTGTCCTGGCTCTGCCCCCTCCCTCTTTTTGCCTTTCTTTGCCCCTGCACCCCTGGCTTACTCAGTGTAACTGGAGATCCACTCAGAATGAGAGAAAGAAAAATCTCCCTATGTCAGCTGCTGTTCTCAGTAGTCCTGTGTTGCCTGCCACTGAGAACCAGTTGACTGACAGAGGGTCCATTCTCAGCTCTGTTGGGAGCTGACTATTGTCTCAATTACATTCCCCACAGAAACACAAATACCAGGCCCATCTTGTGGCATTTGATACCTTGCCCTCATAAGCTCACTTCATGGTGGAGGTCTATACTGGGGTTCTACTCGAGGATAGCAGAGATTCTGTGGCTCTGCCTTCCTGAGCTCGCTCCAGCATGTGTTGCGTTAAGTTTGCTAGTATGATACATCATCATCATCATCATCATCATCATCATCATCATCATCGTGGATGTTTTGCTTTGGTTTGTTTTTATCAAGACTGGATATCTCTGTGTAGCCCTGGCTATCCTGGAACCTGCTCTGTAGACCAGGCTGGCCTCAAACTCAAAGATCCATCTGCCTCTGCCTCCCAGGTGCCGGGATTAAAGGTGTGTGGCAAATGCTTTTACATTTTCAACATTACTATCATTTTATTATGAAACTAATGCATGCTACAGAAGAACCTCAGATAGCTCAGAAGGTAAATAGACAACAATGAAAATTAACCATAATCCCACAGCAGCACAGAGAACTGAGAACCTGGTGTATTTTTAATGCTTTATAAGCCAATGTAAACATGTGATTGTATATAAACACTATATATAGAATTTGATAATAAATTTGGTATCTTTTTATAATTTATTATGATTTCCCCATATCCTCAATTACTTACTGATACATTTGATGCAATTAAGAGCATGCATTGGTCCAAAAGTTTAAGATTTTGTAAAATAAGGTGAATTGTCTACCTAGAAAGAGGAATATCTTTTCCTTAGAACATGAAAAAATAGAAAAATTAAATATATTAATTTTTAAAAAAATTAATATAAATAAAAGAACCTCTGGCTTGAAAGTGAATAGTTACAAAATAATATAACCTACACAAAATGTAAAGTCTTCCTTAAGATGCAGGGCAGGTATTCCCACAGCAGGCTGCAAGGACTAGGAACTCATATCCTCTGCTGTGGAGACTGATGAGCGATAAGACCCAAGGGTTCTAAAGGCCGGGTCACCATCAACATGTGAAAGAAGCCAGTTTGCCAAGGAGCGGAAGCTCCTCCTTCCCCAGCATCCCCTAAGAACAGAGCAAGAAGCAAACCCCAGGAACAGGACCTGAGGAGCCCTGGACTGCAGGAGAAGACCACACACAGGGGCCAGACGCTCTGGGGCCCTTTCCTAGGCTTCCGCTCTCCTTCGCAAGCTGTCCTTCCTAAGCTGTTTCTACTCCAAGCCTAACGTGACTTTTTCTTCATCCCTCTTGGCGACTGTCGGGATCTTACCTAACCTTCGCTGCTTTTGACTTAAACTCTAAAAGCATCATCCTCGGGCTTCTGTTCATTTCTAAATTATTTTATGAGACTAAGAACCCCAAAAGGGAACCCCGCTTTCTGTGTAGCAGGTGGGGTTGCCTTGTTGGTTAAGGTACTAAATCCATATTCTGGAGGACGAGAATTCATTTCCCAGGTGGTTAATAGTAGGCTCTTATTTAGTTTGGCCGGGAAATAGAGCATTTAGCTGTAACTGGAACTAGCTTTTAATTGGTGCAGCTTAAAAGTCATGAAGATTGATGACTGCTCTTACACTGTTCACCTTCCCTTTCGGTCCATGGAACACTGAATTTCAGGAAATTGAACTTACAGAAAATGAGGAAACATAACATCAGAACTTATGTATTTGGGAGGTTTCACTGACACCTGAAGATGACTTTGCTTTATCAATTTGATGTCAGCCTCTTGCCAATGTCTTTACAGCACATGGAAAGCCGCAAAAAAACACTTGCAGTGACATGGTAGTGACAGACGGCCACTGTCACCATTGGAGGACTGTAACAGGAAGGAGAAATTCCTCAGTAATCATGATGAGTGATCGGAAATACAGATCCTGAGTAAAATGGTTAACTCAGTTGCCTACCGAATGAAGGCCACCTTTGTGGCACATGAGAAACCAAAGGAGCACAGTTTAAGAAGGCACCAGCTCCTAGTGTGAATTTTTCTTTTCTTCTAGCTAATGTAGCATGACAGGGACCCACAGTCTCAGAGTTTCCTGCCACCCCTCCCACTGATTAGCCAATCAAGTCAGATTGTGAAGTTTCACCAATGGGATAAGACATAGTCACCACCTGTGTTAGAGATAAAAGACAGTGGCCATCTTGGTCACGTCTGATCGCTAGCCCAGTTTGGGTTCTAGCACACTGTTTTTACAAAAAGAAATCGATTTGTCTATCTGTTTTCTCTTTATGTGTGTGTTCCCTTACGTAACACCAAGAGGATTCTTCTCTCGCTCCAGGACTCTACACTCAGTCAGGATATTAGTGTTCCGCATACATACACTCCGCCTCTGTGCTTTACCCACTAAGGATAGAAGTAACAGCCTTTAGATCCCAGGCTATGCCCTGAACCTTTTCCCATGTGAGGTCACACCGCATGGACTCCCAGAGGCCCAGCCGGAGAAAGTGAGCCATGCCACAGCCAGAGTGGCAAGGATCGCTTGGCAGGATGAGGAACAGGGCGGACACCGATCACCTCAGAAAACTCTTTTCTGTGTTCATCCTCATTGCCCACGCAAAGAGTTATTAGTAGGAATCTGAACATTAAAAGTGAGGCAGAAATGTAAAAAAAACCTAATCCCGTTACCGGGTGTGACTTGGTTTATAAGGTCTTGTGTTAGAAGTAGAAGACGTTTCATTTCTCATGAGGTTGCTTCAAAGGGTAGCTCACACCTTTTAAACCCTGCTCAGTCGTTGGAGATGGCGTGCATCCACTTGACACACTGAGACTTTGAAGGATGATCCACTCTGGGCCAGACTCCTCTGATGCCCTGGAGGAATGAAGCTGAGTCTGAACAAAGATAGCTTTGCACGATCTCTTTGCTATTTCCCCCCTCAGAACCTTTCTGGGTAAACCCCGTCTGCTTAGGAAGCACTTGGTGCTGATGTGTCTTTCTGTTGGCACAGCTCTTTCGCGTTGCCGGTGGCCCTCTGGAAGCCGGGTGACACAGATCGTGGTTTGGCTGCGTGATTGCTTTCAGGCGGGCTGCTTCGAAGGGCAGCCTCCTCTCCTTTCCCAACAGTAGGAAGCACTTGAGGAGACAGGGAAGGAATTTACTGAGCTGAAGATAGAGAACAAAAGCCCAGGCCAGCTCTGCCTCGGAGCCACAGTGGATCAATTCTGCCCCTCACATCCTCTGTTCCTTCAGACTTAGGCCGCGCTTTATCGTCCCCCATCTCGGTATTTCTTTGTTCCATTTGAGAGGAGAAAACAGCTATTTTCTCCGCGTCTACATTTCTTTCTTTAAAGAATGATTGTCTTCGTGTTCTTCCCACTCATTTCATTTCTCTCATTATTCTCAGCAGGCTCAGCATCAAAACCTGCTTGACAGTGTCCCGGGAACTTATTCTTTGGCAGGAGAGCCTGGTCTTCCCTGAACACTTCAGCTCTGCGGCAGGCTTTGAGGCATATTAGTTGCTTAAAATAGCAGACCAGTTTACCTTCAGGGCCGGAATTCTCATGATTTTTTTTTCCAGCCGGGACAGAAAAAGTATAAGGATACAATCATTCCAATTTTCTGGGTGTGTGTCATGTGGAAGACGCCTGCGTAATTTGCACTCCTGGATCCATTTTCCAGCATCTGCAGGCTCTCACTCTTCACGGCTAGCTCTTCCCTATTTCCCCCGAAGTGCTCACCTTTCTTCCTTTCTAGCTTCTTCAGTGCTTCATTTTCTCATAATCCCCTGCCTTAAGCCCAAGCCTATGTTTTGCTTGATAGCAAGGCTCACTGAAATTTTAACCATCCTGACCCCAATCGCCAAAATCACCTCCCTCCACCAACACTTTCCCAGCCCCCTATCCCCCCACATACATATCTCTGGCTTGTGATGTTCCAACCCCCCTCTTCTCGATTCATCCTGAAGAGACTCCATTCATATCTGTGAAGAAATAGGATCAGAGGAGGGGCCTGTCATCCAGCTGTGATGAAGACTGCTATAGGACTAGAAATTCCCAAAAGCAGTGTTTATCCCTCAAGGGATAGTGACCTGACTCTTCACATTACAGATGAATATAAAGACAAACCCCAAGTCCAATAGACCGTGGTCTGCTGCAGAGCCCACACGAAGACTGATTTAAATTTGAGCAATAGTTATTGAGTAGCCGCCATTTAACACCCACATTAAGCAGCAGAGAGCCAAGGCAGAGACTACACGAGAAGATTAATGGAACAACTAAGCAGTTTGGATTTATTTCCTTCCCTTGTGATGAATTAACATCATGATTCTCAAGCCTGCCCTGCAGAAGAATCACCCAGGGGATATGTGCTTTTGCACCCTTGTTTACTCATGCATTCATTTTGAATTTTGTTTTGTTTCTGGGAATTAATAATACACTCCACAGATACAAACTCAGAATATTGAAAAAGCTATACCATACAAAGAACTCCCAGCATCACTGCCCTGGCTACTTGGTTCTCTGATCTGGAATGCTTATTGATTTATTTATTATCAGAGGAATTTTTTGTTTTAAATAATCGTTCAGTCTTATATAAGGTTAACGAATAAGAAGCTCTCATTATTGGGCACGGCCCTGGAATCGATAGATCCACAAAATCCCTGAGCTGGTTCTGATGAGTTAGTTGGTTTTTATAACATAGGATTTTGCAAAATAGACTGGAGGATGGGCAGAGGGTAGCTATCAATATTTCAAGTCTGGGCAGGAAAGGTTCATTGGCTGCAGATGGACGACACTGAGCTACAAAGAGTTGGGATCTTTCTAGAATCCAGAAATTGCGAACCAGGGAGCCAGAGAGCATTGCTGTCTAGTATGAGCCTCTGCAGACCACCATGTGAGGTGGCCCAGAGTCAGTCTGTACTCTCACCTTTCTGAAAAAAGCCCTGAGATGTATCTTCATTACAAGATAACCATTTGACTCCAGCAAGAAGCTCCTTACTTTGCGTTTAAGAAGCATTGGTCCACGTGGTGGTTTGAATGGAAGTGACCCCCACAGGCTCATAGGGAGTGGCATTTTTGGAGGTGTGACCTTGTTGGAGGAAGTGTGTCACTGAAGGGTGGGCTTTGAGGTCTCAGATGCTCAAGCCAGGTCCAGTGTCACTCTCTCTTCCTGCTGCCTGCTATTTAGATATAGAACTCTCAGCTACCTCTCAGCACCGTGTCTGCCTGCTTGTCACCATGCTTCCTGCCATGATGATAATGGAGTAAACCTCCTCTGAACTGTCTGCCAGCTCCAACTAACTGTTTTTCTTTGTATGAGTTTCTGTGGTCATGGTATCTCTCTTCATGGCAATAAAACCCTAATTAAGACAGTCCAGCAGCAGTCCAGCAATAGCATTACATGTGACCTTCCAGAGGTCACAGCAGTAGTGACCATACTTTATGCCCTAACTATATGCCAGCCTCTCTCCCCTTACCCAAGAAGCCAGAGGTAAAAATATGACAAAGAGACTGGAGGCTCTATTTAACCCAAATGTGGCCTTTTATATACTTCTGAGGGTTGATGGCACATCTGGTTGAGTATTAGTATGTATAATTCTACAACATCCCTGTGTATGGGGTCATTCATGAAGAAACTTTATTTAACTCCAGCCAGGCTCACTGAGATGTATACAGGATGCCTCACCTGGGTAGAGGTGGAATCACCTTCCTGGGAGGAATCAGATGAACAAAGAGATCTAATGCCAAACTCTAGGTGTCTTAGTTAGGGTTTTCCTGCTATGAGCAGACACCATGACCAAAGCAACTCTTATAAGAACAACATTTCTTTGGGGACGGCTTCCAGGTTCAGAGGTTCAGTCTGTTATCATTATGGTGGGAAACACAGCAGCATCCAAGCAGGCATGGCGCTGGAGGAGGTAAGAGTTCTGTCTCCGGTTCCGAAGGCAAACAGGAGAAGACTGGCTTCCCGGCAGCTAGGGTGAGGGTCTTAAAGTCCATGCCCATGGTGACACACCCACTCCAACAAGGTCACAAGGCCAAATAGTGCCACTCCTGAGCCAAACACATCCAAACCACAGCAGGCCTTTCCATTCAGGCTGAATGGTTAATTCAGCAGATTGAACCTTCTTCTGCTAACTAGGAAATTTCTATAAACATCCCATTCTGTTTCACAACAGGCTTGGTTTTTTTGTTACCCTGACAGTTCTTTTATTAGGTGTGCAGTATCAGGGAGTTGAGGAAGGAAAGAAGGTAAGAGTCAGAGTGTCGACCAGGTACAGAGTGTGCACCGGGGAATAGCCTGGGCACTCAGAGTTCAAGATTGACTGACCTTCCTTCTCACATCTCAGCCACCTCTGCTCTCCTTAGCATGAGGAGCGTGGGATGCTTGACAAGATTAACCTCCCTGGACCTCAGCTCCCTGACTTACAAAACCATACTTATGTCAAAAAGTTAATTCCAGAAATGCTAAGTATTTTTTTAGCAGTTATAATTAAGTTTACTCCTGGGCATAGCCTCTCAGAGTTCTGCCTGGCTAGATAGTGGTCCTTCGACCAGTGAATAGATTGGGTGGATACTTATCTACCCAACCGCTCATCCTTCCGACAATCAGTTGTTGATCACCCACATTTAGACTTGATGAATCAGAGATGTTTCAAAGTGCTTGGAGTCTCATTAAGACATTCTCAGATAATTACCTTGCTCATTTCTTCCCTGGGGAGCTAAGACTACAGAGGCTGGAGGCATTGAATTTACCGCAGCATCACAGTTCCAGATGGGGATGTCAGAGGTGAGAGCTAGACAAGATCCTTGTCTTAGGGGAGCAAAGCCTTAGTGCCAGGTTTACCCTGGTCATGGTGCAAGGATGTCAGCTTCACTGGCAACCTTTCTGACCCTCCAAATAGAGCTCAAAGTAAGTGAGGCTAGCATAATAAGCAAAATGGAATACCACAGCCTGAGTGGTTTAAACAACAAACCTGTCTGCATAGTTCTAAAGACAGCAAGTTCAAGATCAAGGTTTAGCAGGTCTGGTTTATTCTGAGGTTCCTCTTCCTGGCTTGTAGATGGATGTCTTTTTGCTATGCCATCTATAATCTTTATTCAGTGTGCATGCATCTCCAGACTGTCTTGTCCGTCGCCCAATACCTTCTTATAAGAAACCAGTAAGAAAGACTGGGGCCATCCTAATGGCACATCTTAAGCATCTATTTAAATATCCTGTGCCCAGTGCAGCCCTATTCTGGAGTACTGGGTCTAGTGTTTTGACATATGAATTTGGGGGCCACAATTTAGCATTTCTACCCTATGACTTAAGTAGTTAGAATTCATCTTCCAAATGACACTTTAAAAACCATTTCCTTGGGAATCTCACTACCCAGCCATCTAGACAAGACTCTCTCTCTCTCTCCCTCAGTTTCAAGCACATATAAAGTATTATGATTATATTCATCCTCCTTTGGCCTCTACCATGCTTCTTACATTCCCTGTACCATTTCTTTTTCTCAGCTAATTCCCTAGTGGTTAGACCATTGAAGAAAAATGCTATTTCCCTTCAGTAACCATTGGCAGTCAGTAGCTCCTTGGCTGGAGGTAGGAGCTCACAGACACCTCTTCTATCCACGATAAGATGTCATAGGGTGTCATCTTGTGCAGGTGTCCATAGCTACTGTGTTCATGACTGTGGTACCTATATCATATCTGGATGGCAGCATCTCATGGAGCCGCTTCCTATTATCCAGCCCGCACCATCTTTCTGCCCTCTTCTTCAGCATTCCCTGCCCCCCTGGTGGGGTACGTGATATAGATATCCCATTTAGGGCTGAGTGTGCAAGAATCAGTTAGTCTCAGCACTTAAACCAGATATTAACGGTATTAACTGTTGATCTCTATGAAAAGGAGCTTCTGTCCCAGGCTACAGCAGGACTAGTCTATGGGTATAAACATAAATAAATATTTAGAAGTTTGATAACATCTTCACTTAAGGAAGTGGTGGGATAGCCTGACTCTTGGGCCTATAAGTTCCCTAGTCATAGGATTTAAATAGATTTATAGTACCAGGTGTGTATTCCTTCGCATGGTCTCCAATCCAATTACAAAGTAGTTGGTTATCTCTGAGGTCATATCATGGTCATGCCACTATTACACCAATAGGTAGGTATATACTGCCTGGGGGTCAGTGTGGAGGCTGACCTCTGACCTCCACACATACATGTATATACATACGCACAAATATACATACAGTCAGACACACCAAAGCAGGAGGATAAAAAGAAGGGGAAGAAGAAGAAAAGGAAGAGGAGGAGGAGAGAGAATGGAATTTCATAGTCAGGACCAGAAGCCCTTAATTCCTATTTCTTACAACCTGAAATTCATTTTTTTTTTCCTCAAGTAAGCTGCATAGTTATTGGCCGCAGGGATATAAAGGGCATAGAAAGTTACTGAAGCATTGAACTGAGAAGTGCAAATGTCATAGGCAAAGGAGAATGTTGCAAATAAAGTCCCAGAAGTCAATGTACAGACAGCGAAACTAGCTGTCTGCTGCAGTGTCCTTGGAAGTAGGGCTCCCAATTGTCAGTAGTTCTGACAATTGGCATTACAGCCTTCAACTCTCTTCCATATCCCGGCATGCGATGGGTAGTTATCAAAACTGGCTGTAGTGTGGAATTATAGAATAAGAAATACTTGTTGATGGAGTTGAAATGCTGGAGTTGAGATGCCCATAGGTATGTCCGAGCCTCACTCTCTCCTCGTCCTACTCTGGTACAGGAGCCTTAAAATCTATTTTCCTATTTATTCTTTCCTTGTAGTGATGATACCTAGCTGAAGGGTTGGCTGTAACCACTGGTGTGGTCCAGCGTACCATATGGTAGTAACTTAAGCTAGACTCCCCTGGGGCATTTCACCTCTCTACAACTCATATAAGCAAGGCACCATGGGAGGAGACACTGTGAATATCATCTCTCGGTCATTTTCCATCCCTCTTTCTGTGTTATGTGTCCGGACAAATGGCACAGTCTCAGTCACCAAAGCTCATGGCAGAACTTTCTCAAGTGCAGATATGGTCTTTGTGTTAGTCTGGAGGTTTTCACACGGGAGTAGACAGATGTGCATACGTCCTGAATTTTGTACTGAACATGTATAAGCCTGTCTGTAAGTGTGTCACAAAACTATCCAAGAATTAAAACAAAACTAAACTTTGTATTAGATCATAGAGCATGGAAAACTGAGGCATGGGCAAAGATAAAATTCAGAATTAGGTATGGGTTTGCCTGTCAAGGGTGCCCTGGTTGGCATCCAAGGATGCTATCGGATGACGGCTGTCTACAATGCAGTGGTTTGTCTGATAGGCATGTGCAGGCTGCTCCCTCCAGACTTCACCCCAAAGATATTACTAAACCTTAGAGGGTAAATTCTTTGCCTGCTCAGCAGGATTACAGGCTACTGTTGGCAACAGTTGGTGAGGACAGTGATGGTAGACATGTTTATTCACGTGCCCATGGACAGAATGTTAGTTCTAACACCAATTCATTTCAAACTCAAAAATATGTATTTTTTAAAAAATATGAAGAAATTGTACTTCTGCTAATATAGACCAATTTTGAAAAATAACCCATCTTGGAAAAGTACATTAACTGTGAAACGACGGTTCAATATTTAGACTGCAGGTGGCTGAAGAGAAAGATGCCCTCGGTGGCCACACGCAGGTTGTGCAATTTCTAAGCAGTTAAGCCTTTTAAAACTTCGGAAATCCATTTCATCTGGAAATTACTAGGATCTGCTTCAATCAAACAACAAGCCTGGGTGGCTAAGGGTCATAAAAAGCCACTGTCACAGGAGGATTTTCATTTTGGAAGTGCCAGCCTGGCTGTTAGCCTGGAGGTCAGGAGGCACACTGTCCATGACACAGAACATTATCTGTCAGAAGACAGCCTCAGATGCTGTCATATGCTGCTGGGTCTACCAAATGCTGTCCCCAGAGCACACTGGAACATGGATACCTTTAACATATTGTTGGCATACACAGTCTGTCCAACTTTGGGTAAGTCTTTGATTTAGTGTTTAACATGGTGTGATGTGTTTACCTCATGGCAACGACTGTATCTCACACAGCAGCTGGCACATAGACGCTCAATTATGACTACTGGATCTGGATCTAAACATCTCTGTCATCTTCCTATTCTTAAAGAATTCCATCTGCTCTAATAGAATCTGTGGTTCTCTGTTTTTAAATTGTATTCAAATGCTTTTAGAGTTACTTTTCTGTCCATGTTGTAGTCTCCTAAGAAGAAGGATTAGGATATTGATCCGAGACAGCTCTTCATTGTAAAACAGGGTTACCAAGAGCAACACATTTTCTCAGCACACTTTAGCTGTGTGATGGTTTATATATAGGGAGTGGCCCTGTTGGAGTGGGTGTGTCACTGTGGGTGTGGGCTATAAGATCCTCACCCTAGCTGCCTGGAAGTCAGTATTCTGCTAGCAGCCTTCAGATGAAGATGTAGAACTCTCAGCTCCTCCTGCACCATGCCTGTCTGGATGCTGCCATGCTCCTGCCTTGATGATAATGGACTGAACCTCTGAACCTGTAAGCCAGCCCCAGTTAAATGTTGTCCTTATGAGAGTCGCCTTGGTCATGGTGCCTGCTCACAGCAGTAGACCCTGACTAAGACAAGCTACAACCTATAATTTTTTTTATTTTACCCCCTCTCCCTTGGTGTTGATAATTTTTCTCTTCTCCTGAAACTGTTCTGCAATGGGATCTTTATCTCCCCCACAAAGCTTAGGGATGTGTAATTTATATGTCTGTGATTTCTCTAAATTTTATGGTGTTATTGCTTTCTCATCTATCTCCTTTGCTGGGGCAACACAAAGCTTGCATGAGTCTGGTTGTTCTGAACCTGGGAGGCTCACTTATGACCCAACACATGGTTCCATGAAAACATTTTCATTTCTGTTCTTGCTGGTTAGGATGTGCTGCTGTCACCTGAGTGCATCCCCTGCCTCTTATTTCCTGATCGCTGAGTGTCAGTTGTTCTACCCATTATGGAAAATGGGGCACTGATGTTTCCAACAGCCAGCTGATTTAGCCAATTCCCATCAGTTCCATCCAGTTTACTTCATGTGAGGGGCATATGGAGTTTTAATGGTTTATTTTCTTTCTGCCTGGATGCTTTATGTCCTTTATGTCTCTAATAATAAGTTTTGTCTTAAAGCATATTGTCTTATGTAAATAATAGCTATTCTGGCTCATGCTGTTCTCTGTGTGTGTGTGTCTCTCTCTCTCTCTCTGTGTGTATGTGTGTGTGTGTGTGTGTGCATTTACTTCCCACCTGTTTAAGGCTACAGTGACAACAGATGGCTGTTCCCTGTCTTACACCACAAGTCTCCAACACTGCATGCACTTGGGCCATTTTTTTTTTTTTCTTTCTTCTCAGATGCAACAACTCAGTCAGCCTGTGTTCATGCTGATTCTGTGACGTCGTGGTTCTGATCCTAATTCCTGCTTGGTGCTAGACATTTTAAAGAAAAGCGAGACAGCTCATCTCCAAGGCCTTCTGTCCAGACTTCACCTGCTTTTCCTACCAAGCATTGTTTTCCAGCCATCTTCTAAGCCTCCTTGTTAAATAAGGGAGAGGAGCATTACCCAAAGTTCAGGGTTCTAAAGACTAACACACTAGCCTTTAGTTACAGAGAGCAGACCTTCTGCAGATTGTCAGGGAAATACTCCCACATCACACCCCTGTGCTTCTTAGTTTTTCCTTCTAGAAGGCCTGTGTCCATCCCCTTACATCTCAACAGTTTCATGACTGTCTCTGCAGCTGTGTTCACAGAGTGGCTCACTGGCTGTCACTAGTCCTTGAATCGAGCGGGATGCATACTCACTCTTACACCTTAGCCATGAAAATTTCAAGGACGGCCCAAGGGTCTGAGCCCACTCTGCTCTCTTTGGCTTCCTTCCCAGAAGCCTCCTTTCTTTTGGCATTAACTGAATGCCATCCATGGCTTCTCATGTTTTGTTATTCCCATTTGCTGGTGAGTTTGTAGACTGAGTCACTCTCATTCAACATGCTCTGAACTTGATTCTTTTTTCCCCCCAGATGACTGCATTTTCATTCTTCTGATGATAAACGGCTGCAGCTGAGATGACCCGAAAGGGTCTCGTCTTTGTACCAACTCACTGTGTGAGGCATTCAAGCACCATGCTTGCAATTATTCAACAGCCACAACATGTAATTGCAGGGTTATTTTCTTTTGAAAACTCTATGGGATGATAATGACAAATGGAAATCATAGGAGAGGCGGGGTATGAGTCTGGAGAGAAATCAAAGTAAGTACTCAAAGAACTCTGTAAGGAACATTCAAATCAATATTTCCTCCATGATGTAGGTTATAAAAACTGAAATTGTCACTGTCCCTTAGGAAAAAAAAATGATAACTATCTCTCTTAATCAGATTCTAACTGAGCCCACAAACAATTCTCTTACAAGTATATAAGACTTAACAAGAAAAAAATGCTGATGATTTTAAAAGAAAATGATTATATATATATATATATGAAATAAAAACCATATCCAAAGGTCATCTACATATGTAGCATATGTAGATCTGTATTAAACACACACACACACACACACACACACCTTTGAATACAATCATGATGTCTACAGCCACACTGCCCTGAACGCGCCTGATCTCGTCTGAATACATTTATAATATTAACTGTTCCCAAATAGCTTTCTCACGAAAGTATTTTTATAATAAATTTTCCCTCTTGATAGTGACAGAATGCAGCTGCTGCTGACATTTTCTTCTCTTACCTGGGCAAAGGAGACATATGTAATGTCTACCTGTGGACAGAGTGCACATGCGTAATACTAACACTTGGAAGGTAGAAGCCATGAATTCAAGGTATCGTCAGCTACATATACATAGCAAAAGTGAGGCCAGTGTGGACCACCTGAGGCTGTGTCTCTCCAAACAAAGAGAGAGGGGGAGGGAGGAGGAAGGGGGGGAGATTTGAAATCCAGCTTCTTTTGAAGCTCTGATTTATCTCTAATTGTCATTATTTCTGCAATAATTCTATTGGTTCCGTACTATTTTTACATACTAGAATTGGCCAACTTCCTGTTTCCATATCTAACTGCACTTTGATTCAACACCATAAAGTCTTGGCATCTGGAAGGGAGTTTCTGACCAGCCTTGTTCTTTTCTTTTGAGATTGTCTCCCCTGTTCTTGATGCTTTGGATTTTCATAAGCACTGTGGAGTTCACTCAAGTCCATGGTAAGAAATACCGCTGGTTTACTGGTACAAAACTGTATGAGAGCGCAGATACAGTTAGCAAAAAGACACCCTTGGAACAGGCCTTCAGTGACCATGGGCTTCACTTCTCCCCTAGTTAAATCCCCTGTGAGTTCTGAAGAGTGTCTGTTTACCTGCAGAGACCTGGCATTTCTGATGCTAAATGGCAAAGGTTTATATCTTAAGTGATGTACCCTAAATACTCCTGATTGACACAAATATATTTATTTCCTGTGTACTGACTTTAATCCAGCAGTTCACTGCTAATGTATCATGCCTCCTGCTTAGTCCTTGCAACTCTGGCTCTTGTTTTGTATGACACCGCCTCAGGAAAGCCTGCCTTTCAAGGTTAAACACAAGTGCTCTCAAGAGCATCTTGTTCTTGGCCCTCAAAGGAAGTTCATTTTCTATACACCTTGTTCCTTTCAAAGTCTAGTTTGCTAAGAGTTTTGAAAATTGTCATTGGCTTTTACTTTTAGTTTTTCAAAATGTACCTGGAGATGGTTGTATGAATTTATTTATTCTTTTGATGAAGTCAATGCCATCGATTTTTAAAGGCTGAATGGAATTGCATTTGGATAATGAAATCACCAATGTTCATGAGGACTGACCCTGTCTCATGTATCACTGGGCTACCCTTTCAAGGCTAGGCAGTGTGGGCACCTGCTGTACCTTAGGTCCTTGATTGGTTTTGCCATGAAAGCTGACTGATTGCAGAATTAAAGTAGCCTCCTCTTTCTCTGATTTCTGATTTGCCCAAAGTGTTGTGTCAGTTTTCTATTACAGTTTGGTGAATTCGTGGGTGAAGCCATCAATCTCTGGAGGTTTTCTTTACAAGATGTAAGTGGTTAATTAATTGTCTTCAACAGTTTTAAGATTATTCAGTTCGATATTTCTTCCTAGTTATTTTTCCGTTTAAAAAAAAAAACAGGGGAAAATTTCCTAGAAAGAGTCCAATTCTTCTAAAATTTCAATTTCAACAGCATAAAGTTTCCATAACACCCTGTTCCTTTAAATGCACAATATGAAGACACACCTCATTTTCTTTTGTTAAGACCCCAGTTCATTTCTGCTGGGTTTTATTAGTCATTAAACTGAGTGTTGAGTTTACCCTCTACCCTGCGTCTCACTACCGTGCATTCTGCTTGATGGGGTTCTCTCTCTCTTCCCCACTCTTTGTAAAGGAACTCAATCTGCACCTTGATGCTCCATCTCCTATTCAATGGTTGTATTTACAGCTGCATGTGTCTAGCCTGTGGCTGTCATTGCCTACTGTAACTCTTATGTGTGTGTGTGTGCTTGAGTATATGTATGTGTCCATTTGCATGCGCATGTATATGCATGTGTGCACATGTGTGTGTGTATGTATGTGTGCCTATGTGCAATATGTGCGTGTGTGTGAGTGTATATGTGTGTGATGTGCATATGTGCATATGTATATGTGTGTGTGTACATGTGCTCACGTGCATACACTTGCATGTGGGTGTGTATATGTGTATGTGTGTGCGTGTATGTATATATGTGCATATGTGTGTGTATGTGTGTGAGGACACATGCATGTGCGTGTGTGTATGTTTGTGAGTGCGTGTGTGCATGCATGTGTGTGTGTGTGCTCATATTTTAATGGTCAGTTGAGACAGCGGCCACACCCAGGAGACTGACTAGTGCATTTCCTCCTGAAGCCCACTGCCTAAGGCCTCTCTCGTAGGCAATCCTGTGGCAGGCAGCTGTACTCCCTGTGCCATCCCCACAGACTACATTTTCTGCTTTGAACTGGAATTATATAATAGGCATTATTTTGTGTCCCTATTCTTCAGCTTGGGTTTTATATCTGATTCATCTGTGCCTCTGCATGTAGGCTTAAGTCCACTGCTTTTCATCTTGGATTATATTTTGTTAAGTGAATACATCTATACTTTATGGATTTTGGGTCATTTCTTAAAACTCTTTATTGATTCTTTTGAGTTTCATATCACGCAGCCCAGTCCCCTCATCTCCCCATCCCCTCACATTTGTCCTTTGTCCTTGAAGCCTACCCTGCAAAATAAAACACACATACACATATATACACATACACGCACACATACACACAGACATACACACAAACAGCAACGACAACAACAGCAAAGCATAGAAATCATCCCATCATGGAAGCTGTAGCATGTCACAGTGTGTGTGTACCACCGTACATTCCTCTGTCCACACATCTTCACTTGTAAACGTTCACTGCAATGAGACATTGGTCTGGTCAGAGATCCCTGGCTTCTGTGACACCATCAGTATTGGATCCTCACTGGGACTCCTCCTGGTTATCCTGTTGTAGCCCTGTGTCATGGAGATCCTACGGCTTTGGATCTGCAGCACTGGCCATTTCCTATGTCCCAACCTTTGGCAAATGATAGAGACTTTGAGGTGGGCTATCTCAGAGCCCTGGATCTGAGCCTGGGCGGCAGCTGAGCTGGTCAGTGTGCTGTCTCTCCCTTCCCGGCACCACCAGGGTGAGTGTTCCAGCAGTGCTTTGGATGGTGCACCCAGTGCTGTCATCAGCAGGAGGCAGAGTCAGCTCTCCTGCCCTCCTGCCCTCGTGCCCTCGTGCCCTCCTGCCCTCATGCCCTCCTGCCCTCCTGCCCTCCTGCTCTCAGGCCACCTTACCCACACCCTTTTCTCCAGAGCCAGCTCAATGTTGCTGCCCAGTGAAGGTACCAGGCCTACTTTCCCTAGTGCTGCAGACCATGAGGGGCTGGGCCAGCTCTCCAGCTCTTAGACACTCGGGGCTGGCTCACAGCACTTTTGCCATCTGGGCCAGCTCCACTGTGTTGTCCAGGTGAGGGCCTGCTCTCTGGAGGCTACAGCCAGTAAGGGGATAGGGCTAGATCTCCTTCTCCCATAACCCCAGGATCAGATCTCCTGGCTACTGCAGGTGGCAAGGGGGAGGGGGAGGGTATCACCCCACACCCACCTTATTTGAGTCATGTTTAATTTGTAGATTTTATGAAGGTTTTATCACACTCATACAGCCATTGGACTGGGGCGGGGATAGACCTAGGAAAGGAACTGTTCTAGCAGAATGCACATGCTCAGTTTTAACGATGACAAAACACCCTCTTCAGCAGCAGAGTAAAGCCTTTGCCTCCTTCACATCCCTGTGAGATGCCTGGCACTGTCAGCCTTCTCCGCTTTAGAGCTCTGGTGGATATGCACCGTTACCTTCCTGTGGTTTTCTGGGGCTTTCTTCCTGTGGCTAACGTACAGAATTAGCTCCTGACTTTCCAAGAAGGGCCTCTGGAATGGCTGATGTTCCACTAATGCACCAAGCCAATTAAAGAAATGAAACTTTACATAGCCCTGCCTTCTATAGATGAATGTCTTGAAATTTATTCTAACGGCACTGTACAATTTTCAGGGAGTGGTCACGCCTGTTGCCGTGAACGTTAATTGGGTGTTTGAAGTTTCTGATGCCACGGTACCTGTCACAAATATCAGGAGATATTTTTGGTCACCACACAAATATACCATCTTTAGATAACGACAGTATTCTCACCTATCCTAGCCCTTGCATTTAAATTTTTTCTTTTCTTGCTTTATTGTTCCATATGTACCCAATAGATGGGGTGACAGTGGACACTCTAGCCCAGAGCCTTTATCATGGAGAATGTTAGATCCTTGCACTAAGCATGTGTGCAGTATGAAATTCTGTAGTTATTGTTGACCAACTTAAGGAACGACCTTCATACTTAGACTCTCCTAAGAGTCCCTTCGTTTAAATCACGAGGGGACGTTTACACTCTTCTCTCCTTGAGATGCTTTATGCGCTGTGAGTGACTGACCACTCAGCCAAGCAACAGCCATCTTGGGGAGTCCAGCTGTGCCCCCACTCTCCTCTGCCTTGCAAAAGTCGTTCCAGCTGGCCTGGTCGACGGTTCCTACCCTAGAACAGAGGTGCAGAGAAGGACTGGAGATTCTCTCCTGAGGGTCCAGCTACTTCATACCCCAGCAATGCTTCGTATAGCCTCGGGGAACAGCTATGGTATATAAAGGCCAGAAAAGACCACCGCAGGGACTTGCTCTATGCAGTGGGCAAGTGCTCAGCCCTGTTGGGAAAGGCTTTTCAGGTGCAGCTAGTTAGGAGGGGAGAGATGGTCAAGAAATAAACTCATAAAATAGGATTAAGCATTAGCAAGACACACAGTAGAGGCCATAAAGCCGATATTTAGTTGAACAACTAGTAAAACTGACAAAATCCCAGTGGAAATAAACGGATATTTCTTTTCCTTTTTCCCTTTGTGTAGCCCCGGCTGTCCTGGAACTCACTCTGTAGCCTGGTCTCAAACTCAGAGATCCGCCTGCCTCTGCCTCCTGGGTGCTTGGATTAAAGGCGTGCGCCGCCACCACGCAGCGTAAACTGAGATCTTAACAACTGAAAAAGTGGTGTGTCTTCATATTACACGAACATTTAAAGGTAAAAGGTATTATGAAAACTTGATGCTGAAGAAATCAAAATTTAAGAAGAATTGGACTCTTTCTAGGAAAATGTTACCTACTTTAAAACAAAAACAACAAAAAAAACAGAACCTGGAAGAAAGAGCAAACTGAATACTCTTAGAACTGTTGTAGACATTTAATTAATGACTTAAACCTTCTGCAAAGAAAACCTCCAGAGATTGACAGCTTCACCCAGGAATCCACCAAATAGTAATAGAAAAATGATGTAACATTTCTGGAAAATCAGAAATCAGGAAAAGAGGGAGCAGCTTCAATTCAGCAATCAGTCAGCTTTCACAGAGAAACCAACCAAGGACCTTACGTACAGTAATGAAGCCAGCCAGCCTCGGGTGAAACTTTATAAACCAAGAGCAAGACCAACCATTTCTTTGTTCTGGTACCGGCCCCACCCATGCTGGCATTTTGTCAATGTGATTGACAGCTAATTGACACAGGGGTGTGTAAGTCCTCAGCACACAGAGCTCTGTGTTATCTTCACAGTCTACCAGGTCTAGATCACAGCTTGCTACTCATCTATACATGCATATGGTATATGTATGTGTGTCTGTATATATGTATATATAGTGTACACACACACACACACATATATACAATATATACATATATATAGTGTGTATATATACATATATATGTACACACAATATATACACAGTATATACATATATAAACACACACATATATGTTTATGCATGTGTGTAATATAATATATATTATATATATACATATATATCATATTAAACAACATTCAAAGAAAAAGATTCCATGAGTTTGCGAGAGCAAGGGAGGCATGAGAAGGAGGGAGATGTTGTGGCTATATTACAGTTTCAAAAATAAAAATTATTATAAAAATGTATCCCCAGAAGGAGCAGCACTGAGAGACATGAAAGCAGCAAAGTTACAAACAGTAGAGCACCCCTTTCAGGGAGGCGCATCTCCTCCATGCTCACTGACCATTGCTTTGCTTCATCTAGACAAGAATATTCTCTCTTTCAAAAGTCTGACTTGGGTAGTTCGAAATCCCAGGGTAAACTATGAGTGACTTTGTGCTGTAGCAAGGGAAGAAGCGATAAATACCCCCAAGTAATCAGTTTTCAGTAGCATCTAACAAAACAGCCCGCCCAGGATCACGAGAGGACCAACAAGATACCCTAGGTGCAGTAAATGGTCCATGAGACAGTCCATAGGAGCAGAACAGACATTCAGAGGGTGGAGGCACTTTACCGTTATCACCACAGTCCACAGAGGGCCTCTTTAGGAGGGAGAACCTCCAGTGACTGTGGTTGGGTTGTGGCTGAGGCTCAGTCAGTGGGGTGCTCACTGTGCACAAGGCTCTGGGCTTGAACCCCAACACTGTATAAACGGGGCCTGGCGGCACATGCCTGCAAACCCCAACACACTCAAGGCATAGAGGAAGAAGGCTCAGAAGTTCAAAGCCATTGAAAGGACACAGGGAGCCCAAGGCTGGTCTGTCTCAACCAATGAAAACAACTGTTGTTAAATAAAGGTGTTTTATGGCAGTTTGTGTTTTATTGAACTCAACAGGGACATTTGCCTTGTAAGGAATGTTAGACACCTCAGTCGCAGTGGCCTTTGACCCTTCAGTCTCACGAGTCTGCCTTGAAAGCATGAGTTCAGAGACCTTCATGTGCTTGTTTCAGACTGTTACTTATGGTAGCAAAGTTACTCTACAGAAGTGTATCGAAGTGGGGTCCTTAGTAAGTGGTTTCTAGATTATACCTGTGATCTACTCTGGTTGTGCTTGCCAAGATTTCAGAATAAGTTGGGAAAATCTTCTTGACCTGTGTATACAACAATGAAGCCATCAGACAAAATCTCTCTGAATTTAAAAATCACATCAGTCTTTTTAAAAAAGAAGACAGCTTTCCTACTGCCCCGTTCTGGATGGCAAGCGAGTTTTTGTTTCCGTTTTCTTCATACGCATATTTATGTCTATAAAATAGTCAGCAAAGCTGCATTAAGTTTTAAAGGCAACAGTGTGATCGGAACAACAGCCCCATCTTTAGTGCCTGCATCGTGACTTGGATCAGCCAATTCATTCAGCATCCTCACTCAAATATTGGAGAATTTTCCCTGGATGTCGCACAAAGTCGGGATAAGAAGAGAAGCTGTTATCAGAAGTCCTTTGTCTGAAGAAATGCAACGCCTGGAGCCACACGAGTGACTGAGTCCCACTAAGCACCGTATGGGGCATGGAGCATAGATTAGCAGATTCCTAAGAGCCTTGACCACTGATTCCCTGTCATCTATGAAAAATGAAGAAAGATTTTAAACGTCGTGGGTTGAAAGGGATGTTATCAACATCATTGTTTTAAGACAGGCTCCATGGACAATGAGTCTCCCACCCCTTCTTCACACTCTTGAGCCTCTTCCCCCCTCGTTATGGAGGCTCAGCTCCATATACTCAATGTATATTTTAAAGCATTGTTTAATAATTTCTCGAGCTGAAGTTTGCTGTCCCTCCCTGTCTCCTTCCTGTCTTCCTTCTTTTCTCTGGTGAGGTTTTGCAGCTCAAACATGCTTCCAGACAAACCCAACTTTCAGTTGGGCTCCAGAGGACCACCATGCATCCCCTAGTTGATGAGATAGCTAGATGCAGCGTGTTTCTGAAGGCAACGATTTCAAAACGTTCCTCTGTATAGACTGATAGGCTGTACTGCTCACCTCTCCTCTGCTACCTTTTTCTCGGTGCGCCAACTTCATCCACCTTGTTCGGCTGCAATGAAAGAGACTCCCAGGAAGCTTGTCTGGAATTTGTAAGCATGGTGAGAAACAAGTGCCTTCCGAACAAGACAGCTCTGGGATGGCAGGCAGCAACCTTGGGGAAAGAAAAGCTTCCCTTCTGATCTCAAACATAATTACAATTAAGCCAAGCAGCCTGTCTAGAGGTAAATGGAATTCTTTACCAGCACGACCTAGGAAACAGACAGAAGACTCAAGGTCTCCATGCAGCTGAGACCCTGAGTAGGTGAGTTTCTATTCCTCATTTGAAAAATAGGAAGGGACACACTTGGAAAGTCTGTCATATGATAAGTGAAGTAATGTGGATGCCCTTGGTGAATTCGCAAGCACCAATCAGAATGACGAGTGTTTGGAAATCAGAAGGCTTTGTGCTTAATTAGTATCTATCAAAGTAATAGATTTGGAGCCCCTGCTTCGGTCAGCTGAATATGGCCCAAATCTCGGCAGCATCTAACAGGCAGTCCGCCCCTCCACTCCGAGAGTCAGCACTGGTCCTGTGACTCTTACTGGGCCTGTCACTCACTCTGACTGGCAGAACATAGCAGGAGTTACACTGTGTGAATTCTGAACAAAGGTGTCATGAAGTCGGGCAGCTTCCATTGACTTGGAAGCTGGTGCTCATGGGAAACCTGCCTTGGCTTCCTGAGGGTGGAAAGATGACAGGGTATGCATAGAACCAACTTCCTTCTTCTCCAGGCATCCCAGCCGAAGTCCCCAGGTGGCAGAAAGAAACAGAAATAAGCCACTCCAACTGAGTCTGGCCCTAATTTCTAACCCAGTGAGTCATACAGAAACAAGCTATTTAAATCTAGACTCTAGATGGCGTGTTATGTAACCAAGCTACCTGTTAGGTCTTCCACGCCTCCTCCCTCACAGGAACAGGCTGCAATGACACTAGCCTGGTGAGAACACGGTGGATTCTGATGATTGTGTCACTGTCTGAGACCTGGGATCCGAATTCCCACATTGTCCCTCTGTCTGCGAGTCAGTCCTAGCAGGTAGGGGAGCCATGGAGGAAATGGAGTAAAAGCTAAGAGATGTAAACTTTACCCCTTGGCACATGGACAACCCTGGGATGAGAGGCCTGTGCTGGCCGGTGAACTGTTTCAGAACAGGAGACACACCGCACAGGAAGGTACTGTGGCCATTCCTTACCCAAACACCCTCTTCACTCATTTCCTGGTTTCAAGCCACTTGGAAATTAGCAGATGGACTCAGATTTACTGGTGAGAATCAAGAGCTGATTACTGAAAACCAAGGAGAGGGCCTAGTGGGGACTCAGCACACAATGGCTCTCAAATGACACCGGAGTCAGAACAGAATCACGCAGCTTTAAGTGTCTTCAGCAAGGGGTGCTGCGGGCAGCAGCGCATGTGGCCCTGATACAGAAATTTGCAACTTTTCAGTAAACTTCAGAAAAAGTTTCCAACCCCAGGGCATAGACAGTTAGGACATTTAGCTCACGATCTAGTCAGTTCAGACTGCACTTCCCCCATGAGGCCAGAGCAGCCCCCAGAGCCACAGCCAACAGACTGTGACTCAAACTGCCCGCAGCCCATGCCCTGGCTTGCTTGTTAATGGAAGTGTTTCCCTTCTTTCTGCATCTCTGGGAAATAAATGTCCTTTAATCCCTGGATGCTATCTGGGGAAGGACTAGAAGAAACAGAAGGTTAAAACGTCAAATAGTTGGTCTGGATTTGTTTGGGGGTTCCCCAGCTAAAGGCATAAACATGTCCTAGCAGACTTTGGCACGAAGGATGTTTTTCTGAAAGGCCATGCAGACACTTGCGTGGTCAGAGTCAATGCTTCGAGATTTGTAGAAACATGCCTTAGGGTTCCTATCACAAGTTAACTGCATATCGTGGGGTGTGATAAGTCTCCACCCCAAAGAAAAGGGATCCGATCATGAATGGATTATGTGTTTGAAGAGACTCTAGTAAAAGCCCCACACTTAGAGGACTGCACATTTGGTCTTTGCTGTGTCCAGCTAGGACCCTGAACTCTCCTGGCAGTGTCCACCCACCTCCAAGCTAGAAATGATGACCAGAAGCAGCCTTCCTCTGTCCATCTGCCACTTGACTATGAGTCCAGAAGCCCTATGACTTCCTGCTGAGTCTGATTGTGGGACTGGATGCACCTCTTTCTGCTGGGTGTCTATGAAGCTTCAGTCAGCTCAGCTGCCAGCCTTGTCCTCTCTGTAAGACATGCTCTAGTCAAGCCCTGCAGGTTGGTAGCAGAGCAATATGTCACAAAGCCATCAGATTCCCAGGAAGGGAAAAGGCCCTTTTTTTCCTGCCTTGTCCTGTGAGGCACCCAGACATCTGGACAGGATGGGCTGCTGACAGATAGACTGCCATCAGGTGACTCACAATCACAGAGGGATGACTATTCTCTGGTCAGTTGCTAGCCCTTTAAGGTAAAACTATCACATGCAATGTACCTGAGTTTTCCCAGAGTAGTCCAGGAAAGATTGCCATCTACCTATCTCACTAGTGGTTCCAGTAAGGGATGCCTGACCACCTTAGCATGGCTGGAAGAATGTCTTCCACTGAGGGGTAGACTCTGACTCTGGCGGAGGCTTTGGGACACAGGACAACATCTGGAGCAGCATCTGGAGAGGCAGCAGAGCACCTCAGGATAGGCGATGGTTCAGTTGGATTACACAGTACAATCAGACACACTTACAGCTTTACAAATCCCTCTGTTAATGACCTAGTATTTTGGGCTTAACAGACCTTAATGAAGCTTCCCATTGCTGCTGCCAGATGGCCGTTCTCTCCACTCCAGACTGATTGATTCCCCCTCGTCCCTCACACTGCTATTCCTCAGTGCCTGGAATCCAGACAGACTTCTCTAGATTGTATGTGGGCTTAGCTGTTCAAATAAACAGATATATCACCTCACGACTGATATATTTGCCCAAAAAGATTCTGTCTATGAGCCAGCTTTGGCTCTATGCTTTATTTACAGCTTACTTCAGGACGTGAAAAAACTAAATCCCAAGGTATAGAATGGCATATGACTGTCATGTGACAAGTGATCACTGCACAGTATGTGAGAGGCCAACATCACCTCGGAAGAGTTAAGCAATGGCTGAGCTGTTCCCTCCACTCATGCCTCCCTCACGAGGTGCAGAATGTTAAGACCATGAAACTAGTTTCAAACATTTGTCACACGCTCCATACCCAGATGCTGCCAAATGGTTTGTTTTATATGGCAAAACCAGCCACGTGCTCTAAAGACAGACAACCAGACAAGAGAAGTCACTTCCACCCCCTTACGTTAGAGATGAGGAAACAGAGGCTTGTAAAGATGCTGTGTGTGGTTAGGACATATGAGAGACAGAACTGGATTCTAAGACTGAGTCTTAGGAATGGCCTGTGGCCCCGATGCTCACCAGCCTTTCCCAATGGAAGGACAGAGGAGCTGAAGTGTAGGTAGGCCATAAGGAAAGGACCTAGGTGATGGTGTAGCAGGATTTCCCAAGATCCTTCTTGCTAGAATGTTCAAGGCCTTCTTTAAGAGGGAAAGCATTCCAGCCTCATCCATAGAAGATAACTTACAGCTAGCTACAGAAAAGAAAATCTAGGCACAGTTCAGGGTACAGACACAGGTATGTTCATGGGGCCTGCGGTAGATAGCAAGTCCTCACATGTAGGGACTTGGGGGACATGAAGCCAGGTGTGGAAGGTGAGAGGAAGCTTCAGGGGTGTTTAAGTGGTGGTTGGAAAGGCATCAGCCTCCTGAAAGCCCCAGGGAATGTGTGGAGGGTGACCTACAATCTGAGTGTCCCTAATGAGCACACAGAAGACAGCCAAGCTGGGTGACCCCCTAGGACAGCAGAAATGAGGACATTGTCAATAAACATAGATATCTAGGAGGGATTAGAGAGCAGAAAGCCCAAACAATAGGCTTAAGTATTGAGGGGCCAAAGAGATGAGATTACCAGAGGCCCAGAGCTTGGCAGCCACTGAAGGCAGCAAAAGGTGGCCCCAAGGCCGATGGGTGGCATAGGGAAGCAGTTCCTCTAGTCCCTGGGTATGTGGAGATGAGGGGTCCTGGTGGGTGTGAAAGGAGATTCATCCAGTGAGAAGACAGAGTGAGGGGATTCATTCCAGTGTGGAGACAGATGTGTGTGTGTGGGGGGGGGTTCACTCCAGTGTGGAGCTAGATGTGGGGGGTCAGGGGGAGCAGCGTATAATGAATGGCCTGTGAAACTCGTGTGCTTTTAAGACCAATAGTCTCTTGTCCATAATTTTGAAATGTAGTTCTGGAAAGGAGCCCATTCATGTGTGCCTTGTGCACACTTGCATGTGCCTCTCTGTCTGTGTGTGTGTGTGTGCTTAATGTATCAACTATTTGTAAGGGTTTCATTGCTGTGAACAGATACCATGACCAAGGCAACTCTTATAAAGGAAAACATTTAATTGGGACTGGCTTACAGTTTCAGAGGTTCAGTCCATTATCATCATGGCGGCAAGATTAGCAGCATCCAGGCAGACATGGCTCTGGAGGAGATGAGAGTTCTACATCTTGATCGTCATGGTGGGAAGCATGGTGACACACAGGCAGACATGGTGCTGGAGAGTTAGCTGAGAGTTCTGCATCTTGATCAGCAGTCAGTCGAAGGAAACTGCATCCCACACTGGGTGGAGCTTGACCATGGGAGACCTCAAAGCCCACCCCTACAGTGACACATTCCCTCCTACAAGGCCACACCTCCTAATAGTGCCACTCCATGTGGACTAAGCATTCAACCAGATGAGTCTCTGGGGGCCATTCCTATTCAAACAACCAGCACAGGACCCATTCAGATAAGTATTGATATCAAGAAAATTATATTCAGACCCAAGTTTATACTGAAGGTTTATTTTTAACCAAAAAGAGTACTTGGATTTTATCCAAATCTTATTTGGCATCTATTCTAGTTTGCTTTCTGTTGCTGTGATAAAATGTGATAAATACATGTCCAAAAGCAACTTGGGGAAGAAAGGGTCTATTTTAACTTACACATCACAGCCTGTAATCAGGGAAGCCAAGGGAGGAACTCACAACAGGAGCTTGAAGTAGAAACCTATAGAGAATCACTGCTTACTTGTGGTTTGCTCCAGGTTCCTCTTAGCTACCTTTCTTGTGTATCCCACGCCAAACTGCCTTAAGTCATACTGTTCACAGCAGGCTGAGTACTTCTACATTAATCACACATAGTAGGCATCCATGCTAGCTAGTTTCATGTCACCTTGATATAGGCTATGGCTGAGATGAAGGAGCTTTGATTGAGAAAATGCCTCTCTAAGATCAGGCTAAAGGGCATTTTCTTTTACCAGTGATTGATAGGAGAAGGCTCAGCCCATTGTGGGTGGGGCTACCCCTGGGATGGTGGTCCTGGGTTCTAGAAGAAAGTAGGCTAAGCAAGCCATGAGGAACAAGTCAGTAAGCAGCATCCCTCTGTTGCCTGTGCCTCAGCTCCTGCCTCCAGGTTCCTGCCCTGCTTGAGTTCCTGACCTGATTTCCTTCATTGATGAACAATGATATGGAAGCTCTTTCCATCCCAAGTGCTTTTGGTCATCATGTATCATCACAGCAAAAGAAACCCAAAAAGTCGAAATTGGTACCAGGATCATGGGGTATTGCTGAGCCGGACCTGACCTTGTGGTTTTTGGGGAGGACTGCAGAAGGACATTGGAACATTGGGCTAGAAAGCCATCGGGTGTGCAAAGCTGGGTGAGCTGCTTTGTGGGAGCTCAGAGGGAGATAACAAGGCGTTGAGACGATCACAGATGACAGAGGACTGGCTTGTGACCTTCCGGAGGGAGGTTTGGGAGGGGTCTTTAATGTCCCTGTCAGGGCCATTTGCTATTCTGAGTTAAGAACCTGTGGCTCTGGCTATCAGGGCTGAAGAATAAGGGCAAGATTAACAAGAAACCAGAATCACTAAGGTGGAACCTTTGCTTTGTTGAGATAATCGATGCTGGTTGGCTAGGGCTGAGAAATTAGCAGTGATTAAGAGGAGAGGGGCATCAGTGAGGTGAAGTCTTCTGGGAAATGTTTTCTCAGGGAAGCACACACAGAAGCTGATTTTCAGAGGCTGCCAAGGATGTACCTTGTGCTGGTAAGACAGAGTTGGTAGTGTAAGGTCACCCAGGTGGTGCTGAGAACATCTGAGGCTTGGCATTGTATGGCAGGGCTAGAGTCCCTGAAGAGAGCCCAGGAGAGGCTGTTGGTGAAAGTGCAGCCCAGCTGCAGCAGAAAGCCCAAGAACTGTTAGATGCCAGCACCATGGGATGACAACCAAGAACAGCAGTAGCCTGGGAGTAGAGCCAGTCTGAGCTTAGGAGACAATCTGTGTGGGCTCCAGAGGGCAGGGTGGGAGAAGTGACCAGAGAAGAGAGTGCATCTGAGACACCGGACATTGAGTAAGTTACACCTTTGGGGTTGGTTTTGCTTCGATCTAGTTGTGACTATGTTCTGGTTCTTCTTCTAGAAGTAATAAAGAATTTAATTGATTTTTGATTTAAAGGAGCCTACAGTTGAGAGACTTTAAACTTTTAAAGATATCTTAGAGTTTTACAAAGACTTTGGATATTAAAAGAGAGTTTGAGTCCTTTAAAGAGAACTTTGAATTGTAAAATGTCTGAAATTTTAAAGACGGTGGGACTTTTAAAAGTCGGAATAGTTTATATTGTGGTGTTGATATTAATGTGGATCTTGGGGATGAAAAAGAAGGAAAGATTATTGATTGACAGTGATAGGCCTGTGTATCAAGTTGACCAGGGGCCAATTGACTGTGCTGGCTAGTTTTATGTCAACTTGACACAAGCTACAGTCATCTGAGAGGAGGAAATTCCAATTGAGAAAATTCCAATTGAGGATATTCCAATTGATCCATAAGATCAGGCTGTAGGCAAGGCATTTCTTAACTAGTGGTTGGTGGGGGAGGGCCCAGCCCATTGTGGGTGGCACCACCTGTGGGCTGGTGGTCCTGGGTTCTATAAGAAAGCAGTCCAAGCAAGCCATGAGGAACAAGTCAGTAAGTAGCACCCTTCCATGGCCTCTTCATCAGCTGCTGCCTCCAGGTTCCTGCCCTGTCTGAGTTCCTGCCTTGACTTCCTTTGATGATGAACAGTGATCTGGAATATGTAAGCCAACAAACCCCATTCTTGCCAAGTTGCTTTTGGTCATGGTGTTTCATCACAGGGATAGTAGCCCTAACTAGGACAGTATCCAAAAAGTGTCAGATGGCACATGATGGGACCAATAATCAGAGAAAAGGACAGACTCTATGTTGTGCCTTTTAAAGTCCTGTGTTCCCATGGTAACACATTTCTGGTAAAGTGTTAAGTGATACCAGTCCTCTCTGACCAGAATAGATTGTTCTAGCTCAGGGATACGTAGATATCTGAGTTTGTTTTCCTTGCAAGTCTTACTTAGTCTTTCAGTCAGGAGCTTAACTAGTGAGGCCTGTGAGGCTTTGCCTCCATTCTGAGACAAAGAAAGCTGAAGATTCTGGCAAACACAGGGATTGAGACAGTAAGAGAAGGGTTCATTCATGCAACAAAGTAACTGATAATTGCCTTCATTGTTCTGGGCTAGACTGAGGTCATTGTCTGACGAAATTGGACAATTTAGGAACTAGGAAAACCAAACACAACGTCTGAATCTGTTTAGACACAAATTCTTATCAGTGTTTAGCTTTTAGGAACGGGAGACAGGAAGAGATGAAGGCACTCTGGTAAGCAGGGAGATACATAATAAGGAGAACATTCTCGATGTGCTGTTAAAGCAGCCAGTGGGGTAGGACCAAGTAGGGAGGTGGAATCTGGAATCTATATGAGCATCCATTGCTTCATCCCTGGAGTGGAACACAGTGTCATAACACTTGATTCCTCTTGGGCTTCAGAAACATCTGCTTCTGTTATAAGATAGATAGATAGATAGATAGATAGACAGACAGACAGATAGAGGTAGAGCAAGAGAGGGAAGGGGAGAGAAGGGGGAAGGAGGGGAGAGGGAGGGGAGAGGAAGGGGGGAAGGGGAAGGGGAAGGGGGAGGGAGAAGAGGGGGAGGGAAGGGAAGGGAGAGGAGGGGGAGGGAGAGGGACAGGGAGAGGGGGAGGGAGAGAGAGGAGAGAAACAGAGCGAGGGAGAGGGAGAGGGAGAGGGAGAGGGAGGGGGAGGGGGGGAGGGGGAGGGGAGGGGGTGGGGGGAGAGGGAGAGGGAGAGGGAAAAGGAGAAGGAGAGACATAGAAACTAAACTAATGGAAGCCCAGGCAGGACCCCTAGCTCTTTCCCTTACAAGGAAGCCTCAGCCGCCCAGAATTCATTGATCATCTGTTTGGCCCCCACCCTAAGCAATCATCTTGATTGACAGTGTCCCACCTCCCATCTTCTCCACTACAAACCTCTTGTCAGTTCTACCCTAAGCGTATCAACTGTCCCTTAAGGACAGAGTTCAGACTGGCCCTTCTTTGCAACCTTCTTAGTGCAGGGAGGGCTCCAGGTCACCCAGCCTGCTGTCTCTATATATCCATGTGTTCTGGGGTGAACATTTTGGGGGGTTAGGTCTACATTCAGCCTCTTTCTCTGTATTTGGAGGGTCTGTCATGGGGCACGCCTTATGACCAGATTTTCCCAACATTCATGTAACCATAAGGAAGTTCTGTCTCCACTCTGTTCCTCATGGCCGTCCTCTGTAGTGACCCGGGATGCCAGACCCTTCTCATCTGCAGCTGACAGCCAAGGGCATTGTTTGGTAACTTCATATCTGTGTTTCTCAGCCTGCAGTTCGTGACCCCTGGGGGGAGGGGGGCGCAATGACCCTTTCATAAGTCCTGCGTATCAGATATTTGCATCCCAATTCATAAGAGTAACAAAATTACAGTTATGTAGTAGCAACAAAAATAATGTTATGGTTGGGGAGGGGTTACCACGAGATGAGGAACTGTTTTAGAGGGTCACAGCATCAGGAAGGGTGAGAGCCATTGCTTTAAATGATTAAACCACCTTCTGTTCCAAGACTGCTCTCAAAGTGGAGGCTATAACCTCAAGGGGAGAAAAAGAAAGTGACTTTCGTGGGTGATATTACAGATGGGGGATGATGTCAGGGCAAAACTAGCTCAGGCATCTCCGAGTCAGCCCCTGTCTGCCCGTGTCTATCGCTGTCCAAGTCCTCTCTTCCTACAGTGTGCAAAGGCAGAGCGGCTCAGAGCCACAGGGCAGCTCCAGGCCACAGGAGGTAAGTGCCATGGACACAAGAGTCTCTTTCCTAAACATCATGAAAGTCATGGGAGGGGCTCTCCTTGCCTTGAAAACACCACTACTTGCCCATTAACACACCTCTGTTGCTAGGGGCATTTGGTCCTCAGCCTCTGTTGCTAGGGGCATTTGGGTCTCTGCCTCTGTTGCTAGGGGCATTTGGTCCTCAGCCTCGTATGGCTAGGGAAGAGGTTGGGCCATCAGAATCATGCAGACTAAATTTGGAAGGAAAATCACCCTTGAACACGCTGGGACATAACCAGCTAACAAATGGGGTTCTTTGCCCAGGTAGAATGTCCTAAAGGGACAAAAGACGAGCGAGAATTTGGATGTGTACCTCACCCAGGTCGTTCTCCCTAACGGCTGCCCATTGTGGATTCACAGTGGGTTTTGTGCTTAGCCCCTCTATTTAGTACAGACCCTCACTTCCCCAGCTGCCTCCCAGAGCACACAGCTGAGTTCCCGGTAATTCTCTTCAGTCCAAAGGACTTGCCTAACACAAGGTTAAGCCATCGTCTGGGATGACTCATACTCTATGACTGACTTACAAAGGGCCAGGCCTCCTGCCCCTCCTCAGGACACACCCAATGGCCACTCCATCTCAGTACCCACTATAGGACCGACTGAAGGCTTTGTCACACTCCTTGGCATCTAGCTTCCCCCTTCCCCCCGACACATCTGTTCCTCTGGTCTACCCACACCCACAGAGGCTACCCCCAGTCATCTTCCTCCACAACTCCATGAGCCCCTTTCTGAGGAGCCAGCCACCCTTCAACAGTGTTCATGTGCCATCTCAGATTAGTCCTACTGTGCATCCGCGGTGAGACAGGACAGTTCTATAGGGAGGAGGCCAAGGGTAGGAATGAAACAGCTTGATTTTATTTCTACTGACGAGCAAGCGGTGAGAGTTTGGCGAAGTCACCAAGCCAATTTTCTCCTTATAGCCTCATCTGACAAAATGGTGATGTGAGTAGGCGCAGCTGCCCGGGTGGTCAGGAATGTTTGTAACTGGCACATAAACACACGAGAAGTATACAAACTGATGAGGTGCCACGTTGTTTCAATAGTGGACTTACTGCAGAACGTTCAAATCAGGTTAAGTATATTATCTCTTCAACATCCATCACTTCCTTGTGACCATCAACAATAAAAACAGACAACAACACTCCAAGCGATTTCCTCTACCAAATGGGGGGGGGTTGGGGGGGTGGGAAGTCCAATCGGAAGAAAGCTTGGGGTCTAACTAGAAATGCCACTCTCCCCCCGCCCCCATGTGTTGAGTGCTCGGCTGGCAGCTTGTGCTGTTTTGAAGGCTATGATTGGAGTCTTCGGGAGGTGGGGCCTGAGCAGCAGGAGCAGGTTGCAAGTAATAGGCCTGTGGAGAACATACCAATCCTGATCTAGCCTGCTCCTTCCACTTCCACAATGCTGAGCCAATCTGCCACACCCTCCCCCACTGGGACAGACTAAACCCTGTGAAAAGCAATCAGAATACATTCTTCCCACCTGCGATGGTTCATCTTGACTGTCACCGTGGCTCCAGCATCACCATGGAAACACATTTCTGGGCTTGTCTGTGAGGGATTGTTTAGATTGGGTTAGCCTAGGTGGGAAGACTCACCCTAAGCATGGGTCGTTCAAAGGGCTATGGTTCTTGGCTGCATAAAATAGGGAAAATGAGCTGAGAGCGGCCATTCAAGCCTCTCGCTTTCCTGACTGCAGACACAATGTGGCAGTCACCCCAAGCTCCTGCCACCATGATGACCCGTGTCCTCCAACCGTGAGCCAAAACAAATCTTTCCGTCTATGAGTTGCTTTTCTGAGGAATTTTATGCCAACCGTGTGTAACAGGACTCACGTTTCTGTCAAGTGTTCAACCACAGTCATTAGAAAGGAAGTATCAGGTAAACTTGGTGCCACAGGAGCTGGTCTCTGGCTGTGATCTACCCAACCATGTAGCTCTGGAGCATCTGGACAAGTGCGGAAGAGCTTGGGCACAGCCTAGAGAAGAGCGAGATCATCATGAGGGGAGGCTGACTGGAAGATCAGCGCGCCAACAGGAAAGCCATCAGTAAGAGGGTGTCTCAGCTGGGAGTAAGGACACAGGGGAAACTGGAGCAGAGGCTACTTGTGGTAGGTTCTGGCTACATTCTCCACATATCACAAAGTCAGGGTGAGGCTCCGTTCAGAAACTAACTTAGTGGGAGAGATTCCAAGGCAGTGAAATATCTGGGTTGTAGTGGGGCTGCTGCTGGCAGCGTGCGGTGTGTAGGTAGAATGTAAGGCAGAAATAAAAAGCCCAAACAAATGATTTCTTCGAACCTTCAGTTTGGATAAGAAAATGCATGCTTGATGTAGACAAAGCAAGCACAGAACGACCTCGGTCACTACCAGAGAGCGCTACCATTAGAGAGAAGCAGTTCATATCCACCAAGACAACGGGCAAGGAGCTGATGCCACATGGCTGTCACAAGATAGGACAGTAGTTTCATACATACGTGCAACGTTTGTTTGTTTGTTTGTTTGTTTAGACAGGTACAGGGAGTTACGGGGTTGGCCTAGTCTAGCTGCCTTGAGAAGTTTTTCAGGTTAGAGCCCATGGCTCCTGCTGAGACCCCTTCAACGCAGTCTGGTTTTCATCCTCCTCACCCTGACCATATCAGGAGACCATGGGCTCAGTAAGTTCCTTGGCACTTACAGACAGGCTCATGCTACATGGTCGTCTGGCCTGGTACTCAGAGATTTACCCGCCTTTGCCTTTTGGAAACACACACACACACACACACACACACACACACACACACACAAACATACACACTCACATACACACACACATGCCCTCACACACACATATATATATGTATACGCACATACACACACATGTATATACATATGCACACACATAAACACACATATACACACACATATACTCACATACACACGCATGCACACTCACACACATATATATACATATGTACATACACACATATATATGAATACACACATACACACATGTATATACATATGCACACACATACATATACACATATATTCTAGGCAAAAGGCAACATCACAAGTAAAAGCCTCATATGTTCATAGCTATTATTCTTGAATCTATTTCTGTTAATATTTATTTATTTATTTATTTTTCTTATATGTCATTTTTCTCAGTATTGGCCAGTTACACATTCCTGATTATCTTTTAAAGGGCACACTACTCCTTATGTGACACACATTAGATTATAATTAAAATCAAAAGCACCTCACATCTAAATGCTAGGAATTATACAATCTAATAGAAACCCGACTCCCCAAAACTCAAAAAACAAACAAAAAAGCATTTCCCAAGTGCCAACTAAAAGGACTCCCACAGACGCTAAGAAAAACAAAATGTGAATTCAGCAACAGTTAGTTCCAAGAAGTCCCTGCTGGCCGTAATTAATTCAAAGAAGCAATCAGCAGAGCTAATACTGTCTATTGTAATGTGTGTAACTCACTTGCTCTCAGTAATGGGTTACAGTCTGTAGTCTCCCAAGGGCCAGAAGCTGATTGCTAAATATGTCTGCGACGTCCATGTAACTTGGGAGACAGTTATTTTTATCACTTTCCTGCTGGAGACCACTTTCCTAATTCCGAGTCAAAAAGCCATGGCTTAACAAGAGGGAACATGATTTGAATGTAATACGTCTTGGACAATTCAAGACACCATCCTGTACCCATCCTGGTGAGGAGGCCAGCCTCCTTAAGGGCACAGACCGAAGCACCATTTCCTGGCTGTCCCTCCTCTGCCTGGGACTTAAATTTCTTTCTTCTCATCTTTCGACCCCCTTTCTCCTTTTTCATTCTTATTTTATGGGCTGCTTTCCGCCATACCTTCTTTTCCTCTCCAAGCATGGTTGCTCCTGAGAACGAGCTTTCTTTGCTAGTGGCATCTGAAGCTGTACACATGCCTCCATGGCTGCTCGGCACAACCACAGTGCATCTAGAACCTCGGAATCACACAGTGTAACATGCACAACAAAGCAATTGCAGGACTGAGAGAGGACTCAGCATGAGGCCATGATGACCGGAGTTTACTCTTTGGATCCCTCGAGGTAGCAAGAGAGAACTGGTTTAAGGAGCTATCATGTGACTTCCACACACATGCTGTGGTATGTGCACACCTGTGCTCACACACACATACACCCAAAAATAATAATGCAAGAAAGTTAAACGCCAAGAAAGACGTTCCACCACGCACACTGCAGCATGTGTGGACAAACCCCCAAAATGCTAGTAATAAAGCAGTCATGACAATCCTTATGCCATTGATGAGTATTTAGAACCAAGGTATCCATGGGCTTACTCGTCATTCTCTTGGCCCACAGCATCTCTAGTACAGACAAGGAATAGGTATAGGAAAGGCAGGAAAGAAATCTGACTCTCAACTTTAGGTAGAGATAGCCCGTCTAGAACTGGAGCATGCATATGTATATGTATGTGTATGTATATATAAATGTATATGGTCACATGTGTGTATACACACACACACATATATATGTATATACACACACATGTATACATACATATACAATATAGAGAGACTATATTGAGAATATAATCAGGAAAGACATGGGAACCCTAACACTATAGTGATCAGGAAACAGGCACGTGTGGAATATGGTACAATCCAAGTTTACCACCTGTGCTGCTTGGCTAGAATAAACCTTTGGGGCTGCTCAGATGGAGCTGTGAGTTTTGATCTCACTTTCATTGTTGTTATGATTAGAATTTCAATGAGCTACATCCATATCTATTTTATTTCTAAGAACAAGCCAAAAATAGCCATAAAAAGACCAGATAGACAGGCAGAGCCTTGGGTGGGGATCAGGCTTAAATCATCCAAAGAGAAAAGCTGTGAGGAATCAAGAGTAGCTGGCTTTATGCAAAACAGACATCAAAACCAAAGCCGCTATGCCCAAGAGTGAAGCCAGCTTGCCCATGTCTTGGAGTCATCGGGCAGGTGGGCAATGAAAAGATGGGCGGAGATTAGAGAGCCCAGTAAATACATCAGTCATTTTCAAATCAGGCTGGAATACAAATCAGAGGCCTAGTGTCTTTCATCTGGGTTGGTTTGATTGACTTTTGTTTGTAATGTAAATTACAAGCTTTCTGAGGCCCACATTTCTCAATGAGACTCCAATGTCACTTTTCATCTGAGCCCCTCCCTTTCATATCCTATTTACAGGTGCAGCCATAGCTGCTTATCCAGACAACCTTCTCTCCCATGCTATCCATGGGGCAAGGGTGGTTCAGGGAAGGAAACCTGTAGCCTCATTCTCACAGGAAGAGCCAGCTGAACCCTTTTACCAACTGCACTGTTTCTGCCCTGCAAGTGACACTATTGGAAAATCTCTGAGTCTCCCTAATACCCAGGCCTGTGACCCCATCCACCCTGACTGTCCACAACCTCACAAGATGTATTTTCTCTAGCCAGTTGTCTCTGGTTGTCTCAGTCTCCCATATATATCAGCTGCTGCTGTTCCTCTCAGGTTCCCCACCGCCTGTCATGGTGGGCAGCCAAAATACACCGCCACCCTGCTAACTCTGAGTAGAGGGCACCTTCCATGGTTTATCTCATTCAATCTCCACAGCAGCCCACCACGAGAGACTATAAAAGGAAGTTGACCAGTTTCCTGAGGAAGGCTTCAAGCTGAGCACACGCAGAGCATCTAGAGCCCATGGCCCCCAGCAGCCATTGGGGGAGGGGAATGCTTGGGGATTACATCTCCTTCTAAGATGATTTTCTCTGCAGGCACACTGGACTGCAGATGTCGCCCTTACAATTAAAGACCCTTGTTGCTGTTAGAGAGTGACTAAGTTCTTAAGCTGTGCCACATCTGAGGCCTTGGTCCTTCCAAAGGAACCTTCTTGTGATTCTGGTGGGTCTGGGTTGTGTGACATTGTGAACAGGTGGTATGGGCTCTGACCCCTTTAGCACAGTGCCTTGCCAGAGTATAGTCTTTAGCTGGAAGTGGATTGAGAAGGAGGATCCAACAGTGCCATGATTTCTTACTTCCTTGGAATAAACCTTGTTTACAGTGAATTTTGTCACAGAACCAAGTGATGGGAAGGAAGCAAATGTAAATTATACTGTTAAAAAAGTCACCAAAAATTTGAGGTGCTAATATCCATCACCTCCAATAATACAAATCCAGAAGACATGTAGCCTGTTCAAGGCAGACTGTGGTGGACAGCAGAAGAGACAGGCCCAAAGTCAAAACTCTGAAGCTGAGGGACAGCAACACACGATTTCCCCAGAAATGTTTGTGCATAAGATGGTTCTGCCATGGGCATCTTGGAAGAGTCTGCTCTCCAGGAATTCTGAACTCATTCTCAGCTATCTGGGCCCATAGCGACGAGTAAATTATGTCCACGATTCACTCAATTGAAAGTGATGAGAGATTTTGCTCACATACACCTTTCTTCATGACCAATACCTTGTAAATAAATGCAGCTTGTGGCTTGGCCCAAGCGTATGTTTTTCTTTATTCATGAGGAAAGTGCCAGGCTGTGAGGAAGGAAACTTGATTGGCAAGTCTTGGCCCCAATCAGTCCCAAAATCAGAGCAAGCCTCCTGCCCTCTCCGGGCCTCATTATCTTCAATGGTTGTCAAAGGAGCATGAAGACTAAGGAGAAAGGTTTTGTGGGAAACTTGCTTTATTGGCACATAATAATTATACATATTTACGGGCCTTAAAATTTTCAAATCAAGTTACTGTACTTATGCTGTGAATAATAAAACTGTAGAGAAAAGAAAGAAAGAAAGAAAGAAAGAAAGAAAAGACGCCAAACTCCATTGTATCCATGGTTTAATTAACAAGGTATTTAGATTTCTAGACCATTAAAAAAAGAGTTAAATCCACCCAAGGGTGGAAAAGAAATGTCATATCTTATGCACTGTCCCGTGTTACCGTGTTTATTAATAAAGTCCATATGGAAAAGGCTGACATGAATCAAAGGCGGGGCAGATGTCAGGTCATGAGAAGCACAGGAGATCCATCCCCGAGGGCTCCAGCTGCCGCAGCACGAGGCTTCTCACTAGGCTTCCGGTTGTTGGAGGTGTGACAGATAGCCAGAGAAGGTCGGGGCTTGGACGGAAGGAGGAAAAGTCGGATCTGAGTTATCACCCCATGTAACCACTTGCCAAACTGCACAGCAGCAATTTGCTCCCCTTCCAGGAAGTAGACGTTGTGCCTATGGTGTGACGCCTCCATGTCTGCTCCCGGAGCATACCAGTCCCTCCTCACGCCAGCCCTTCGACACCTATGAGTAAGACAGCCTGTTCTGTTTCCCTTTTCGTGGCAGACCTAGCACACTCAATAGTGTCCTTCTTAACTTGAGTTGTAATTTAACTACAGCAAATTTATCCCTTTTCTGGTACATAGTATTGATTTTTCTATTAATGTATTAGACCATTTAGAATATACTCCTCCTGCGGATAACAAAATCATTTTCGAGGATTATCATGAATAATCATTACTTTCTTCATATGCTATTTAGCCCTATGACAATTTAAAAATACTATTCAAATCCATTGGATATTAATATGCATGCAAAATCTGTGCTAATTCAACAAAAGCACCACATCCCTCCAACCTACATCATCATTTCAATGTTTTTAATTTTTTTAAAGCACACACTACCATTAGCTCCATTCCTTGAGCCAGAATTGCTTGTCTCTAATCTATTTTGTTTAAATATAAAAAGATATAACAGCATAGGAGAGGAGACATAACCCAGATGCTGAATTCAGCAACTCTAAACCATGCTGAATTCATGACTACAGACTCAAATATGTTGTTCTTAAGATGAGCTGGACACTGGCTTGCCAGGGGCTGACCGTGTTACTGTGGGTTCTCTATGAATTATTCCATGTACAACCCAATGCTTACTAGAGGGTAGGTGGTTAACATGCTCCTTAGAAGCATGTGTATAAAGTGACTAAAACATACCAGATCCATAGCAACTACTTAGGACATGGCCTAACAGATTTTTCTGGAAGGGAGTATTTTATTGCTGATGTTTGGAATTGCTGACGCAGGATAATAAAGGGGAGACAGCATTTCAGCTTGTTTGGCTGGTTTTAAATTCACTAGAGTCCATGCAATTCTTGCTGCCTGTGCCTACAGCAGACTGCCTTCATTGCATCACTTTTGAGCCTTGGTGTGAAAATGACATTTGGGTCTATGCCTGAGACTGGTATCTTTCAGCCAAGGAAAGAATAAAGCCAGGAACTTCTTAAGAATGGCAAGACAAAAAGACAAACAGTTTTAAATCCGAATAGAAAGACAAGTCACAGAGAACATCCTGGAGGAAGGAAAGTTTTTCAATAAAGTTACTTCAACCAAAGCATAGTTTCCGAAGCCTTGGCTATTCACTGAGACAGCTAGGACCTTGTCTACTGAAAACACATTATTAAAGCACATTATTATCTCCTCGGGTTTTTCTTTAAACCAACTTATTTTCTCTCCAATGTATTCCTGAATAGAACTTTATATCATGACCATAATTAGATAAAACACAATGCATGCAAGCAAAAACAACGTTACTGGGTTTGACATTTAAATTCAAAAGAAATGAGTGGGGAAATGTATACTCCTTCAAACGATCGATCCATAGAGGTATGCACTTAAAAATAAGCTTCCAAGACAGAAGGACAGAATCGTTCAGGAGTAAAGGTTGTTACTTACACCTGGGTCAGAACCGCTTGTTTCCAGGTGAAGAGAAATCCAGTACTGATGACCTAGCTTGAGTGTGTAGGTGTGGTCTAACCAGATCCCAGCATGTAAAGAACGAAACAGAAAAAAGAAATTGCCAGAATTCAATCCTGAGAATCTATTTCTAACCAAACTGATGTTTCAAAAGCCAGCTGCAAGGGCTGCAGAGGTGGCTCAGTGGGTAAGAGCACTGGCTGCTCTTCCAGATGATGGGAGATCGGTTTCCAGCCGCACCTTGGCTCACAACCATCTGTAACTCAGGCTTCAGGGGATCTGAGGCCCTCTGCTGGCCTCCATGGGCACTGCATGCATGAGTAGCACAGAGATACATGCTGGTAAAACACTCATACACATAAAATAATAAAATAAAATGAATCTTTAAAAATCAATTGCAGCAAGTTCCATGCTTCTCCCATATTATCATGTGATAATATTCTAAATAAGGGAAATCTCTCTATTCTGCTGGAATAAAATCATATGGAAAGACGTCGACCAAGTTTTCCAAGTACTTTCTGTGATAGTCAGAATACATTAGTGAGTGTCTGTAGATTTAACGAGGCGTCGATGTGCATTGTGGAAACCCAGTCCTTTCCCACGGCATGAACTCAACGACTCTAGCTTGCCGCATCAGCATCACTTTGCTGTGTACCTACCCTGCTTTACTTTCTGTTGTGACAAACACTGTGACCAAGAGCATCATGGGAAAAGAAAGGGTTTGTCTGGGTTGCTCCCATCGCACTCACCACTTGGGGCTCCCTGAGCAGGAACTCGAGCTCAGAGGGCTCAGAGGCAGGAGTCACAGAGGAGGGTTGCTTGCTCCCCATGGCTTACTCAGCCTGATTTATTATACAACCCCAGACCACTTGCCCAGGGATGGCTCGGTTCACAGGGCTCACACATCAATCATCAATCAGGAAAATGCCCTATAGACTTGAATACAGGGCCAGCCTAATGGAGACATTTTCTCAGTTGAGGTTCCCTCTTCCCAGGTGTCACCAGAGAAGGATCAGAAACGCTCTACAAACCCTTGCCTGTCTGTTTCTGACAGTGTCTCCCTATGTGGCTCTGGATGGCCTGGTAGCCACTATATAGGCTGGTCAATCCTCCTGCCTCGACTTCTGAATGTTGAGACTATAGGAATGTACCACTATGCCTGATCCAATATAAACTACTTTTCCAAAAATAACCTTAAATGGATCAGGTGAAAAAAATTATTCCAATTTTCAAAACCATACCTAATTTAATATATGCCCCCGTGAACAAACAATTTCATAAGGAAAGTGCCATAAGCCTGCCTGGCCTGGAATGGGCTTGAAGTGGAACACAGTGTTGGACACAGCTTTAAAGACTGATGGTCTCTGGCCTTCTAGCTCTCTAACTATACCGAATCCTTGCTGATAACTTCTTAAAGAGTCTAAAGACTTCTTTGCTTATTCTATGGTTAAAAAATGCTGGCTTCTTTTCTCTTTAACTCTGTGTTTTACTAAACATTATAACTCTCTGTGCTTCATCTAACTCTTCATGCTTAAATAAGCGCTAGGAAAACTTAATTCTTTATTACTGTTGTGTGCTAAGAACTTAACCTTCACTGTTCTGTGCTTCATTGTGCACTAAAAACTTAACTCTTTATCTTTTGTGCTTTAATAAGTGCTAATATCTGGCAATAAACATATATTGTTTAGCAGTAGGGAATTAAGTGAAAGGGTTTATTGATAGTACTCATTTTTTCTGGCCAGGGAGCCAGAAGACCTTCACTGGCCTGACTGGTTAACTTTTTGTGAACCAGAGAGGAAGGAAAGGAAAAGAATTAAGATACTGTATACAGGCAAATATGCACAACAGACACATATACATTCATACACCCACATCCTGGCTGGGCCTAACCGTCTGTCACAATCAACTACACAATCATCTATTCACGCATGGTTATACATATACACATATACCCTATACACAAACATACAGACAAACAGACAGACACATTTGGATGGGTGGATGGATGGATGGATAGGTAGATGGATGGATGGGTGGATGGATAGGTGGGTGGATGAATGGATAGATGGATGGATGGATGGATGGATGGATAGATGGATGGGTGGATGGATGGATGGGTGGATGGATGGATGGATGGTGGATGGATGGATGGATGGATGGA
>JADRCH010000062.1:3562216-3573607 GCA_019843965.1 Rhynchomys soricoides
GGTGGATGGATGGATGGATGGATGGGTGGATGGGTAGGTAGATGGATGGGTAGATGGGTAGATGCATAGGTGGATGGATGGATGGATGAGGCAAAGTTCCCCAAGCCAAACCATTCATCCAATAACTTTATTTCTTTTCTCTGGTCTTTTATACCTCCTTAGACAAAAAGTTCTTTAGAAAATTACCTCAGAGATAAAATGTTACATAAAATGGGAGTTACAGAAGGATATTGATATTAAGTTCAAAGCAGTGTTTCGTTATTATATACTCATTATAAGTTCAAAGCAACAGTTTTTACATGACCCTGCCTTATCATAGTGCATACTGGTGACTTTATCCTTGGACCTAAATGTTTTTCTTTGAACACAAAATTGTCCTAAGTCTATTTCTATTTTTAGTGTGACTACAAAATCTCATTATGTTTCTTATTATGCAGCCTTTATTTGCTATTCTGAGGAGTGGGCACATCTATTCTTGATTCAACTTTATTACATCTTTCTAGCAACTAAGACTATCTCTAAAATCTTTCTTACTAAAATTATTTGAATCAAATCAGGAATTCTATAGAATTATTATCTATTTGTCTATATGGCATCACTACAAGATAGTACATCTTCATTGTTCTATAGACATCTGCTCAAAAGGGTGGACTAATACCTAGTGATGGTTCTATATTTAATAATAATATTAAAAGCATATTAATAGCAGGACTCTTTCCTAAGATGAATTTCTTCTGGGCCTTTCAGACTGGAGCAAATCTGTTGTAGATTTTAATCCAAGGCAGACTCACCTCAGGCAGATCACCGGCTAGTTATTAGCTTCTCCTATGATGGCTCCTGACAGGAAAGTGTGATTCTCTCCTCAAAACCTCAGAACTGTCATGTTAGGCAAAACAAGGCATCTTCAGTCCCAGGAACACCAACATGGACACATACTTTTCTATCATGTATGTAATTTAGAGGAGAGAGAGAGAGAGAGAGAGAGAGGGAGAGAGAGAGAGAGAGAGAGAGAGAGAGAGAGAGAGAGAGAGAGAGAGAGAGCGCAAACATAGAGGGGAAATAATGCAGAAAAATAAAAGAGCCTGCTTAGGAGAGAGACAGGAGAGGCTGATGGGAGGTTAGTGTTAATTAAAATGCCATTATGAAACTTGTCACTGTGTTATACAAATATTCTAGTTAAGCGCTGTATAACTTAATACAACTTTACAATAAGGAAGCATCGGGTCCTTTTCTGCTGCTTTAATAAAACACTACCTTTCTAAGAGACAACTCAGGATCATCGAATAAACATGGCAGTATTGTGGTGGCCACCCTTCACATACAGCTTCCCAGAGCACCGTGCTCAGATTTATCAGTAACTTCCCGTGTAACTATTGATCACCAAAGTCCACACACCCGACACGGGCTCACCTCGGTATGCAAAAATCTCATTATAACTCCAAATATGAGGAAAACAAAACTTAATTCCAACCCAATTATATTCCACACACTAACTAGACGGCCGTTTCTGTAAGCGGTGAATCTACATGTTCCCATGTCCAACTTGCCACTGATGGGTCACAGGTTCCTAGGGTATTGTTAAAGTTATTGGCCCCTTGGTAGGAGGTTGTTACATATGAGATGATGATTCCCTAACTTGAAGAGGAAAGAGGACTCACTTTAAGAGAAGTAAGAAATTAAAAATTTAAAAGTCAGCAAAGGTGAAAGATACTAGGCACCAGACATATTTTTAAATTATTTCTTAGGAACTAGGAACCTTTTGGAGATGATATGAAGTAGCGATTATTTTGATAATTTTAATGAATAAAATTAAACCATTTGTGGGAAACACGTGGAAGCAGCGACCATATAATTAAGCAAAATGAGACAGAATCAGGAACACAAATGCATATTTTCTCTTCTATATGGAAGTTAAGAGATTGTGTACACACATGCCCACGCATGCACACACACACATAGAAAGAAAAAGGATATAAATATAGAAAAAGAGTAATCCCAGAAGGTGAAGGTGACTGACTGGGAGACAGGAGAGGGCAATGTGAGGTAAATATGGCTAAAGTATATAATATATTTAAATTAAAATGTCATGAAATCTGTCACCTTGTGCGATGAATATATATTAGTTAAGCTTAATATCACCAACATATTTTGTGATAATAAAGTGTATTTCATTGGTTTTCTGTTGCTGTAATCAAACACATGACCAAGGCAACAAACCGAAGAGTACATTTGGGCTTTTGCGTCCACAGGGTTAGAATCCATGATGGCGGAGCTGGGGCAGCAGGCAGTTGGCACCGTGCCTTGAGCAGCAAGCAGAAAGCTTCCATCTTTGAACCAAACACAAACTTGAAGCAGAGAACGCAACTAGAAGTAGGCGGTCAAGCTTTTTACTCTCAAAGCTCATCCAGGGACATGCTTCCTCCAGCAAGGCATTCGCTCCTAAACCCACTGAAATAACACTGCCGACTGGGAACAAGCAATCAAGTGTCCTAGACTGTGAGGGGACACCTCATTCAGGCCATCCTACGGAGGAGTAAAGACACCAAGAGAAAATGAGGAGACACAGAGGGACGCAGGGCAGAGAGAACATTAGTAGGTTTTATAACTGTGGCACACAGCATGGAGAGCATGAGTGCTCTGGCCTGACCGGAAGCCAGTAGAACCGGTTCTGATAAGCGATCCCAGGAAGCCCATTTGGAGTTAGTAGGCATACAGATGTGTGTAACCCCAGGCAAGCCCTGTTGACACTTGAGACTCCTCTAATATGTCTGCTCCAGATGAAGCCTATCCTAAATAGGACACTTAATCTTAAAAGGACAATGATGTCATCTAACAGGTGGTCTCGCTGAATCAATGCCCAAACAGATCTCATAATCCACTCTGTGCCTGTACCTTCATCAGACAGCATAGCTCCTTGGCCCACTTCTTCCTAGCTACTTAGAGCTGCCCTCCTCTTCCCTTCAGGTACACCTGTAATGGGCTTCTCAGGCAGAGGTCTAGCTATAATGAGCAGTCTTCAATGCCTGCCCAGCGTCTTTCTGGGAGAACCGACAACAGGAGAATTAAGCGATTGGGGCACAGAGGGACACTGTCAGCCTTCCAACCCATTCACTGAAGGACATTTTTACAATCATTTCCATTCTGATCCTGGCTTCTGTGATTTCCTGTTTCTCCACGTTGTTGGCTGTCAGCCACTATTGTCCTCAGGGACAGATGCTGGCAGCTGTATACCAGAGCTCTGGCTCAACCTGATGTCACTGCCATGCAGCTGTGGTCTTGGGACTCAAGGGCATGCCAGGTGGCTGTCTCTAGAACTATAGGGCTGAACAGTCAGTCCCTGGTGGTAATGGTGGGGAATGGGGGACAGGGCAACTATTGTAACTGTGAAGTACCAGGAAGTATAAACCTGTCAGGGTGACGTGGGAGGCAATGTCTTGACAAACGTCTGTTCATTTTCAGATACTGTACTGGCACAACAGAGTCTGAGTTTATAAGATACACTATGCCTTTTCTGGGACTGTTTCTAGAGGGTTGGCATTATTGGGAAATGCGTGGATACATACAGGTGACTCTAAGTTTTCTCACTGCTAAGGTTTCCTGATCTTTCTCACCACTGGGCTTACAACAGAGATCATTAGGACAAATAATCGTTAAAATAGCATAGTGACAGCCGGGCAGCGGTGGCGCACGCCTTTAATCCTAGCACAAGGGAGGCAGAGGCTGGTGGATTTCTGAGTTCGAGGCCAGCCTGGTCTACAGAGTGAGTTCCAGGACAGCCAGGGCTACACAGAGAAATCCTGTCTCAAAAAAAAAAAAGACTTTGGGGTCCATTCCCAGCATTATAACAAAATAGTGTAGTGACAGTCATTGCATTGGAGTCTTACAACATGCCACATAAGGCCCAAGGTATGTTAACTAACACAAGAGGCAGGGACTCAACTCGGCTCTGTCAATGTCCAAGGACATAGTACCCAGACTGTGGGTGGAAGGTAGCCCACAACACTTCAGATAGATGAATGTCACGCAGCTAAATACGTGGTAATGTAATGAAAACCCTTCTTCTCTCTCACAAGTCCTTTTTCTTCCATTGGCAAGAGTGCAATTTAGGATAACAGGCATCATTTTTCACCAAAACTAAAGATCTGCATGTTATATAACCCTGCGATTCTGCTCCTGGGTACATTCCCCACAGAAATGTGCACATGCACTTCAGAAAAAAATACACAGGGGTGTTCGGAGCAGGACTACTCACAACATGACCTGCAGGCCCATCAACAGGTATGGATACAGCTCTGGGCTGCATGCACACAGTGGACCACCACACAGGTGGGGCATGGGAAGAGGTAGCTGTGATGGAACAGGCAGAGGCTTGGCGACATCCCATGGTGCTCAGAACCATCTACTTCTTGGCCTCATGTGTATGTCTTGCATTTGTTAAATCAAATCACTTGTTAAACTAAACTTATCTCTCAGGCATTTTCTGGATGCTTTCCAATAGAAAATGAAGAACGGACAAAGACAGCCATGATGCTTCCTTCATAATGTGTCTCCGTGGAAAGCCCATTGCACTTGAGATCTTGCCATCGGAGAGTGAGCCTGTGGATTTACGTCTGCCCTCTTCAGATTCTTTCTGGTTTGAGATCACAGCAGCTCTCACTCCTATTTCTTTTAATCATCAATGTTTTTCTTGCTAAAGAAGCATTGTCTTGCTCCTATTAGAGGTAAGCACACTCAACTGCCTTTTGCTCTGAGAAAAAACTGATTGATTTTTATTTTTATTTTTTTGGTCTGCTCATTAGAAGCAATCATCAGTGTCTCCAGTCATCCTTGACTCGAGAACAGTTTTGCAACTGGAAAATGGGAACAGTGAGGTTTGTCGCTTTAATGAGCACATCCGTGCAAAGGCTTACCAGAGGTAAAAACAGGCACCGAGATGCTCAGCAAGATGTCTGGAGAGAACTGGTGATGGGGGCAGGGAAGGAAGAGACATGATTATGTTCAAACCTCAACGCCAGTCATGCCAGATCGGACCAGGAGAGAGAATGGAAACCCAGATCCTGCTAGCTGTGAACCCTTAAGTGGGTAGCACATAAAGTTCAGATGTCCTATATTGGGAGATTATATATATAAATAATTTAATAATTTATATTAAATTTAATAATTTAATAATTTGGGTATTTTGCCTGTGTGTATGAATTGCATGTGTATGCCTGGTACCCACAGAGGTCCAGAGAGAGGAGCAGATCCTCTGGAACTGGAGTTACAGATGGTTGTAAACCACCCTGTGGGTGCTCAGAACAGAACCTGGGTCCTCTTAACCATGGAGCCTCCACCCCAGTCCTTTGCTCCACTGCTTCCATGGAAAGAACAGCAGTACAGGCAGCCATAACAGCCCAGCGAGGCGCTGCATTTCAGCCTTGCTGCATGAAGAACAGAAGCACAGAGCTAGGCAGCACTCGCTCGGCACGTTTGTCTCACTTGTCAACCAAGCAGTTGATTCTGGCTTTATTGTCCTATTTTATCAAGGGGTGATGGGGGGACAAGCACAGCACGGAGAAATTCAGTGGTTTGTCTTGGTGAAAGCCACAGATACAGTTCTTTGGGAGAGAATTGATCCCTTGGCTTCTCCAAAGCCTACACACCAGTTAAGAGCTCATCACAACTTCCACTCCCTTCTGGAAGATTCATGGATAACCTGTTCTTGTCTGAATTATGTAACACCTCCTCACCGGACACATTTTAATGCTGCTTTTATGAGTTGTAACCCATTTATGTTTTCTTTTCCCAAATGTCCATGAGCCCATTGACGGTATGTCTGTCTGTCCAGCCTTTGTCCTGCTTCCATCCCAAACTCTGGTGCTTACTCACACACATGCTGGGACTTGCTGATTAAACTGTGCCACCTAACTGAAGCTTACATGTGTCATTTTGAAGTTCCCAAATGCAGTACTCTCTGCACATGTTAAAATTCAACACACGGGGGCATTAAAGAGGGGTTGCAAATTTTACTTTATTTCTGAATTATTTTGATTTTGTATCAATTAAAAATGTTTTTATTTGTTTTTGTGTCTGTGGTAGGGTGGTGTTCAGTGAGTGCCACAGTACGCCCATGGAGATCAGGGGACAGCTTGCAGGAACTGGTTCTCTCCTTCCACCATGTGGTACGTACGGGTTGATCTCAGGTCATCCGGCTCAGGCAGAGAGTTCCTGTACCTGATGCATCCTACACACAAACTTTAATTTATAAATTTAAAGTGAGTTTTAACCTGAGCTTAAAGCTCGGGGCAAGAAGAGTGGGGTGGACATTTGGAAGATCAAGGGCCAGATGTAGAAGCCATTGGATCCCAGGGCTTTTTCCTCCTTGGACGAGCCTTGGAGTTTGCCGAGTGGAGGAGAAAGAACTAAACAGGATGGTGGACATCTGCCACTGTCCACCTAATGCCTAACTGTATACCCAGCTTCTCAAAAGTGTGCTCTTGAGTCACGTGTATTTAGGGGCTGCTGGTGTAGCTCAGTTGGCACAGTGCTTGCCTAGCATGCAAAAAGCTGAAGTCGTGGCTCCCATCCCCAGCATGATGTTGGTAGAAGCCTATAATCCCTGCACTCAGGAAGTGAAAGCCGCACAATCCCAAATTCAGGCTCATCCACAGCTAAACAGGGATCCGAGCACAGCCTGGCGTACATGACAGTATTTCCTATATCTCGGTGGCGTAAGGTTACATCTCAGAACTGTCTGACGTCAAGTGTGGTCCCCAATATTCTCAGAAGGAGAATTTGATCTTTCGGGACCGTATAGTAAACCCATTACTAGAATTTAGGTACCAAAATGTTTCTCCAAGTTTCCTGTTGGAAATATGTTAAGCCGGAATTGGTTAGAATCCTTTCTATTTAAAGGGTGCAGGTGCACAGCATGGATCTCATGTAGTGTAAACTGGGCCTGCAGGAGCTATGTTTAGTATTCTTCTTCAGCCAAATGTGTGCGCTTGTTAGAGAATTGGGAATTGTGACCCTCATGAGTATAGAGAAAATCAGGGACATTTGGGGGATTTTGAAACCGTCAAAATCCCTTATTCCTGGAGCGCTTCTGCTAATATTTTATGCCCAGAGGCCATCCAGCAGCTGATAAAGGGAGAATGTGAACTGTGTACATACAATATAATTACTCAGAATCAACATGCTTTTTCTATTAGCTTTTCAAAGCTGTTTGCATAGAAAGTTCCTTCACCCAGCCAGCGCCTCTGAGGGGTCGGTGGGAAGAAGCGGCTGGGGACACGATCTCCACAATATTTCATTTTGTTATCTCTTCTTATTACATGATGACCCAGAGCGTGGCATGAATAAAGCTGTCTTGTCATCAAAATGCATTCATTCGTTTAACGAGTTCCTGAACATAATGGAATTGTTGCTAGGCGATGGGGGAAATTATACATTCCCAGGGATCCATGCAGATCTACCAGCAGAAGCAGCTCTGGGGACGACAGGCGTTACTCTCTGGAACCCACCTCAACAAGCCAGCACCCTGCTTTACCTGAAGCTCGGAGGGGCAGTGTCTCATGTGTTTGCTCAGCCTGACCCATGGTTCCCAAGAACAACACAGATAGATTTCCTTTCAAGCAGGGGTCTGGGTCCATTTAAAGTTGCAGCCCAGAAATTGTGTTTCATGTTAATTGTGGACAAACTATGGCAGGGGAGGATTCTGCCACTGAGCCTCCTACACTATTCTGAACAAACTAGGGTGCAGCCATGCACATTCCTTTAACTCGGAAATAAACCTCGTTTTACATACGCATTTTAATTGAAAAACTGCATTGACACATAACACAGAGAGAGCCATATATTAAGAAAAAATAGAGAGTTGATTTTTAAAAAATAAATTACCCACAATTCAGCTCATCCTCAGATAGACGATGTAAATATTTCGGAATATGTATTTGTCATTTTTATAGATATGCACTGTCATTATTTATTACCACGTCATATATTTCACACCCATATTGCCATACTTAACTGATTACGTATATCGTTCCTTTAAAAGCAATTTTTGCCAGGTACGGTAGAACATTCCTTTAGTCCCAGCATGTGAGAGGCAGAAGCAGGTGTGTATCTGTGAGTTCAAGAGCAGCCTGGCCTACAGATCGAGTTCCAGGCCAGCCATGGTCACACAGACTCTGCTGAAAAGGGGGAATGCAATTTTTTTTAATTTAGTTTTTTCTCCCCTAGTAAATCACTTCCATAAATAGCCCCACTCGTCTTTCACAGATATTTAAAAATGAAATGCTTTTCTATTGCAAACTGACACACATAGAAAGGCTTTTGTTGTCTAGCAGAGTAAAGAACACAGAACCCTGCCTCCAAAAACACACAAAAACACTGGGGGAGATGCCAACGCAAACCTCTTTAGCAGTCTGAAAATTAACCAAAAAGCTCAGCACAGTGTGAGAGCCAGCGGAATGTTAAGAACAGCAAGGTTCATGGGATTTTAACTTACATTATTCCCCCTGCTTCTCCTGAGATTGACAGTAAACTTGAAAACAAGGAGCTTCAGAGTCACCAGTGCTGGCTGCATGCTCGCATTGCCCCAGTCAGCAGAGAGGCAGAGATGGGTAAGGAGCTCCAGGAAGCTGGTGCCCAGAGGCCTTTGCTACTGCAGCTGCCAGGGAGCTGCTTGGAAAACCCCCAATTTACAATGTTTGTCTTTATTTGACCTGACTCAAAGCCTGATCAATGGAAAAGGCTCAGTTCCCCAAGGTGTTTGTTGACAACAAGGAGGAAAATGACTAGGTACCTCAGCTGCCTGAGTCAGCAGAATCTGCACAGACACAGAGAGAGGGGAGCTCCCCCACAGTATTGAAAAGATAATCGGAGAACAAGAAAGATGTTCATAGGTATTCTGTGTATCTCAGGAGTCCCAGAATCTCCTCCTTAAATGAAGGGCTGTGGAAACACCCAGAAAAATACCTAAGAAGATTCGACTGTCTGACTTCTGGGTGACCTTGACTCTGAACAAACAAATGGAAGGCTGAGTAAGGTAGACATTATAAACTGTGAAACTGTTACAGGCTGCCTCAAAACAAAGAAATCTCTAATTTTTTTCCTTGATATGTGTCCCCCAGCCTTTGCCACAGCTCTGAGTTATACTGTGGGGCAGTTTCAATCCACTGACAGTTTATAATTCTGTTATACCATCGTGTTCACAAAATGTGTTAAGAAGCAAAGTCAACCTTAAGCCCAGACTGCCCAGGGACCAGGTAACTTCCTGGAATGCTGCGCGTTACCGTTCTTTAAGAAAACACAAAGCCACATGGGAAATACGGTGCCCGTGTGGCTTTGCCCTGAAAACCCCCTATAACACGTGACTTGTCACTACTCGGTGGGATTCCAGAGACCGGACCAGAGTCCAACCTGGTCAGTATTTAGTTAACGTTTGCTTCAAAGTTGGCTCCAAATTGTGGAACTGTTTCTTCTCTTTCGAACCTCAGGAAAGGGTGACAGGACCTTGGCTATGACTCAAAGAACTCATTTGGAATGTTGCAATGAAACTCATTATTTCTACAATTAATATACGCCTTTAGAAAATGTTGCCATAATAAGCTAAGAAAGCAGAGGCTTCAGGCAAAGAATCTCTACTTTATAGACTTCACACAGGAAGGTCACTAAATAAACAGGTGCAGTACGAGCAACAGGCACGGGTGACTGGATCCTGCAGAGGGCATTCCCACAATAGTCATTTCACATAAACTAAACCGTAGGGGGTTTTGGTTGTTATACGGCCAACTGGTGTTGCAGCTTTGTGATAGAATGCACGGGCATGTCTTGCATGCGCAGAGTCCAGGGTTTAAATTGCAATACTGCAAACAAACTGATAGGAGGAACAATGGGTGGGTAAGCAAGGCCTGCGCACCGCAGGAGAGGGGGCAGAGTCAACAGAGCCTCCCCGGAGGAAGCCTGGGCACTATGTGTCCTCAGCAAAGACTTTAAACCAGTTGTAAGGTTGCATGGTAAGGTTTTCTTGAAGCTCTGTGGAAAAAATGACCAAAACACTCAGGGAAATACAGAATCAGAGTCTTATAAAATAAGTGATTTTTTTTAAAGGGGGAAAAAAAACCTGTAAGAAAATAAAAACCACAAAGAAATTCTGCAATGAAAAACTATAATGACTGAACTAAAAACTTTATTAGGATCAGTCAGCAGAACATTTGAGCAGTCTGAAGAGACAGTTAACCAAACCCTTGAAAAAGGAGTAAGTGAAATTAACATGCTACTGAGCAGTTAACCGGCCAGCACTATAGCAAGTAAATAAGGAACGTGTGCTGAGAACCAGGAAACAAAGGTGTAAATAGAAATTAGTGCACACCTTTTAGTCATGCATAGGAGATGGAAACAAAATGACCCTCCAGTTCAAAGACAAGATCAGCCGCTTGGACTCAAGAACAATTAGGTCCTGGTGTTTGCTGTCTACAAAACACCAAGTGCATCAGTGGAGACTGCCCAGTCTGAAGGAGGGAGCCTGGACACTGAGAAATGATATTCCATGTGAGCGGAAGTGGAGAGCAGCTCTAGCTATCCTGCTAACAAGGCAAACTCCAAGCTGAGGTCAGTCAGAACAGTGAAGGTGAACACCCAAAGAAACAATCCATCCAGAAGACAGAGGAGTGGTAACCAGCAAGCATGCCCGCACTGGTGGTAATCAGGTAAGCATCTCTGCACTGGGTACTGTGGAGCCCAATCTCCTAAAACGAACACCATGGGACACAAGGGACAGAATGGCCCAGGCACAAAAATAAGTGGGTGGCTTCAATACCTTACTCTACTCAAAAGATAGAAAGATCCTACAGACAAAGCCCATAGAGACTGTCGCAGTGAAATCTCACCCTAGGCCAAGTGGTCTTAACAGATATCTACAGAAAGTGCCAATCAACAGCCCATGGAGTTGTGTCTGAGATAAATCACTTATTAGGCCACAGAGCAAGTCTTAACAAATACCAACCATGAAGTGATTCCATCTATTGTGTCGGATCATAATGGAAAGAGACTAGAAATCAATGGCGGGAGAAACCACAGGGAATACAGGTTCATCCAAAGCTAACACGACAATGTTTGAACAAACAGTGGATGGATGAAGAAGTTAGAAGACAGGAATGGAAATTTCTTAGAAACTCAAAACTGGAAAGATGGTGTATTAGAATCTTTGAGATGCGACAGAGGCAGTTCTAAAGAGGTCCTTAATAACCACAGGGCTCTATGTAAAGAACCCAGAGAGATCTCAACTAAATAACTAATTATGTATCTCAATAACTAATTATCTATCTCAATAACTAATTATCTATCTCAATAACTAATTATGTATCTCAATAACTAATTATGTATCTCAATAACTAATTATCTATCTCA
>JADRCH010000062.1:3573617-3606248 GCA_019843965.1 Rhynchomys soricoides
ATCTCAATAACTAATTATGTATCTCAATAACTAATTATCTATCTCAAGGTCTTAAGGAAGCAAGAATAAGACAAATACAAGATTAGAGGAAAGAAAGAAATAATAGAGATTAGAGCTGAAATGAACGAAATGGAGACCAGGAAACAGCACAAAGCCAGTGGAACAGAGTTGTGGAAGGGGAGGCAGGAGGGTGCATGTGCGCGCGCACACGCACACACACACACACACGTGTGCACACACGTGTGCACACACGTAAACACACACGTGTGCACACACATAAACACACGTGTGCACACGTGCACACATATATAAACACACACGTGTGCACACACATAAACACACGTGTGCACACGTGCACACATATATAAACACACACGTGTGCACACACATAAACACACACACATAAACACACACGTGCACACACATAAACACACGCACATGTGCGCACACATGTGCACACATACATAAACACTACACACACACACACACACACACACGGATGGTGGATGGGGGCAGGGATATTGTTCTCGGTACAGCAAGGGGTGGGTTAGTCAGAGTTTAAAACACCATTTCCCCAAGGAGCACGTTCTGTTTGTTTGTTTGTATTAATTCTGGGAAGGATACAGGGTGGAAGAAATCCTTCTTCATTATTTATGGAAATGTAATTAAGCCAGCCATCATGGAAATCAGAATGAAGGTTCATCCAAAAGCTAAGAGGAGAGCTACAATAGGATCCTTCTCTGGACACGCTCAGAAGAACCAGACAGAGAGAGGGAAAGAGAGAGAGAGAGAGAGAGAGAGAGAGAGAGAGAGAGAGAGAGCGAGCTACACAATTGTGTTTACTGTGGTGGAGTTCACCATAGCCAAGGTATGGATACAGCCTAGGAGCCATCAACAGATGAACAAAGAAAACCTGTAAATACCTGGCATGGCACTCAGCCAGAAGGATGGAGCAAACACCAACTGTAGGAAATGGACAGAACTTGGTTCATCTGGTTAAGCAAAATAACCCAGGGACCCAACTGGAGCGGTGAGGGAAGGAAATCAATACACAGAAATGTCTGGGATCAGGTGGATGGGGCTCTCGGATGGAGAAACTGCAGTATCCCAGAAGCTCAGCATATTTATTATATAATGTTAACCAGGGAGGTGGGCGTCAGTGAACACAGCTGAACAAGGAGGTGTGGCTATTTCATAAGACAAACATGAAGACATTTATTACACACAGCTGCATAAGGAGGCAGCTTTAGGCTGGTTAGGAGCCATCTCTGTGGGAGCAGTCTTCAGGCTGTAAACACCAAGCAGGAATAAGTCTGTGTGGACATAGTCTGCACACACTATCAACATCTGCACACGGGCCAGAGGAAGGCTTTGCCGTGCCCCTGAACCTTACCCCTGGGGTAAAGCTTTGCCATTTCCTCTGGGTCTGAGGCTGTGGTCCTTGACATGGCCACGCCCATGTAAAAGAGTATACATTTACTCAGGACACCATCCCCATAAACAAGCACTACTGATACATGGAGTCTGAAATAATAAATAGATAGATAAATAAATAAAATAAATAATAAAATAAAGTTAATAAAAACCAACCAACAGGAGCTGATGGGGTTGGTAAGAGCCCCGTTACTTTAGGCAATTAATATAAGAAAAATCTAAATAAAATGATACCCTACTGCCCCCTGGGAACATGGATGCAAAATTCATCAACAAATCACTAGCAGAACACACCCAGTAATATTTAAAGGGATTATGCTCGATGGCCAAGGAAAATATTCTCTAGTAGTGCAAGGTTAGCTTCTCCTGGTCATTCAGTGTAACACAGTATATTAAGAGCGGGTACAAAATGTGTGACCATTCAGATCATCAGATATATTTAACAAAGCATATTTAACAAAATCTAATGCAGCTTTTATAATAAAAAGGTTCTGGAAACTAACGCCTAGGAACTTCACTTATGCGACAATGGAAATCTGCAACCACCCTTATTAATGATGAAAGACCAAATGTTGTCCCTACATTCAGGGCCAGTCCAGGGATGTCTATATCTAGTCACGTCTACTCAACAAAATGTTAGCATCCTACCCAGACAACTATGGAGGAGAAATAAACAGAACTATCTCTCTGCAGGACGCCTGGAAGTATCTATAAGAAATCCTAAGGAAGCCAGGGATAGAAATTGTAGCAAATAAATAAACGGTCTCAGAAGAATGGCAGACCATGCACTGGATTGAACTCGGTCTCCTTTCCTGTACTATCAAAGGACAACTCAGATCTGAACTCGAGAGAAGAGCAACTATCAAACACTTAAGAATGCAATGACCAGGGCTAAATTCACAGACACATCAACAGAACACCACACAACACTGACAACATAAGACTTGAAGAAATGTGAAGACGTCTTCCAGTTATGGTTTGGAAGGGAAGGTATTGTACAAATGGAAACCTCTCCCAGTGGTTTCTCAGACACTGTCCTCACCCCCAGCTAACCCTGACATCAACAGAGGTGCAAGGTGATGAGCCTATAAACTTCAAAGTCAAGGGCCTGACTTTCTGTGTTCTAGGGCAGGCTCTGAGACAAGGAGGGCATCAATGGACTAGAGTTAAGAGTCCAGAACTAAGCCTGTATCTTTAGAGCCCATTGATTCTGACAAGGTTTCTAAAGTGGGTGAGTAGGGGGAGAATGGTCACTCAAACTGTGGGGACAACTACATACACATACATGCAGAAGAACACAGAAGGACTACACATCCCATTTAAAGAGTAACACAAGTCAGGAGCCAGGACTGAGTCAAAGATGAATCAGGGGCAGCCTCGGCTGTAGCCTGAGGTTGGGCAGAGCTGTCTTCACCGTGCCCTGAGAAACAGCACCATGATAAGGGATAGGCTTGACTCTAAAAGATACCACCAAAGGAGTGAACATCAGTGCGCCAAGGAGCGCCATCAGCTCAGGTATCTAACAAGAGTCTGTGTTCAGGGTGTGTCATGAACTCTCTGGTCAACAATAACCTGACAAGAATCTCCATCTGTGACTGAGCAAACGACTCAAGCAGCCATTTTCCCAAGACGGTATGCAAGTTGTCAACAATTAAATAAGGCCCAGGACTATTGGCTTTCTGCAAAATAGGAAGCAGCATCAGAGACATCACATGGACCCCCAGAGTTGGACTAAATCAGAAAGATGAGAAGAACTGGGGAAATTTGAACTTGTACAGCTCGTGAGAAAGGGAGGCATGGCAGAAAACAGTTTCTCGGATGTACAGAACCTACCACCTATGTGGTAGGATGTGGTAGGTGGTTCCATTTCTCTGATGTAGGGAAGAGAAGTACCCAAAAATATACACAAAGTTTCAAAGCAGGATAATTCACTACAGTCCAGAGTGAAAACCACTCAAATGATCATCCTGCTGGTGGGCCAAATGAAGGCTATCCCTACGGTGGACATGTGAGCAAGAGGGGAAAACCTGAGTTGCTGATAGGGCTTTGACATGAGTAAAGCTTACACGCATCACGCTGCGAAAAGAGCTAGACGTCCTGTTAATTATATTTATATGAAGTGTCCAGAATGGGCAAATCCATACTGACAGGATGTATGTTCGCTGTTGGCTGTTTCTGGGAGAAGGAACAGTTTACTGTTAATGGGTTTCCTTGGGTGGGGCAGGGCCAGGGAATGAAAGGTCCTAACCATAGATGACAGCAGTACTGTGAAACCGAATTCATTAAAGACTAAATTTTATGGTCCATAAATTATAGTCCCGTAAAGCTTCTGTTTGGAAGGTAAATGCAATTGTTTTCAAAATCAGATTATACAAGGGATACATGAAAACTCCCTCACCCAGACCCTTACCCGCCACCCCCTTCCCAGAGTGGGGTACTCCCCATTTTTTTGTGTATCATTCAATGACTATTCTTTTTGCTTCCAAACATGGATGGCATAGATATATCGTGACACGTTCTTAAAGACAGAGGCTCCCTGTGTAGCCCAGGCTGCCCTGGAGCTTGTGATTCTCCTGTACCAGCCGCCTGAGTGCTGAGATTATACATGTGTGCTACATGTCTCATAGTTTACAGAATATCACTATCAAGGCAGAGGCTGAAGTGCTGGCAGTAGTCCTCGCCTAGCAGACGCAGGCTCTGAGTTCTTTCACCACCTCCACAAATACCACACGCTGGCGCACACCTATAGTCCCAGCCCTTAGGATGTAAAGGCAGGAGGATTTCAACATTCAAGGTCCTCTTCTCCTCCACAGTGAGTTTGAGCTTGCATGGGCTACATGAGACTGTCTCAGAGAAAGAATTGTGGGGCTGAGGAGATGGGTAAACAGGTAAGAGAGATTCTTCTTCTCCATATCTTGGTGGTGGTGGTGGCTGGGGGTGGGGGTGGGGTTGAAACTTCTAGAACACAGAGCCACAAGGGCTGAGCAGCTAAGGCACAGCCTTGACTCATCTTTGAGCGGCCTGGCAGGTCCACTCTCCCATGTAGACAGGTTGAAGCCCTGTCCTGACACAGCTATTCCCAGTGAGCATCCCTCTCTGCCCCCACTCTACCAGGGCTTTAAAGGTGTCTGCCATTGTTGCTTTCACTCATATCTTCCTCTAGTGGTAACCACGTGGGCAGGCCTGTGTCTTTACCGGTAAATTTCATTTACTGTAAAACAACATTTCTACTTTTACACATAGCATTTGACGCTGTCCTCAGTGGGCCAGAGGCGTGGGTCTGCTTGTACAGGAAAGAAGAAATGCAAATACATTCTTTTGAAGACTGATTTTTCTGGTCATTTGTTCTTATGTAATGGGAATGAGAGTACGAGGCAGGTACGTCGGGACACTGTTGAAGGCACCGATTTCTAAAGGGGTGGCCTGCACTGTGGGTCCTTTCAGACTGTTAGTTATTGCTGTTGATTTTTGTCTTGTTTTGAACCAAAGCAAACCCATTTCTAACCCTTTCCATCTTTAAAATGCTTGAATTATTTAGAATTGTGGTATCTGGGTAAGAGTTATTTGTATATAGTTGTGGATTCAGAATAGATAACATGGTCAGGCCCATGGCATGGCTCAGTGGTGAAGACACTTGCTGGGTAGAAATTCCATCCCTGGATCCCACGGTGAGGAAGAGGACCAACTCCCAATGCCTTACCTGACATGGACAATAATAACAAATGAGTCGTTCTTTGTAAAATCTTACAGAATTCATGATCAACGTGACAGGGAGGACAGTCCTGGGCGTGCTGTAATGGGATGGAGAAGTTTCTCAGTTCAGGCTTCAGCGTGGCTTATGGAGGATGATTCCCTCCCTTGAGAAGAAGAGGGTTCTTCCCCAACCCACACAGCTTGCATCCAGTCGATCTATTTCAAATGAATAGGCTAATAACTCAGTGAGACTTGGTGCAGAGCCCCAGATGCTAGTCACATCTCATCAATCACTGCTTGGTCATAGTGTATGAGAAATTTTTCATTATGATGTTAAACTGATGGATTTCAGCAATATATAGCAGTGGTCACAAAACAGCCGTGCGCTTTAGATGGATGCTTGCCAACTTTTTGAGCGTCACCCTGTGTGACTATCACATCCCAAAAGGTGATGCACACATTCCTTTGAAATTTTCAAGATTAGGCCTGTGTTAAATTTGTGCTGCCATTTTACTGGAGCATCTGGCTCTTTCTATTGGTCTCTGACCTGTGGTTCTTCCATTCCATGATAATAGATATTCTCAGTTTCTGTCCTTGCCACCCTCACACCTTGGAGGGCATGACTTTCCACTCCATCTTGCTTGTGGATTTTTTTTTAAAAGATGCTCAGCCTACCTCTCCCACCTGCACTGACCACCTCAAGGGGACAGTCACTTGTGCTTTTGTTCTTGAAGAACCTTGGCCAGAGAGCAGTGTGATGCCCCTCAGGATGGAAACACAGCTCTCTTCTTCCCTGCCCCTTGCTGTGCTAGAGCTGCTCACACAAACTTCTAGACTTGGATCAGCTATACCCTAGGCTTCTGGCAACAACCACAGATAGCTTAGTAAGGAAAGTGGCAAAATGTCCTGCTGATGTAGGGAGTCCTTCCCCAGGAAGTCGGTCAAAAATGCTAGAGGAAGCCCGTCTTCCCAGCAGATGCCCTTACTGGCTCTGTGTGCCTGCCCTATGATTTGCTCCTGGTGGGTCATATGGCCAGGAAAGCTTCGTCAAATTACTGTCTATTGGTTATTGTTGCTTCATCAGCCAGTACTGGGAGCCTAAACAGATAAGTCCTGATAGGCTACTAGGATGTACCTGCCTGTCAGAGGGCGCAATCTGGCTTGAGTCTCTGGGGGATCAGGCATGGACCAAGACCTTAACCTGGACCTTTCTCTTCTTTAGTTTCTGATTCTCCCTCTTAAGTCACATGTGTACCTTGAAAAACTTCCATGAAAGGTCAGATGCACATATATCTTCACCCCGGGGACTGCCCTCGATCAGCCCCAACTCAGATATCTGCTGTCATGGACACAGCATCCTCATTCCTCAGGATTGACTCCACTACCTCCAGAGCTCTCAGCTTGCACCAGGTTCTACCCCACGGGCTGGAGATATGGAAGTGTGAGAAAACAAAGGTAGGTGACTTTCCCAGAGAGGTGACATGCTGATTACACAAACACACGAGTGAAGGAGATCATTTGAATGGCATCGAACAGTTAGAGCAGAAATGAATTAATCTGCCAGAAAGTGGCCGACAAGGGATGATAGCTCGCTTCCACTAGGTTGTCAAAGGCAATCTCTAACAAGACACTTGAGCAGGGGCCTTAGAAACCAGAGGATTGCTCTACGCAAACACTTAGCTGAAGGGCCTTCCAGACAGAGGTGCAGCAGACACAAAAGGACACTGACAAGATCAGCAGGCTCTCAGAGCAAACACAAGTTTCTAGAGCAAGAACCAGTGGATTGTGGGAAGTGAGCAGAGGTGAGGTCCACCGGGTGAAGTGGGAGCAGGTCAGGTAGGGGCTGTAGGTTCTGAGAGAGCTCCATGGAAGGATCTTAGGAAGGACTGCCATGATTATGAATGTGTTATAATACAATAGGAATCATAATTATGATTTGTGTTACAGCAGCTGAGTAGAGAGTAATCTGTAAAGAACGTGGAAGCTGCAGACCCCAGGAAGAGGCTCCCCAGGGTCAGCAACCCACCTGTTTATGAAAACAGAGGACTCAATTACAGAGTATGCTGCCGGGGTAGGGTGGGGAGTCGGATGAGTACAGGATAGTCAGTTAAAGTGAATTCCCTATAAATAACTTTTAGCAATAAAATACTATGTGGAGAAAACTGGCAGGTGCATTCTCACAGTAAATAAAATAAACGAAAATAAAATAAAATGATTGTTTATCTGAAATTCACTGTAACAGAATACACTCTTTTGTTGTCATTCCTCAACAAGAAAATCGATGACTCGGTCAAAACATGGGCCATGGTACTGAACACAGTTCTCAGAGGAAGACACAGAGCAGCTATTGAAAACAAGTCTAACCTAACTCCCCACCAGGAAAAAGTGGATAAGAGATACTTTCAGATTCCATCTCACCCTAGAATGACTAGTTGTTTGTTTGTTTGTTTGTTTGTTTTTTAAAAAATCAAATGACAACAGATGCTGGTGAGGATACAGGGGAGGGGAAACTTTACTTCCTGTTGGCAGAAGGCCTGCCAATTTGGCGATCAGGATGGAGGTTTCTCAAAAAAGCTAAAGCTAGCATTTCCATACGATTCAGCTCTACCACTCTTAGGGACTTACCCAATAGTACATACATGGATATATATATATAATGATGACTGTTCCTAGGTAAGGTGGTGGAGGAGGTTTATTGTAGATAAAAGAGAGAGCATAGCCAGAGGCAGAGACAAATGGGGGAGTCCAAAGTGAACATGACCCTGAGCCAGGCCATGCAAAGAGATGGGGAAAAGGAGGAAGAGCCAGGAGATTAAAGGGTAGACAAAAAGGGCAGTTAACAAAAAATGGCAGCATTATATAGAGAAGGTCAGGAGAGCCCTGGGCTGGAGAAGTTTAGGGAAGGACAGGGGTGGAGGGGCATTGGTACACCCGTGACAGAGACTGAGGGATGCTGGGAAAACCTGGTTGCCAGTTTTGCTTTGATATGTTAAATAGGCACCTCCGTTAGTCTTTTGTCCTGGTTGAGACCTAACAATACACACAATGGAATTATACTCAGCCATTAAAATTTTTAAAAATCAGGAACATAGATGGACCTGGAAATCTATCCTGAGTGAGGTAACACTCCAGAAAGACAAACGCTGTATGTTCTCTCTCATATGCAGATCCTAGCTTTGGCATTTTAGATTTTTGTGGTTAGTGTTTGTAAAGAGCAGAAAGCAGCGGAGGAACCCTGGAAGGGCAGGGCAGGCACTAAAGCAAGCAGGTGCCAAACAGAGGTGGGTAAACGTCAGCGTGAAGAGGTTGAAATGACTTCGGAGTGAGGGGAAGGGAAGGGACACATGAGTGGGGGAGGGGCTGGAAAACCCAAGGATCCGGAAGAAGTCCTCTATGAACCTGCTACTTTAAAAGCTAGGAAGTATAATTAGAAGATAGAGCCAGCGAGCTAGCTCATGGGTTGGCCACTGCCTGATGCCCTGGGTTTATCCCTAGACCCCACATGAAGACAGAGGCAGAGAACTGACTCTAGAAGGTGGTCTTTCTACCTCCACATGTATGCTGTGCTGTCCCCCCACATACACACACACACACACACACACACACACACACACACACAAACAATAATAAAATAATTTTTTAACTAAGATAAACAAGGGCTTGACATGGAGATATCCTATGTGGGTAGATATGGTGACTCCAGAACTCATGAGCTCTTAAAGCAATAGGTATACACCTGCGGGTCTCAACCCCTTTTGGAGTTGCCTATCAGATATTTACATTATGATTCATAACAGTAGCAAAATTACAGTTATGATATAGCAACAAAATGATTTTACGGTTGGGGTCACCACATCAGGAGGAACTGTATTAAAGGGTCACAGCATTAGGAAGGTTGAGAATCACTGAAACCCCAGTATCTTGTGTGGGATACTCCCTATGAATTGGTCAGAGAGTTTCCAGAGGCTTCCAAAAGAATGCAGACGACTGCCATTGCCCCTTTACCTAGATGGTAAGACTCTACTTTGTTAAAGGATGCAAAGGGATGGAGTTGGGCCTGAGCTGGAAGCTCCCTCAGTGCTGGCAAATATTCACAGTGCTGGAAGGTACCACACAGGCTTCTGGGAGAGAAGAGCCATCAACATTCTCTTCTGGCTAGAAAGCATGCATGCTGCCACGCTGACTGGCCAGGTAAGATTGACTGGCCAAGTAAGATGCTTCTGGTGCAGTACTGAGTGACTTGACTATTTGGGGGAAACCAACCCTTTGTGATTAGATTAAAGGCCAACTCTGTGGGAAGGAACATCTCGCTGGTAATACCAACCTGGTCAAAAGCCTATGGTTGGGGAGGTCATGGCCAAGAGAAGAAAGGATCTGTTGTTTCCCTGACATACTGATGAATTTCCATCTATGCATTTACAGGTCCACCCATAGATTACTAGTCTCCGCCTGCTAGAAAGAGGTTCTTCTTTTTGCAGAGAGAAACGGTTAATACAGGGACCAATATCTAGTCAAAGTGCTGGCAAGGTAAACTGTTGAGTTCTTGGCCCTAAACAAGGCATCTGTATCTCTACCCATGATGCCCAGGGAACATTGCAGAAAATAGTGCACAAAGAACACAAGAGCCAGAGGACGGTATTTGTGTGTGTGTGTGTGTGTGTGTGTGTGTGATGGAACAATGCAGTCAAGACAAACACAGCTGTTGCAATCGCAACACTCAGCAGCTGTGGACACCTGCACACAATCAGGTCCTTCAGCACTCCACCATGCCCACAAGGCTGCACCCCTACCTGAGGAGCTATTAACAGTAGCTGAAGGATAGTGTGCTCTTCTCTTCAGTGGTGTAGTCAAGAAGAAGAAGGGACCAAGGAAGAAGAGATAACAGAGCAATGGCAGGGTGACTTTAATTACAACAGACTGTCAAGAGAAACAAGAAAAAGAAAAAAGCCCAGCGATCCACACCGAGCACCGTACAAATATGTCTGTCTCTATCCTTTGGGTCCAATGGAAATTTTGTTTTCCTTATCTTATGAGGCTATGTCGAGCTGAAAACAAAGCTGGTGCTTCCTAGATCGTTTGTATAGATTGTGAATGAACAGAGCATAGAGACAAGTGTCACCTTACACATAGCTGCTGTGTGGCCATGTAGATAGACAAGTGTTACTTTACACACACCTATTGTGTGACAGTTTCCAGGGGAGCACAGCTCTACTCACTCCAGAAAGGGAATCCACAACGAACTGAAGTAAGGATCTCACCAATGCCCACCTTGGTGAACCAGTGACCTTTAATTGGGGTTACTAACAGGAGTGTGGGCGAGTAGAGAGCTGAAACCCTGGAGCTCTCTGTACAGTTTGCAGGCACGCTCCTCCTCTGTGGGGTCTGTCTCCTCCCTCAGCAGTGACCTCTCTAATAAAGTCAGGAAAGGACCTTCAAGAATCTTCAAGAGATTGCTTTCCCAGACATGTGAACTTCTGTTTACTCCTGGAGTCTCCAAGCCTCTCCCTCCATCCTTGAGGGAAGATTTACCTGGGAGGAAGCTGCCTTGCATTTCCTTAGCCTGTGGGAAGAATTCTCAGGGGCCCTGAGAAAGGGCTCTATCTCCAAAATGGTCTCTGAACTTGCCTCAGGAATCCCCAGCTTCTGAAGGCAGAGCATGGGGTTCTAGGTGGGAATGCATGTTTACTATTGAGACTCTGTATGCATATAAACGTATGAAGTCAGTTTCCTTGTCAGGAAACAATAGCTTTGTACATGGATTTGATGAGACAGCAGCCAAGAACCTGCTTGTCAGAGCACTAGATGTATAATTTTTTTTAAAAAAAAAAAAAGTTAAGCACTGAAAATATTATTACCCCTCAGAGTTTGCAGCACGGTTGGAACTTCCTATTGTGAAAATTTAAGTTGTGTCAATACATATACACGCCGTCAATACATATACACGCTATCAATACATATACATGCCATAGCACACATCGCCCAGAGTAGATCTGACATGAGGCTTTGTGAAGAGATTCATCAGCACGGTTGATAGCAAGAGCTGTGAAGAAGAAGGAGCCACACTAGATTGTGACGTCAGACGCAATCCCATGGGATGACGGACTCAGTCCCACAGGGGAGATACCAACAATTGCCCATCCTGCTGCAAAAATGGACTGAGCAGCTACCGTACTTGTTTAAGGCATCCCCCTTGGAGTCATAAAGCCACACACTGTAAGCCAGCCTCTATCTGGGGTTGCAAGCACTGACTGTAAGGGGAGGAAGACACCGGGAACTATGGTGCACACACAAAAGACAACAAGATCTCACAGGGAAAACATGAGAAGCATACACGGATCATCTCCACTCGGCTTGAGAAGAGAATACCTTGAGGAAGAGGTAGAGGGGAGATTTTTGGTTCCTACTCTCTTGGTACCACAGCCCCCCTGAAAAGGGGGAGGGGAGCAGGTACAGACATTTTGCTGGGAGAATTACCTGTCCCTCACCAAGTGAAAAGGAGATCTATTGGCGGAAATAAAGGCAAAGGACATGAAGAGGCAGTTTTCAAAATTGCAAGCCAAATGGTAAATAATCATGAAATCCTTATGAAAGCCCACTAGTGAACAAAGCAGCTGCGTTTAATCTATGACATGTTCAACTGCCCTATCAACTAGCATAATTTCTAAAGTCATTTTACATGCTGTGGTGTCTTAGTTATGGTTTCTGTTGCTGTGAAGAGATACTATGACTACCGCCAACTCTTAATAAGGAAAACATTTTATTGGGGCTGTCTTACAGTTTCAGAGGTTTAGTTCATTACCGTCGAGGAGGCATGCAGGCGAGCATGGTGCTGGGAAATGAGCTGGGAGTGCTACATCTGGATTGGCAAACAGCAGGAAGAGCTCGTCATTAGACCCAGCTTGAGCATCTGAAACTCAAAGCCCACCTCCGATGACATACTTCCGCCAACAAGGCCACACCCACTCCAAGGCCACGCCTCCCAATAGGCCACTCCCTATGAGCCTAGGGGGGCCATTTTCAGTCAAACCACCACACGCAGATCGAAAAATCTGCGCAGGCATGTGAAGGAACGTTTGGCCGCAGCTGATTATGCCATTTGGGAGGTTACAGTTTGCTCTGAGTTTTGGTCTGCAGCCGTGGGTGCAGCCAGTGGGCCCTGAGGTTTTACCCTAGCTCCTTGGTTTGCTGAAAAATGAACTATAAGAAGCAACCGCTGTGAGCTCCACTGGACAAATCCACTTCAGCTGCCAGCCTTCCTCACCAGGAGGGACAGACATCCTATAAGACCACGAGCCAAACGTCACTTCTGCCAGATACTCTGTTCTAGAGCTGAGAAAAGAAACCAACTGAAAACCAATACAGAGAAGCGGTCTCACTGCATCGATGAACTCGGTGGTGTGATTAGTACGTCTAAGGGACAGTTTGTTAGAGGAGGGTGGGGCGTTCTATGACGTGGGCCAGAGACGCCCCACTCTGCTGTGAGCAGATCTTAGTGGGCCCTTCCCTGAGAGTTTGAAAAGACTGAACACTCAAATAAATGGGAACAGTGAGCCGCACCCTGCGCGTTAACAGGCTTTAGAAAGGAGCAAAGACTCTACCGGGAACCAGATGAAAGGTCGGTCCCCTTACATTCTGGTGGAGAATTTAGCTGCATTCTGGCTGTGCTGAAAATGTGAAAATGAATTCAAAGAGAACAGAAGAGCTCTCAAGACAGTGCAGGGCTACAGTACAGTAGCTTGGTTGCTGCTGGCTGTGCTTAGTCACGTTTATAGTGAGCTTTGGAAACAAAAGGTAGGGAGATGGATTTAGGAAACATGCTGTTTGGTGAGAAAAGGAACACTCACGCATTGAAAGCCGTGGACAAGGCTTTAATTGTTAGGGCTTAGTGCCATTGTCTGAATGGAGACAATCCCAAAGATATTCAGAGCACCGGGAGAGACCCTGGCCACAGAAGGCTCCAGGACAAGTCCACCTGGGAGGAGGGTGCCTGGTGAAAGAGCTTCTTAGCAACAAGCACCACTGCAGTGACACCCTGCCCACCTAGCCACTGAGGGGAATGTGCCCCTAGGTCTGGCTGAACCAGAACTCAAAGCCAGTGAGTGAAAGACCCAGCTCAAGCTCCTATCAGAACCCGATGTCTTCCATGGGATGATAACTTTGCAGACATGCAAGATGCATGGGTCATAAGGGAATGGAAGCTTGCACTGTGGCTACCTGTTCCTTAGAAGAGGAGGAGAAAGGGAGGAGGAGGAGGAGGAGGAGGAGGAGGAGGAGGAGGAGGAGGAGGAGGGAAGAAGCAGCAGCAGCAGCCAAGGAAACCAGGCTATATATTTCAGAAATTAGATGCCATGCAGGTAGGCATAGTCAGTCAATGTACAGAGCTATGACAGTGAAGCCTAAATTGCAACAGGGACCTCAGGACATTGGCACTCAGCCAGTGCTACCACAGGTTCCAGATGCTAGGCACGGAGGTGGCTGAGTGTTGTTCCTGCTTGTTTTTGGTCTTGCTTTGGCCTGGTGGTCTTTTTGCTTTGTCTTATTTTGTCTTGTTTTAAACCACATTGCGTTCCTCACCTTGGGAACCAAACCTTTCCTTGGTGCCATTACATATCACAAGGGTAGAACTTCCTCCTCAGTTTTACAGGGGCTCACAGTGAAGAGCATGCTCAGAAGACATTTGGGAAGCTCAAAACACGTTAGGACTGTTAATAATTCGAGCAGTTTCGATGCTAGAATAAACATGTTTTGTATCATGAGCCTGCGGGGACCGAAAACAGAATCTCTTGTTTTGAGTGTGAAACACCAACAGGCCCAGGAGTCTGCACACTTGTTCCTCACCTGCTGGTGCTGCTTGGGGAGATGCAGAACTGTTGGGATGCAGGCCTTCGTTGGCAGAAGCAGGGCCCACGGGTAACTCTGAAGATCATTTCCACTTCAGTTCTGGCCCAAACTCTCCACTTCCTGGTTCCTGGACGTAAACAAGCTGCCCTGCAAGCTCCTGCCCGCAGGGACCACAATAACTGCCGGGCTTCACCACTATGGTGGACCGTGAGTCTCTAAGACTGTGGGCAGGCATGTGAACAAATCCTTTCTCCTTTAGGTTGTCGCTGTCAAGTGTCCTGTGACAGCCACGAGAACAGTAACCAGCAAAACACCTAAGGATCCAAGAGGGAAGAAAGACAAGGACTCAGGAAATATATTCTTGTGGGTAGAGATTGGGAGGGCTTTACCAGGGAGAGAATTTCATAATACGTAAAAATATATAAAATGTTCAGACTCATAAAACCATTAAACTTCATGTTATTTTTACTTGGCAAGTAATCGTTGTTGTGCCTATGAATATTTCATTAATTCCTACTGCAATGTATTTTATAATACTTAAACAGGAGATACTGTAAATATCTCCCAATAGTTGATTCAACTAAATGAATAAACATACATGAATTTCCATTAACTATGTAGTCATTTAAAATGTGATATTTATTATTGACAAAGATTTTATTCATACATTATTAAGTCATGTTTTAAAGTACGAACATCGTGATTCAATCTAAACACTTAGTATATACACATAGAAAAAGTCAGAAAGGACGTCGCCAAAATGTTAATAATAATTACCTTCAAGCACACAGGTTGACTTTTAATTTCTTCATTTTGCTTATCTATGCTTTTCTAATTTTTCTACAGTAAACATGTTGCTTGAGCAATAAAAGTTATAAAAACAATAGTGTATTTCCTCCGTGTGCTTAGTTAAAAATGAAGTAGTGAGCCTCAGAACTGAGTCTCCTGGGGTTCACTGCTAGGAAAACGGCTTTCCTGGAGACCTGGATGTAGGTAAGCACTCAAGGAACACCTGGGCTATTTAACTCACGGCCTTCATTCTCAGAGTGGCAGGACCCGTACTTGGCCCTGGCTCCTTGCGCTTTGCACAGAGTGGGATGGTTTCTCACGTTTCTCCTGTCACCCCTCCTCCCTTATGTGGCTCAGGACCTCTGGGAGAGTGGACAGAAACTGTTAGGTGCCAGATAAGGGAGCACATGGGCACAGAGTGCCTCAGAAGCACAGCTGTTCCTGCCCAGGAGCTTGCGAGTCCAACTGCATCTTCTGCTGCGGCCAGGTGATTTCTGTGGTTCTAGGTATCAACTTACATTCTTCTATCTGGAAAAAACTTTAGTTCTCCCAGGAACTGCAAACATATGTGGCTGGAATCTGCGATTTTTTTATTCACTCTGAAAGCTTCTGTCTCTTGACGGCCATTTAGGTGGCTATTGGTCCAGCTTTCCATCACCATGACAAGACTGCAAGAGAAACTACACAGAAGGATTTGTTTTGCCTGATAGTGTAGACAGGCTCCATCATTCCTGGGTCGCAGTGAGGCAGTGCTTCCTGGCAGAGAGGGTAGTGGGAATTGCTCTCTGCTCGCTCTCTCTCTCTTTCTCTCTCTCTCTCGTGTGTGTGTGTGTGTGTGTGTGTGTGTGTGTGTGTGTGTACCCAGGGAGGACCAGAAAAGGACATCGGCTCCCTGGAATTGGTTTTACAGGACACCGTGAACCACCTAGCATAAGAATTGGGCACAACACAATCACTCCCAACCATGAAGTCATCTTTCCCATCCCAGGACACACCCTTCAGAGATGCACCCCCAATGATCCGCTTCCTCCACCCAGATCAACTCTCTAAAGTCTCTCCGGCTTCTCAGAGGGTTCCATGGACTGGGATGCAGACTTGAGCACACGCATCTGTGGGTGCATTTCACACTTGAACCCCAACAATTCTGAGAGTAGGTCTGCATAATTTTACATAATTATTCATGTAAATACATCCGGTGTACTGTTTCCTTCCGTGCTGTATCATATGTCTGTTTCCTGGCTTCTGATTACTGAGATATGCTTGTGTTATGTTAATTTCCACTTAGGGTCTTTTGGCTGGGTCTCTTTCCACTGTTTTATTTTCCGTGTTTTCTTCAGGAAATAAATATTCTTACTGACTTTGACAACTCAGGGATGATATTTAGCACGGCAAACACAAGTTTAGAAGTCTTCCAATCTTATCTTCCTCCAGCCTCTTATGTTTTAGGTAGGATCTATAAAACTCCACCAAACAAAGGTGTACTGATACTTTCTATTTTTCAGTCTTATTTTTTTATTTTTAAAAAAATTAAAAATAAAAAACAACTAGCCAGATATTTATTGTAACTATCATTTCATTCCTGGATTTCCATGCTTCCTTTTGGCGTCATTTAAAATATTTTATGACTTTTTAAAACTTTATTTACTTATTTTATTTACGTATTTATTTTGCAGTACTAAGGATTGAACTCAGGACCCCATGAATGCTAGTCAAGCACCCTACCACTGAGGTAGACATACACCCTCAGTTCTAGTGGCTTTTTTTTAAGGGAGGGAGGAAGGAATGAAGGGAGAAAGGAGGGAGAAAGGGAGGGAGGGAGGGAGGGAGGGAGGGAGGGAGATATTCTAGTCACTTTCCTACTGCTGTGACAAAACCCACTGAAAACAGCAACCTCGGAGAGAAGTTTCGACTCTCAGACAGAGGTAGTGAAGAGAACACAGGGACTCCCACATCAATCGTCAAAGACCCAGGAGCCTGGGACAGAAGCGGAGAATGGGGCCAGCAAAATGGCTCAGTGGGTGAAGGTGCTGGCCACCAAGTCTGACTACCTTTGTTTAACCATCATGTCTCACACACTAGAAGGAGAAAGCCAACTTCTGCAAGGTGTCCTCTGACCTCTTCCACAATACAGGGACACACACACAGGCACGAACACATGTTTGCATACAAATTTATTATTATTATTATTATTATTATTATTATTATTATTATGCGATTTTTAAAAAAGGAGCAATGAGGGCTTCTGCTAAGCTCTCTTCTCCCTTTTGTTCAGTCTGGAATCCTGCCAGGGAATAGTGGCTGGGTCTTCTTACATCAATTAACCCTATCAAGGTTTGGTTCTTAGACACCTCAGGACCACCTGCCCAGGATTGGCACTGCCCACAGTGGGCTGGGCCTGCCCACATCAATCAGGAAAATGCCTGACAGACTTGCCTATTTGCCAGTCTCAGAGGGATTTTCTCAACTGAGAGTCCCTCTTCCCAAATGACATCAAAGTAACCAGCATGTCCCAACAGGCATGCACAGTGCGTTTTCCAGGTGCTTCAGGACCCCATCAGGTTGGCAGCTGTGATTACCCATCACGAATAGACCAATTCCTTGACTCTTCCTTTGTTGGAGAGGGTCTCTGCATTGTGTACTTTGCTGAAGGAAACATTTTGTGTTCATTGATATTCCATTGGATTTTAGTTTTTAAAAGTTAATCTTAGGTTAGCCTGTGGTGGTGCGCGCCTTTAATCTCAGCACTCGGGAGGCAGAGGCAGGCGGATCTCTGAATTTGAGGCCAGCCTGGTCTACAGAGCAAGTTCCAGGAGTGCCTGGGCTATACAGAGAAAATCCTGTCTTGAACCCTCCTCCAAAGTTAATCTTCTATTTTTAGACCACTTCATACGTGTATAAAATGTATTTTCAGCCAGCTACCACCTTCTGTCCTCTCCTTCCCCCCCCCAGCTTACCAGATCTTGTCCCCTCCCCAACTAAACTGACCTCTACTTCCGTGATGGGTAGTAGGGTGTAACTAATTGGAGTTGCTTATATGAGTGTGGGGGTAGGGCTGGTGTTTATCAGGTCATGAACCGATCACCAGCAGCCACCCCACTGGTGATACTGCCTCTCCCTTCCCCGGCATCCATTGATTACCAATAGCGCCTCGTGGAGTGGTGGGCCCTCGTTCCCACAAGCCCCTACTTATCCATGACTGAGTAACGCCAGGCCAAATTTTGAGCAGGACTTGTATAAGTAAACCTAGATGCTGTGAATTCATGTGTGCAGCATCCAAGTCTGCAGCATCCATGCCTGTAGCCTATCCAGAAGACAGCAAGAGTAAGCGATTACTTTCTGGTTGGGTTTGAGAATCTCTCCAGAGGAGGGGATCCATACCAGGCACTGTAAACTTGATCAAAAGCTTATGTGTCTGGAGGTCATAGCCCCCATCTGGAAACCAAGGCTGCTGTTTCACTAAATACCCACATTGTGCCTGTAAAATTGCTTTCTAAAGGTTTGTTGTTGCGCCCATAAATTAGTGCTGCTCTCGGCCTGCAGCAGACAGGCAGCTTTCTGTTATGGGCTGTGGCTACTGAGGAGACTTAAAACAGGTATGTACCGAGAGCGACTCTCGGGTGCCCAACCCTCTTCAGAGTTGATCACGTGTTTCTGGCTCCTGGTATTTTGTATAATTTTGAACTGTAGCCTAAATGCATTCACGTGTATGTTCTGTGGATGCTGATTTCTGTCGAATTCCTTAAGAGGATGTAGAGGGTGTTGGTTGGTTCTCCCTGTCTGGGAGTGGCCGCTTTAGGATTTGAAAGCTTCTGTCCTGCCCAACTGTTAGCCACGGGTCATTCTGGAACAGAATTTAAATCGACCTTTCCCAGATCTCAAAACCTTGTTGTTTCATTGTGGTCCATTTCTCAAATGAGTCGCTATACCCCTAACTTTTCCTACATGTGCACAGCTCAGACATGACTCAGAACACTGGCGTGTACTGAGTGATGGATGCCAAAGCGCAGCCCACACAGACCACAGTTCCCACCCTTCTAGCCAAAGAGAGAAAGGGCTTCCCTCTGTGTTTTCACTCCTTGAGCCACCCCAGACAAAGTTCTAGAAGGGGACTGCATAGCACTGTGATTGACAGGACTCCTTTTCTTGGTTCCCGTGAGGCTTAGCCTTTATGTCAACATCACACCAGTTAGAACCATATCAAAGGAGGGACGCTCTACTAAGAAAATGCTTCCCTAAGATTTGTGTGTATGCAAGCCTATAGAGCATTTTCTTAATTAGTGATAGATGGGGGAGGGCCCAGCCCATTGTGGGGGTACCATCCCTGGGCTGGTGGTCCTGGGTTCTATAAGAAAGCAGGCTGAGCAAACCATGGGCAGCAAGCCAGTAAGCAGCACCCCTCCATGGCCTCTGCATCAGCTCCTGACTCCAGGTTCCTGCCTTGAGTTCCTGTCCTGACTCCCTCTGATAGTGATATGGAAGTGTAAGCCAAATAAACCCTTTCCTCCCCGAGTTGCCTTTGACCATGGGCGTCATCACACCAATATAACCCTGACTAAGACAGTCCTTCTGGTAAGAGAAGAAGGTCCTTTCTCAGAGTTAGTGGCCCACACTCCCAGATGCAGCTCTCATGGGACTCACAGGCTGATCATAGCCAGGAGGAAGTACACAGGCAATGGAGAAATCATTCTTCTGCAAATCAAAATTCGAAGTTTAACTCTTCCCCTATAATCTTACTGCTTTATTTTCAATTCTAGTGAAAGCATATAATAGAGTTACATAGGGGTGTGTGTGTGTGTGTGCGCGTGCTAATTTGGGTAATGAAGGGGATCAGCCAGCAGGAAGAGGGGTTGGGACAAAGGAGGCAGTGGGGTGGGGGATGAGAGTGGAGGTGGCGTAAATAACCACATGGCATAAATATATGAATATCTAATAAAGTAATCCATCGTATTAGGGCTGGGGATGTAGCTCAGGGATACAGTGCTTGCCCAGCACATGCTTGACTGTGGGTACAATTGCCTCATTGCAAAGAAATAAAATAAAATCCATCCTTGTACATGTACTAAAAAATTAATTAAAAATCCATTAGCAAGTTATACGCAGTGCTTCTGCCTTCTAGCTCCTCTCTCAAAACACAGCATGGGAAGAACATTTGCAGAGTATTCCCATCCATCCCTGACGTGAGTCACCGCAAAGCTGACGGATTCTTCAGTTAAATATTCACCCTCCAGAAGCTACTCTTGAAAGAAATATCTTGTCTTCTAAAGGAAACCAAGTACCAGACTACACAATAATATGTTCCAAGTGAAAGAAACAAAACTGTGATGATAACCAGAGGCATAGAAATACATGTAATTTTTCCTGTTCTGTTGCTGTTGGGTTTTTTTGTTTTTGATACTTTATTTACATTTCAAATGTTTTCCCCTTTCCAGGTCTCCCCTTTGGAAACCCCATCCCCCTCCTCCTGCCTCTTTAGGGGTGCTTCCCCACTCACCCAGCCACCCACTTCTGTCTTCCGTCCCTGGCATTCCCCTATAGTGGGGCATCTCACGGCACGGTGTCCTTGCCCTTAATGTGCACAATAAGATCTGTGAGGGCATAATCCTTTGTGCTGATGTAACTTCCTTCTCTTGGCGGCCTAAACGTTCGAGAGTTAGTTAGGTCTTAGTCCATCACCCGCTGCTGTGACAGCACACAGAAGCCCAGGGAACTTCTGAAAGGTTAATGTCTGTCTTCTGAAGGCTGAAAATGCAAGTGCTGAGGGGCCACTGTCTGCTGAGGGCTGTTTGGCTTGGTGGTGTCCTCCATGGGAGAAGGTGAGAGAATGAGGGGTTGAGGGGGAGATGAGAAGGGGAGGGAGGAAAGGAAGGAAGGAGGAAGGAAAAACGGAAATGGGGCAGGGAGAGGGGAGAGACCGAACTCTTCCCTTTAGGACCCAATCAAATCACAGCAAAGTCCGACATTTCAAACACGATTAAGAAATAAAACCCACTTCCACTACGCTGCTGTGCCTGCCAAAAGCTGTCTCCCATCAAACCAAAGGTGTGTCCTATATTAGAAATGAAATGTGGCCATGCTTTCACCAGGTGCTGGAGGATCCTGCAAACAGCTGCTATTAGCTATCAGCCACCAGATGCTGGCAGAAAGCATGAGACACTGAACCAGAGCCCCCTTAAAGCTGCGCTTGGGCTGGGTAACACTTACTTAATGAGCAATGCGCACAGCCTTCCACTGGGCAGCTTCACTGGGGATAATTCAGCCTACTGAAGGCCTCACACATGAGCTGAAATGTATGTCTAATGATGGTTATAATGACGTATTTTGTTCTAGAGGAAAAACATCAAAACAACCCAAATAGCCAACAAAGGGGAAATGGTTAGGTGAATTATAGCATATCCTTTCAGAAAATGGAGTATTGCCATATAAAAGATAAAGATCCTTCTGTGGGAGCTCGTGAGAATATCTCAAGTATGCTAGTGGATAGAAGGAAACAGAAGAATAAATTAGCCCGCATTACTCACTCTTTGTGTTAAATGTATGCACCGAAATGCCTTCTGTACGGCCCAGAAATATATGTGTAAATACACACAGCAACCATTTTCTACTTTAAAGCAGTCATATTGCTACATAATCTTCATCCCGCTCAGTTCACACATTTAGGGTGTGTGATTCATGGCTTCAATTCTATCCAGTCCTGCAAGCGTCACCGTCATCACCGTGAGAACACTTCATCTACTGAGAGTGAGCGCTCAGACCCATTGGCCATCACTTCCAGGCCTTCTCAACTCCTCCCCACCGCCTGAGGCAACTTCGAATCTGCTTTCCACCCCGGTAGACTCGCCCGCACTGGACAATTCGGATAAATGAGGCTTTTTGTTCCTTACATCTCCCTCACGCCTTGGCAGCATATTGATGAAGACGGTGCCTAGCCCGGGTCACGATTATTTTCCCATATCTTCTTCTAATTGTTTGATCATTCTTTACTCTACTACTTAAACCTATAATCCATGTTGGTTTTTATTCTTATACATTGTGTGAGCAAGGAGCTCAGCCTCGATGCTGTGGAAGACTTCTCCCAGCAGCTAGTTGTTTAGACTGATTATTCTTACCCCACCCCAGATCAATCAACTATAGTTATGAAGCTCACACCAGACCCTTCAGAATTGGTACGGTTACCCCCAAAGAGACTAAGATCGAGGCTGCTACAGTGCACTTAGGGAAAGTGGTCTTTACCACATCTGAGTCAGTGAAATGTTTACAGTGAGTACCTCTAACTCTGTTACTTCAGATTACCATTTTCCTTCACACACTTGGGTAGGTGTTCGCATGTTCACACATGCCCGTGCGAGACACACCAAAGCATATGGAAAGAAAGACAACCGTATGTGTGCATGTGTTTAATGTGTGTGGTATAACTACTGAGCCAAGGCTATCCCCAAGATATCTCTTTAATAACAGCATGCTTGGTGTACACATATGGCTGAGTAAAACTGATTTCCCAAGTAAGTACTCTGCGTGGCGGAAACCCCCGGCAAGGGTATCCCCTAGGCTGATATAGAGCGTTTTCAATGTGGGGTTTGCACATCTAAATCAGAACACACTGCGTACAGACACACAAACTCTTATGTGTTCATCCTTTAAGTACATAGGGCTGTTGAAGATGCTGGAGGTGTGTGTTCCTATTGCCGTGGCAGGACAGGGATGCTGGGAGTCTCGTGGGAAGCAACACTCCTGTTCTCTTGACTGTCCTACCTTACTTCTGAATTATAAAATTTGGTTTTTTGTGGCTTATGTTTAAGAATTGCTCCATGGCATGCCCTATCCTCATTTAATTTGATGAACTGATGATTTAATTTGTTTGATGGTTTCCTAAAGAGATTAATTATTTTACAACACGCCAGAAAGGCTATCTTGTAACACCGGAAGGTGATGGTGCCTTTCCTGTATCTATTGGTTGGTTCTAGAAGCATCCAGATGATTATTGTCATCCATGGTTTGCCCATTGCCTTTACTCTCTGTTCTTGGCTGATGATGCTGTGATGATGACCATGATCACCCTCAGTACACTCACCACAGTGCAGGCGATACACTGGTCAGCCATGGCATGAGCACAGCAGAGTTTAGCTAATTAATTAACTAATTTACTAGCTAATTTATTAACTAATGTATATGGTGGTCCTGAGTCAGTTCTTAAGCTTTTGGGATACAGTGGCCAGAGAAAGCATCCACAGTTAGCATCCCCCCCCCCACGGCCTTGGGGGTAGACATTCATCAAAAAATGACAAATGTGGGCCAAGATCCTACCATTACAGCTAACTACCTGAGATAGACCACTTATAGAAAGGGAGAGGCTTAGGTTGGCTTACAGTTTCAAATGTTTCCCTCCATGGCTGACCTGTGGCTAGGCAGTATGTCACAGAGGAGGCACTGGCAGAGAAGCATGACTTTAGTGACCCAACCCCATCTTCTAACATATTTCCACTGCTCCCCAGTAGTCCTGTGTGCTCAGAGCCAGGTCTTTACCACATGAGCCCTTGGAGGGCATTCAAGACACACACTGTAGCAATAAATAATTAAGCATGTCATTACCAAGATGGGCAAGGGCTTTGCCAAGAGGGAAGAGTCCTGCAAAAGCCTTCATGGTAAGACTCAAAGAAGTAACATCTTATATGAGAGAGCTCAGATGCTGAAGACGGGAGGTTGGCTATCTCAGGGATGGGGAGATGTACATCCACCGAAGACCAACCTTAATGGAGTGCATGAGGGAATAAAGAAAGATCAGTGTGGCTGGAACACAGAGGAGGAGGAAGATGTTAGTAACGAAGCCCCAAGAGGGAGCAAGGGGCACTGACCAAGCTTGCAAGATCGAGGGCCAGCTCAGCTGCTTAAAACCCATCTCACAGAGACCATGCTGCTTAGCCTCCACGGAGCCAGCTTCCTTAGTAGGGTAATGCAAACCTGTGTTGCTGATGTTAAGAAGCCTTAAAAAATACCATTTACATATGCATGAGTTTTTATCATAGCTGCTCCATAATTAAACAACATAATCAGTAGAAACTATTCCTCGCTGGTCTTCCCACAATTCTAGGTTATTGCACTCTCTCCAGGTTAGCAGCAACTGTCAACTTGACACAGTCTAGAGTCACTTGAAGAAAGAGTCTCAGCTGAGTAACTGTTTCTATCATGCTCTTGGAGGCATATCTGTGAGGGACTGTTCTGAGGATTAATTGATATTGGTGGACCCAGTCCACTATGGGTGGTGCCATTCCCTAATCACCATTCCCTAGTCAGATCATCCTGGATTGTGTAAGGAAGCTAAGCTTGAGCCCGAGCAAGCCAGAGACCAAGCCAGCAAGCCATTCCTTCCATGTTTCCTGTTTCATTTCCTGCTCTGACTTCCCTCAGCGATGGACTATGACCAGGAAGTATGAGCCAAATAAGCCCCCTCCTCCCATGAGTTGCTTTTGGTTGGTGTTTTATCACAGCAACAACGCACACTAGAATATTCTCTATTATTTAGCTGTTACTTTTCTAGGATCAATCCTCTGCTCATTGAGGTCCCTCTGAAACAGTTTTTCATATGTACACATTGCCTGGGAAATAGTAACCATTTCTTATCATGTGTAGAAGGAACAAGAAAGAAGTATCCTTTCAAACACAGGCTCCGGAGCACAGACAGATTTCTGGACTCAGCAGTAAATATTCCAGCAACTGACTAGCAATATCTGCTATATACACTGATTGAGTAATAAATATCCTAGTAATCACCTTGTAATGCCTGCTGTGCATACCATAGGATGTAAAATCTGTGTGTTTTGTTCTTCTGCCTGGAGGATGAGAACACCCTTGATGTACCTCTTCGGATTTTTCCAGCCTCCTCTCTGGCTACCCTGTCAATTTTCCCAGTTTCTTTTCTTTTTCTTTCTTTCTTTTTTTTTTTTTTTTGTCTTTTCTTTTCCTTTCTTCTCTTTACCTTTCTTTTCTCTTTCATACCTGTTTGTTGTGTAGCCATTTCCTCTCAGTCTTAAACATTCCTGCAGGAAAGTTCTTAAGACAGAAAGTAAACAACTCAAAATCACTTCAGGAAATCCCTGAAACTGATCAGATTTATAAGCCCCACCCCCAAGATCAAACAGTAAAGACTGTTGAGATTCACTCTTAGACAAGTCAAGCTGCAAGGAAGACTCTGAAACCAGCCCCCTAGCAGGAGCAGAGGCTAGCCAAGCTGCCTGGGAGGAGTAGAAACTGGTCAATATACCTAGAGGGGACTTAGGCCAACTGAACTCCCTGGAAAAGACAGTCTCCAACCAGTTGCGCTGCCTGTAGTCTGTGCAGGGAGTTCCAGGTTTCTAGAGTTTGTGAGCGGTCACCCATGCTGAAGTAGGTGAAGAAGAGAGTGTGGAGACCTGTTCAAAGACCAACACATTAGCACTTGGCTGAGAGGGTTAGATTTCAGGGAGATGGGGATCCAGGGAGATGATTCAGTGGTTCGGAGCACAGGCTGTCTTTGAGTAATTTCTACTCATATAAATAACCCCTCCCTCATAAAGCTCATGGTTCACCAAGTTAGACACTTGTGGCATCCAGCCTTTGGCCTGTTGCGGGCTCCCTATTTGGTATGAGTAGACAGACACGTGTTACAACTCCCCAGGTAAGTCTGTCAGAATACAAGAGTATTCCTGTGTGTCTGTCTGCATGAATGCACTTCCCAGAGGAGCCAGAAGAGGGTGGCAGATTCCCTGGTGTTAGATATCTAGGTGGCTGAGAGCCAGTGTAGTGCTGGGAACAGAACTGAGGTTCTCTGCAAGAGCAGCTAGTGTTCTTAACCTTGGAGCCATCTCTCTGGACCCCTATGTCCCTCTAATCGAACTCCTAACAGTCAAGTGCTGAGGAAGTGCTGATGTCGTGCACAGACTCTACTCTCTCCACCTGAGGAAGTGCTGATGTCGTGCACAGACTCTGTACTCTCTCCACCTGAGGAAGTGCTGATGTCGTGCACAGACTCTGTACTCTCTCCACCTGAGGAAGTGCTGACATCCTGCACAGACTCTGTACTCTCTCCACCCAAGTCTTATTCTTATCCACCCGTATTCTGCTTTTTGTTGCTAAAATAGAATACCCAAGGCTGGGTCATATATAAAGAAAAGGGTGTCGTGGTTTTTGATCTAACCTTTTGAGAGGCGGAAGAGAGCAGGGCACTGGCATCTATCTAGTCAGCTTCTGGTGAGACCCTATAGCAGAAAGGAAGAATGAGGGAGCAGGCCCGTGTGGGTAGGGAGCAGATGAGAGAGAAGGCTTGTCTTGACAGAACCTGCTATCAAGTACTAATCTAGTCCCACGAGATCTAACTCATTCTGTGAGATCTAACCCAGTGTGGAGAAAAGTTAACCTGTGTGTTGAACAAAGACAACACACGTACATGCTTGCACACACATGCACATACACACACATAAACTCACAAACTCACACACATAGGCATGCACACGCACACCATGCGTAGGAGCACACACACATGCACATTTACACAAGTACTTACACATACATGCACTTATACACATATGTGTACAATACACACGCACACACACACACACACACACACACACACACCAAATGATAATATTTTTAATGTCGTTTAAAAGACGTTAATCTCCTGGTGATGGTAGTATTCCCACCTGCCCAGGGCCCGGCCCTACTTCTAACAATGCCACATAGAGGATCAGATTTCATCATGGTCTCCATGGGGACAAGACATCGTCCAACCTCAGCAGCCATTCAGTATGTGTTGAAATAAAAAAAAAAATAAGTGAATTAACAATATCCTGCCAGACAAGAACATCTCTGTTAAAGGACAAATGAAATTAGGAGGAAATCTATTTCTGTGTATGGCTGCTAACTTAAGGTGTAACTTTACCAGGCCACAGAAAGCAGGTCCATACAGACACAAGATTCTGTCTGGGTGGGTGTGTGGTGCTTCTGGCTGGGGCTGGAGGGTGAGGCAGTGCACGTAGTTGAGCAGCCGGGTAGGAGGGAGCTCATCCTGTCTGCCTGCCTGAGCTGGGATCACTCTCATTATTGGTCCTTTTCAGCCCTGGAACTCAGGATCTCCTGATCCCTGACCTTTGACATGGAACTACAACATGGCTCTTCTGCTTCTCCAGCCTTTGGGTTGAGACTGAAGCTCCTCATTGGTCTCCAGCCTGCCCTGTTTCAGGTCTTTTTGGCTTCACAATCTTTGTGATCCCATCTTGACATGAGATTCTGACATGAGGATTAGAGAACAAATATTTTTGGGTGGGGTTTTCAGGGGGACCAGTGAGAGCTGAGAACGTGGGAAAGGGCAGAGGGCAAAGGGCAAAGGGCAAAGCTCACACAGAATCTCAGGAGTGGTCTCAGCCTTCAGGGAGATAGTTCCCTTTTCACTCAGGGAAGCCACAGCTTGTCTGGGAGAAGAGATACCAGTGATGAGCTAGGAGCTGTCTGGGGTGGATTGGGGGTGGGGCCAAGGGAACCTTGCATTTGGGTATATTGTGTCTCTGAAGAAGCTCAGCACCAAAGGTCTCCAAAGCCAGTGTCTGGGAAAGGTCACTGGCATATGCTGTGAGAAGTCTCAGACTGGCCTGGACACAGAGGCAGAGAGACTGGAGAGTCACCTGCTGCTTCTGCACTGGTAACTGCTCCATCCATTGGGTTAGGACAAATCATCTGCAGACGTTTTTGCAGAGCAGCAGGTGCTTCTAGGGCATCATTTCAGAGGCCAGTCCTGACCCCTTTCTCTACTGCTCCCCGCATATCCATCACCGAATACCCATCAGGGCTGATGGTTTAGGATGCAAATGTCCTCCAGCCCTTGGCCCTTGCTAGCTCCCACCAGACAAGTGGAAAGTACCTGCTTCCAGTCATCCCAGGCAACTGTTCCCCACAGCAGACTGACAGATCCTAGAAAACTCTGAGCTGGGCACCCACTTGATGTTTTGCTCTGAGGACAGAGTCTACCCAAGGACCTGGGTAACTGCACTGATCTCCCTTTCCCCCCAAATCTTGTCTGACCTGGAATTACTGAGTTTCTGTGAGGAATCACAGCACTGGAGCCTGTGACATCCCTCCATGGACCTCCCTCCCTGTGCCCGATTCCTTCCTTCTGATCCCATCTTACCTATCACCTATTCAGAGACTCCGTCCCTGACCTGTTGGCCTAGAGTGACTCACTGGATGTCCATTGCCATAGAGACAGGTTCCCTTCCTACTTGGAAGTCAAAGTTACACCATGGTTCGGTGACTCCTGTCAGCGTCCTCCCTGGAGCTACCAGTTCTGCAAGAGAGGGAGCCACACTGGTTTGTACCAACCTCTGTGTCTCCAGTACCCAGCACCTACTCTGTCATCTACAACCATGGATGAATAGAGGAATGGAGAGTCAGAGCACTTCCTTCCTTGTGTGTAGCTATGGTCCTTGTATTTCAGAGAGCAGCAGATGTGTTTGTCTGAATCCCTGTCTTGCTGTTCTTCATCCTTGCCTGGCACATCGACCCAGAGTCACCAAACAGTACGATGTATGCGTCAAAATAAGACAGAGAGCAGAAGGAAACAAACCAGATGCTCCTCGCTTTCTCCCATTGGGCTCAGCATGCTCTTTTGATAAACTGGTTATGTCTTGAAGTTGGCAGCTTAGGTTTTCAGTGACTTCTCAGTATCAAACGAGATGCCTAGCTTTCCTCTCCATCACTTAGTGGCACGTGCAGAGATGAGCTGAGGAAGGCTGTGATCGATCACTGCTACCCTGGGACCTGAGGGGTTAGAATGCAGGTGAGAGAAGAAAACAATTCTCCAAAGAATTCTAGTCACCCGTCTTCTTTCAATTGACAGAATTTGTCCTGTGAAAAATCCCAGAATACTGAGGAAGGCCCAGTGTGTACCAAGGATGCTGCTGCTGTACTGTGGACTCAGGGTCACCAGGTTACACAGCAAGACCCTGTCACAAACCAAATAAACAAGCAAACAAAGCAGCAAACCTGGATGTAGTTACTGCAAGCTGGGACACACTCTAAAATAACCTTTGCAAATGTTCCTCACCTCAGAACCCAAGTGTCACAGGCTAGTAATGATTATTTCCCAGGACAAGAAGAATCAATATCTCTAAATGTTTCAGGACGGTTGAGTTAAGCAAAACGAGAAGCTCTCGGAGCCTCTGACAGCAGATAGTGGGACTTCCGGAAGAGGAGAATCCATAGATCATTTACCAGTCTGAACTGCTTAATACAGGCTTGACCAAAATTTAGTTAGTGAAAAGCCCCAAACAAAAGAGGGAATGCAGTCACATTATGCAAGCCTCAGAGTAGATTAACTAATACAGCAAGGGAAAACAAAGACCAAAATCTACAAAGTGAGTCACTGGGCTCAAAGAGAAAGTGCCTTCAGTTTTAATGAAGGCCTATCTTGTGGGAATGTGCTCCTAGCACCATGGTCAGAGGTCAAGCAAAGAGCTTTTCTGCTTAAGGACTGCAATCGGCTGTTCTGCTCTGCTCTGCCTCAAAAAGAGAAAGAAGTTCACACAGTGCTGTGAAGTGCTAGGCTGTGAAGGTCTCCACTGCCCTTCACAGGGGATACAAACTGAAGAACAGGAACATTTGAAGTAACTGATTCCAACCACACCAATCTGCCTTTGGTTACAACTGGATGCTACAGTCATAACTGTTGTCTAAGATGTCTAGGCTGTAAAATAGCAAGTGCCCTCTGTTTCACTGAGGTGGTTTTTGACTGTATAAAGCAATCTTTGTAGGAAGTTTATATTTCTTCTCATGCTTAGGAAGTGCTCTGGGACAGGGGTCAGTGTAAAAAGAAATCTAGATTTATTATGATTATTAGCAACTGGACAAGGGTTATGAAGGTGTTCATTCTGCCTTTGATACTGACAGCTGCAGAAAGCAAGCCTCCTATGTACAGTGGGATGCGGAGTAAATTGTCCGCATCCGTCCTCTGCATGTGCCCTGGCTCTCAGCTTCAGGCACTTGGAGGGGGCTGAGCACACAACACAGGTACTGTCGAGAAGAACATAGGCTTTGGCAGGATGCTAATCGCCACCATCCTGAAGGTGGGAGATACAGACAGACGAAGAACAGGCACCACCCGTCGGATGACTGCCCCGGGCAATCAAAAGCAGGTGACTTTGGGGCCTGGATTGTCTTTTAATTTTTTCCATATTTCTGTCTTCATTAAAGCCTTATTAATGAAATTGGCTATTAAGCTTTTACCACAGTCCAGAGAAAAGGGACAGAGGATGGTTGGTTTCCCACACTTGCTGAGAAACAGTTTTAAAGAATTCTATCCCTTGACTCTTTTGAGGCCAAGCTGGAGGAACCCTGCATTCTGAAATTAGGGGGTTTTTACCCCTAATTTCCTAGTGACCGAATGAATATTTTCTATTCATGCATGTGCCGCTGAGGAGAATGGAGAAAGATAGACCTTGCATGAACAGTGGCAGCTTATAGACTTTGAGTTAGCTGGTTTGTCGAGCTTTCTAATGCTGGTGACGGGACAGACAGACTGCTTCAGCAGAAATGAAAGGGCACTTTAGGTCGATGTGCATGTGTGGGTGTGCAAGGACTGAAAGGCATTCTCTTCAAGTCCAGCTTGTATTAGCGATCACAACAAAACCCACTGCCCAGAACACACTAATGCAGAAAGAGTAAGTTCTCTGCGGCACAACAGAGATGACAATAAGATAATGCTATTATGTTAAAAGTATATTAAATATTTTTAATTTAATTTTTAAAATTATTTATAATAATATTTTATAATAAATATATTTTATAACAAAATTTAAATTTTAATATAATATTTTATGATAAAATGTTTAGATTTAAATAAAAATATATTAAAAAATTATACAGTGCCCCACATTGATGCGGAGCTAGGAGAGAAGAGACTGAAGGTTCCAACCATGAAGGATGAGAAGGAAACACTAAAGTTAACTCACTGGCTTCACCTGTGCAGGATGCACATGTTACAGTGCTGCACTGTGCCCCAGAGAACTCGGTATTGCACAGTAATGCTTTCATTTAATGGGTAGAGAAAAGCTACCAGCTATTACTTGTATGGTGGCGCTGTGCCTCTAATCCCAGCACTCAGGAGGCAGAAGCAGGCAGACCTCTTGAGTTTGAAGCCAGCCTGGTCTACAAAGTGAGTGCCAGGACAGCCAGAGCTACACAGAGAAGCCCTGTCTTAGCTCCCCCCTCCCCCTAAAAAGAGAAACAACTGGAGAACGTTCAGGGAGAATAGTCTGTGAGGTAGGAGACACCAGACCGTGTTCACTTGCCACTTTCTGCCGAGGGTCCCCAGGAGACACTGGCCTTGCAGAGGACAGAAGGTGGAGCACAGGCCATTAACTTCACACTGTTCTCAGAAGGGGAACCCTGGTGTATAAGTGTGCTTGGGGGGAATAAAGCCATGCAGCTTGGAGAATAGAAACTCCACTCCTTGACCTCCTGCTTCTCTCTGGGAGTAAGTGACCACCGAAGAAAACAGACATACAGGAGGAACCCAGGGGGCTCTGAAAACAGCAAGAACTAGCTGAGCCAGGATCCGTCCACACTGAAGGCCCAGGGTCCACCCGTACTGAGGACTGAATTTATAACAGTCCCAGCTTGCAGTTCGGAGACTTGGGACATCAGCTTAGAGGTGCTAGACACACATGAACCAGGAAGGTTTGTGGACACCCACCCAAGGACAGAGGTACTGTTGGCCTTGAAAGTCCACATGTCTGGGCAGCCCACCCCACAAAGACACAGAGACTGAGAAGGATGCAAAAAGCAGGAGGTCTTTGAATCCAGTGCACTGGGGCCACCCTACCAACAGGGCAATGGCGACCCCGGGTTAGTAAGGTACACACTTTTTATACACTTTTCTGGGGCAGAGCTTGGCAACAGCATGAAAGGGTAGGCTCGCATTGGTGGTTGATTTTGATGATTGGTGTTTTTTATGATTGGAGGCCCATGGTGGTAATGTCAGCCTGTTACCACCCACCTGTGGCTTCAGCCTGTCTTTGACAACAGAGAATTCTGTCCATTGTGTGGGGCCTGAGGCATATCTGTTCCTGGCCCTGCCTTTTCATTTTCTAACGGTTATCTTTGGCCCTTCCGACTACCTATCAGGCTTATCAGCCACCTTTTGTCTCTCCAGGCCTCACAGTACTCTAGTCAGAGTTCACCAATGAAGGGGCACGGGGCACGGGCCCTACTCTAGAGCCCTTCTACCTCCTAGGGTAGCCTGGGGAATGTCATAGCATGACCTACTTGGCACACAGCTACCAATGCAGAAAGGAGTAACCAGCCTTCGGTGTCCTTTTCCAAAGTAACAGGGCGAACTTGGATTCCTTTTTCATTCTTAGTCTGACAGAGAGGCGTGTTTATTTTCACAGCTGTGTTTGGTCTCTACCATATTACCCTCCCACTTCTCCCCAAACCATGCCTTTCCTCCTTGGCTAGAAAAGTTAGAGGGAGGGAGGGGACGGGAGAGGAAAGGGGAGGAGAAAGAACACCAAGACAATGTCTGTGTCGGGTCTGTGCACACACCCATTTGCTCGGACAACGTGCTGTGGATCAGCTTTGCTTTGCTTGACCTCAAACACTGAGAATCACAGAAGCTTGGGTGAGAAGATGATGTCACAATCCCCAAGCCCATCAGACTGTGTGAGGCAGGGTTACCATTCATTAGTTACACTCTAGCCCTTAGCATGAGGGGAGTCTGGATTATAACCTGGCCTCTTTTCCCCAGATACACATTAGGTACAGAGCATCACAGCTGGTCCATCAGATCTTCAGGTACACAACCATGACTCAGCACAATGAACCATGACTCAGCACAATGAACCATGACTCAGCACA
>JADRCH010000062.1:3606258-3631458 GCA_019843965.1 Rhynchomys soricoides
CAGCACAATGAACCATGACTCAGCACAATGAACCATGACTCAGCACACTGAGATTGTAAACTATAGATCAGGGGTGGGTGCTAATGACTGTAGACAGTTTCCTCTGGCGTGCCTCCCTCCAGGAATTATTTTCGGTTATAGTGATGAGCAAATCAAGGGTGGCATTTTAAGAGGCACAGTGTGCCCGTTTTAAAAAGCCTCATAATTACAAGAAAGACTTGGCAGCAATGAATGTGCTTCTCGTCCTTAAATTTGTAACTAGATCCCAGTGACATTAGCAAACTTGGAAGCTCGAAGCTATTTCCTTCCACCCCTTCAGCTGGCGTCTAAGCACAGCTGTGCAGCAACCACAGCGTCTCTGCAGCGAGGTGGTAGTGGTGGTTTTCAATATGAAGTCAGAAGGTGGCATATAGGAAAGTCGTTGAATTTTTTTTTTTCAATTTTCTGTCTTATAGTTTCTGATTCTCTTAGGTAGAATGCCTAGATTTCGGGGTGATGAAGCTCAGACAGTTCGGCTGTTCTTCTGGTTGTAGACATGTTTATTTTTTTTATCTATTTGTAAGAGTTTTTTTTTTTTTTAAATAACAGAATTTATAAAATAAAATAAATAATAACATCATCAAAAGTGATGAATACTGGGTGTTTTCACTTCCATCACCCAAGAGCCAGAGACAACGATGACATCTGCTTAATACTGAGTCCCAGGCAAGGACTCTGGATGTAGGAAGAAGCCTAGGTCTCAGCCCACCCTCCTCACTGATGAGGCACTCAGGCAAAGCAACACTGCAGCTCTCCCCTTCCACTCCGCATGGGAAAATGAGCTGAAAAGCTTCTCTCAGGAGCTGATTGCCATCGGCATGCTCGGCACCACGCCAGGCACCAGTGAGCACTCAGGAAATGCCCTGTCTTCGAAGGCACATGTGAAAGGAGAGGAGTCTCCATGCAGCCTCTACTGAGTGTCTAATAACTTCTTTCTTCCTGGCTTCTCGTTGTCAAGAAGTAACAAGGCTTTGCCTGCTCTCCGTGCTCAGCAGCTTAACCCTGATGGGCTTTAGACATTAAGCCATCTCTAGACTTGAGTAATCCTTAAATCGTTTTCTAATTGTTTATTTAAAAGGGCCAAATGAAATTAGCATTGATAAGACCAAGCCTGCTCTCCCTGCTCTAGCTGAATTATTTCAGCTCAGTCCAATCTGATGTCTCTAGGGACTGAGCCCACCTCCTTCAGCACGAATGGTCTGTAACAACATTTTTCATTTGCTCAAATGCGCTTCAATTTTCAGAGCAATCTGAGTTGTGAAGTAGCCACAGTAGGGTGGCTGTCATCCAACAAAGACAGGAGAAATACAACTGTCGACCTAAGCAGTACAGGGCTCAGGTTGGGGAGGTACAGAGCCAGGATCCAATCTCTGGCTTCCCAACATAAGCTTCCTAGTTTCTCAACCTGTCTGCTCTTGTATTTTAATCTTAGGTAAGACACTGAGCCAATGGTTCGTAGATTCAGGGTTATATAAAATGGCATGGGGGGATTGTCTACGATAGAGTAAGCATGAGGCCCATATCCAGAGATTCGGAAATGTTGACAATTCCAGGGTAAAGCTTGGCCACATGCAAGCCCGGAGCCTGGTCATCCTGATGAGCACTATAGAAGGAACAGGCGGGTTCCTGGAACTCTGTGGTTGGCTAAGTCGTGTGCCCAGCCACTGAGAAGGAAATGTTCTCCATTCCATTCATGTGCATGGAGACAGTGTGGAGACAGATATATGTGAAGAGCTTCTGGATCAAGGCTCCTGGTGTGAGTGTCATGCCAAAACACATGGTGCCTCATCGGCCCATGTTTATGGCATAAATATGGCCACAGTCCTGCTGCCTGACATATGTCATGTTCCCTTATGTTCATGGGTCAGTAAGAATCACACACCTAAGCTTGTCATCAATGAGACAAGAAACAGTGTCCTACCTTAAACATGAACCAGCTGGTATCCCCATGAACGGTTACAGCAAATACAAAACCACAAATTCTAGCCTTCCATTTTCCTAGACCAATCTCAAAATTCTTTCTCCCAAATAGGCATTTGATGGGTAAGCTTATTATCTTACCACCATGGCTTCTTCCAGTTCTTGAACCTTCGTGTTCAGATCCTGTGCTTGGTCCTAAACTTGAATGCTTTATTTAAACATGCCTGGGTTCCAAAACCCAAAGCTTAGCTTACAGTGTTGCTACAATCTCCTTCATGTACAGACGGTACCCTGAAATACTGAAAGCCGTTTCTGGTTAGTGACCAGTTGTGTCCCTTATCTTCCACATCTGGAGCTTGCCTGTGGCTGGCGGGCACACACCTCATTCATAGGCACTGTTCTCTTCTGTGTTCAGCTCTGCCTCTGAGCAGCACGGAGAATAACTTTGAACGTTTCCTGTTTCTGCAACAAACAGACACTTCCAACATCATGTCCAGAGCCTCGTGAAAACCCCTCTTACCTTTTGCCTCCCTGCACCCTCCTGGGTGATAATTGCTTGACTGATATGCCTGCTTCGTCCCTGAATCTTCAAGGAACGGATATGGCAACTGTAATTTTATTTTCCACTCTCAGTAAATGGTTGCTGGATTATATATGAATCCAATATATCTACAGCGGGGAGATGTGGTCAGAATAACCCAGACTTGGGAACCATGTGGTGAAACACCCTCTTCAGTGAGACCAGTGCTGAAGTGAACAAAACCCAGCCAACTGAAGTTGACCCGAGGCCCTAAGATGAGCTATGTTCATCCACAATTTGACTCTTATCTTCTGAGCAGAATTGCAAATTGCATTTGGCATTGTAACTTTAATTTAATAAACTACCCAGAATTGCCGTCAAACCCGTGTGAGATGTACGTGAGCTCTCATGCCCCCGTGCTTGTTGACTCTCCCTTCCTCTTCTCTTTTCTGCCTTTTAAAGACCCAATAAGCTTCCCTGTGGTTTCCTGATGCTCGCTGACCCACCTACCTAATCCACACATTTAAATCGGAGATCTGGATACAGTAGGTACTCCGTCTTCGAGACCCCAGGAATGCTCTCCGCAGGTAATATATTCTCGGGCATGCGAATGTCGTTGGGGTTCTCTGTCTGTAACATGTTTATTTATAATATAGTCAGTAAAGTTTGACCAAGTGTTCACTGTAGCCTCAGCCTAGCTCTGCACATTTGCCACACAATGGGGAATAAAAAGTCAAGCATGTTTTAAACCATGGAGCTGACATCAGTGAAGGGACACTGATAATGAGCAAAGAAGCAAACGGAATATTCCAAAGTTACAGAAACATTACAGAGAAAAGCAAAGCCTAAAGGGAAGAGTAACAAGTTCTGGACTGCCCGTGCTTACAGGACACCTAACGATGAAGAGAGTGTCACTGTACAAACATCTGGGCTGAGCAGTCCAGAGAGAGCAAAGGTCTAGAGGTGATGAGGCAGAGGAAGGCATGCTACTTTTAAGAAGCAACAGCAGGAACCTGATGAAGGTCAGAACATGCATATAGCCAGGAATGGGGATGTGTGCATGCCTGCAAGCCCAGAAGACAGGGCTGATCTCACTGTGTCCATTTGAGGCTAGCCTAGGCTATACAGCAAGTGGAAGATCAACACGGACAGACACTGTCTCAAAACAACAAAAACAACCCAGATATCTTACACATCAGCTAGTGATCTATCTAACCTGTCTTCTATTTGTGCAGTACACCAACACAGAATTGTTAACTAGAGCAAAGCCAAGGCAGGCAGGTAGACTACACTCAGGACTGGAGAAAACTGTTATTTTTATCACCTAAAATCAATACATGATGCAGCAAAGATTAAAATAACCTGGTCTCTAACAGCCAGAGGGAGCATGCTGTATTTGAAGATTGATCGAATACCAGGTTGATATCCAAAGTTTATCAGAAACTACAACTCAATATCTGAAATCTTAAGTGATAGATTTAACATGGGAGAAGGAGGGATAGCTCTGCAAGGTGAAGGGAGTCGCCATTTTCCTAATCTTGTTATGATACTATGTATGCATGATCCAATCATCACGTGGCACCCGTTAATAGATCTAATTATCATGTGGCCATTAGAGACTGAGGGAATGGCTAACCAATGACTGGCCAACTGGAGACCCATCCCAGGGGAGAGAGCTAACTGCTGACACTATTAATGATACTCTGCTAGGTTTGTAGACAGGAGCCTAGCATAACTGTCTCCTGAGAGGCTTCATCCAGCAGTGGATGGAGGCAGATGAAGAGACCCATAGCCAAACATTAGGCAGAGTCCAGGGAGTCTTCTGGAAGAGTGGGGGATGGGATTGAAGGAGCTGGAGGGGTCAGGGACAGAACAAGAAGATTTGCAGAGTCAACAAACCTGGGCCCATGAGGGCTCACAGAGACTGAACCACCACCCAAAAAGCATGTAGTGGGTGGGACCTAGGCCTCCTACACATTTGGAGCACATGTACAGCTTGGTCTTCATGTGGGTCCCCTAACAATTGGAGCAGGTGCTGTGTCTGATTCTGTTGCTTGCCATTGGATCCCCTTCTCCTAACTGGATTGCCTGGTCAAGCCTCAGTGGGAGAGGATGTGCTTAGCCCAGCTGTGACTCAATGTCTCAGGTGGGTTGGTTACCTATGGGGAAGCAGGGAGGGCTTCCCTTCTCTGAGGAGAAGGGGAGGGGCAATGGGAGGAGGGATTTGTAAGGGTGGGACTGGGAAGAGGGAGTGGGTGCTAACAGAATATAAAGTGAATAAATGAATATATTAATGAAAAATAAACTTTATCAAATGGGTAAAGTAACTGAACAGCTACTTACACTTCCCCAAAGAAGACACTCAGAACTACAGCTTCATGAAAATGAGCTCAAAACCACAATGGAGTATCGCCCTACACCTGTGAGGACAGGTACTGCCACAGGCTGAGCTACTAAGTGCTGGAAAAATGTGGAGACCCAGGACCCTGCATGCTGTTGAGGGATATAAATTGGCACTGCCACTGTGGGGAACAGCATGAAGACGCCTCAAAAACCTAAACATAGACCTACCACATCATCCAGCAATCCTGAGTGTGACCCCAAGTACTGAGTTGTCATCCAGAGGATCCTTCCTGCTGCTGAGCTTGGTAGAGCCCAATGCTCAGTTACAGGGGCTGCCCAGTCTCAGGAAGAAGCTAGTGTGTCCCAAGACCTCTTCCTGTAGAGGTCCGAAAACTCTGGGAAGCAATCTGGGTTCCTCGGAGGAAGCCACTGACAACGGGTCGTCGATCGGTAACCACCCTGAACTAGGGAGGAAGGCTCTAGAGCTGAGACAGACTTCTAGACACCTGGCCAGAGGAGATAACAAGGTCAGAATTGAGCTGGTTTCCAAAATTCTCCAAGGTCTCACCAAATAAAATGAAACTAACTTAGTAGCCAATCAGAACTGTACTAATGTCACTGCTCTGCTCCTTCCAATCATATGAGAGATTACCTAATCCTTCTGGAAAATTCCCCCAGCCCTGCATACAAAGAGGCCTGTGAGTCTCTCGAGTCATCGCTTTTTTTGTGAATGGTTGACCCCTGTGTGCTAGTCATTTCTGCAGAATAAACACCCTTTGCCTTTGCATACTATTTGAGTCTGGGGTTTTCCTTCAGCGATTCTCAGACCCTAACACCTGTTTGGCTGGAACTAAAACAGGGTGACCTCAAAGAACTGAGAGCAGAGCACAGGTCTCTGCCTAACACTGTGCTGGTCCAGAGGCTCCTGTTGGCCTCTGGCCTGAGCATGTGGTCCTCAGGCTCTACTGGGTGCTGGATCTCCCCAGGAGAAGACTGCTCTGAGCTCCCCTTGTCTGCTCCTGACTCTGCAGCAAGTGGGACATCCAGCCTAGTGAGAGAAGGGCAGTTGCTGAATGCAGACTTGGCAGTAAGGGTCATCGAGTTAAGAGATGTTCTGGGTCTGGGGATTGTGGGGTGTATACTTTCCTTGTGCTCAGTGTCTCTTTTCTTCTTTTTATGTTCAACAAGATGCTGTTGTGTTCCTTAGTTCATGTGCTGTCTTCTGGGTGAACGGTTGCCCCATTTGCTGGGTTGGCACTGGAGCTCCAAGAGAGGTCCACTTCAGACTCTATTTAACCTACTATTTGCTTAAATCTGTTGTCAACACACACACACACACACACACACACACACACACACACAGAGTGTGATAAAAGTTTCAGATAACTAGACTGTCTTACTACACAATTAATATTTGTCAATTACATATCACTAAAGCTGGGGGGTTGGGTATTCCGCAGAAGTTTATAAAATGTAACTTTGTCTGAACAGAATCCTTTTCTTCTTTAAAAACAAATCACAGTCAGATGCTGACTGCAGATAATTAGAAGCTTTACCCATTTTAATCCAGATATTGAAGTGGTTATCTTTAGAACGGCAGATACTCTATTTTGGGAAAGAGAAAGCTTGAAAAAGTACAATGACTTAACTCTGGGGTTTTGGTGGTTTTTTCTTTCTTTTTTACAAAAGCTATAATCCCCAACAAGCGGTTATTTCCTAGTGGGACTTATTCCTAAATATCTTTCCGTTTTCGCCATCTTTTATGAATTAACAAGCACAGTTTCTTGCAACTACATCAAGAAAGGGCTAATTTTATGGCAGCTTGCAATAGACCATACCCAGCTTACAATAGATCATACCCAGCTTGCAATAGATCATACCCAGCTTACAATAGATCATACCCAGCTTACAATAGACCATACCCAGCTTACAATAGACCATACCCAGCTTACAATAGATCATACCCAGCTTACAATAGACCATACCCAGCTTACAATAGATCATACCCAATGCAGATGTGTGCTGGAGACCCCAGTGGTCAGCTTACAATGGATCATACCCAATGCAGACGTGTGCTGGAGACCCCAGTGGTCAGCTAACAATGGATCATACCCAATACAGACGTGTGCTGGAGACCCCAGTGGTTGGTTACCTCCAAAGTCTTCACAATTACCACCCTGTATTATTTTTAATCCTGGCGTCTCTATGTCAATGCTTTGACTAGTCCATAGCATGGGGCAGTTTTCAGGGTGTGTTTGTTGCTGTTAGGAACCCAATCCGTTGTGTTGAGAGACCAGTATGGCTTTGGAATTGACCTGACTAGGATGAAGGGGAATAAGAAATGACAGACAGACGTACAGAAAATCTGGTGCAGGTGGGCTCTGCACTCCGATAGACCCCCCAGCTGCCAGGAAACTGTGTTCATGGTGAGCAGCATGGGTGAGGAGGAGGTGCTGGTCCCTCCTGGTCCCTGTAGGAGGCCTCTGTGGGGTTCAGTCTCAGCAGAATCATCCCACACTCACACCACTGTGGCCTTGAAAGCTTCAGTGGATGCTCCTGCACACACTGCCACTATCCATACTCAGATCAGAGCCAGCCATTGCTCTGATCTGACCTGCAGATGGCCTTGCCATTTCCAAGTTGTCCCTGACGCAGCTGTGCCCTTGTTCTTACTGCACGTCCAGTCAGTTATTCACTCTTCACATCCTTTATTAGCCAAGCCCCTCCATATTCTCTTTAGAAGGCCCATTTTCTGTCAGAGAGTCTATCTCGAGGTGGTCACTGGCTAGGAACCTCTACATCCTTAATCACTAAGCCCCGCCTACATTCTCTTTAGAAAGTTTGAAAGTTCGCCTTAGAGTTTAGAGCAAGGCAGTCACTGGCAAGGAATCTGTACATTGAAGATGGAGCTGTGTGTGTGTGTGTGTGTGTGTGTGTGTGTGGTGTGTATGTGTGTGGTATGTGTGTGTATATATACACACAGTGTGTGGGGGGTGTATGTGTGTGGGGTGTATGTGTGTGTGTGTATGTGTATGTGGGGTGTGTATGATGTATGTGTGGTGTGTGTGTATGTGTTGTGTGGTGTGTGTATGTGTGTGGTATGTGTGTGTATATATGTGGGCTGTGTGTGTCTGTATGTAGGGTGTGTGTGTGTGTGTGGTGTATGGTGTGTGTATGTGTGTGGTATGTGTGTGTATATATACACACAGTGTGTGTGTGTGTGAGTGTGTGTGTGATGCTGTCACTTGAGAGCTGAAGCTGTTTAGACTGGGGCAAGTGACTCAACCCTGTGCTCACCTGTCAAATAAAGCAAAGAGTCACACCCAGCACCTTAGGGCTGTTAGTCTTGATGTCACCTGCCTTCACACTGCCCCCATATTCAAAGCAGAACAGTTAACGTTACAGAGAGACAGCTTCTGTGTGTCTGCTCGTTGGCCCAAGAATCTCTCAACAGCCTTACTGGGGAGGGATATTATTCACACAGAACACTTCCCCAGTTCTCCCTCGTTTTTGTGGGGTACAGAAGACAGACACACCTTCTGGATTTCGTCAGCAGGACAGTGAATTCAATAGTAGTGTCACCTGGGTTTGCAGTGGCTCAAACATGGCCCCCAAGTCTTGGTTTTGACTTCCCAGAAGGAAAACAGTGAGAAAATGAGATTTTTCCCTTTGTTAATAAAAGTCTACTTTATCTCAAATCAAGAATTCTAAAGTGTATTATTTTAAAATGGCTAAAGTGTTTTGGTACTTTAGCTTCTTTTTATGCAGAGAGCATCCAAGAGAAGAATCGTTATTAGACACTCAAAAGGGGAAAAAAATCTCTCAAGGCAGGACTGGCTGTTTAATAAATGATCCATTGAATTCTAGCATCTCGCTCTTTCAAATAAAAAGCAACGGTCGGGCAAGCTAAAGAAACCTATCAGGGCAAACCCACAGCTGACAGGAAGAGTGGAACTGACTGAGACAGTGCCACAAAGGGCTGGAGAAAGCCGCTGCCATTGAAAGAACAAAAATGCCTCTGGCAATTAGAAGCACATTAGTCTCTGAACTGTGTGCTCAAGGAGAACTGGGGGAAACTACCCTATTTGAAGTGTGTCAGGGGTGCCCTTCCTGCGAGGCATGTGACAGGTACACATTAGCATGAGGAGAAAGCCATCAAATCAGCCAGTTTGCCCTGGGACTATTTTACATCCGCAACAGCACAGTCAAAGCCTTCTCATCTCACAGGTCAGTGTTTGCCCAGTGTGTGGATATGAGCCTGTGTGCTCAGGTAGACGTGAGCCACACGCCTCTCACCTGATGCTCTCCATTGTGTCAAACCTTTCAGCTCCAAGGCCATTACCCACTTCAGCATTACCTGACTTTCCTGACATGTCTTCCCTCTCTTTCACTGGAATACCATGTCTGGGGAGTTCCCTTTGGAGCGTATGCCCTCTTGTCCACCATTGTTGGCAAGTGTTTCCACTTCCTCCTCCCCTTCCGGCGAGACCGAATGCCTGGTAGAACCCTATCAGCTTCACTCGCCTGATAACAAGAGTAAGGTATGTGTTGTCATGAGACTGGAGAAGTCACATCTGCATGTTGACATCCAGGGCAATTCTGGACAGACAGAAAGTTTCAATCAATATCCAAGTGAATGATTCTGTGACGTGATACAAATCAACGCATAAAGCGATCTCCAAATTTAATGACTATTCTTGGTTTGTCTTTAGTTTTCTTTAAGCAGGCATTCACTCCACAGTTTCCTGAGGTGAAGATAGGTAGGCTGTGGGATTCTCAGGGTGCTACTACCATGGTTAAGCATTCTCCTGGGGACCTGCTAGCCCATGTTAGGAACTGTTCTGCGACCATGGGAATGACACCAGCCTCTTCAATTCTAGACAGAATTGTAAAAGTAAATATATAAGACACTAGGTTAATTCTGGAGTAACTGAGTAATGCTATTTTGTTCAATTCTTTAATAGGCTCATATAAACTTATCAAATACACAAAAACAGTTGTTGAGGTTTGGTCCGTTGCTATGAATTGTAATGCTAAATTCTGAACCTGAAAGTCTAAGCCTATGTGTGAATTCTCACATTTACAAGATTTTGTTGTGCAAACATTTGTTCCTTAATTTAAAATTATTGGTTAAATAAAATTAGCTACAGCCAACTGCTGGAGGGATTAGAGGCAGGTGGGTGTTGAGTGACCTGGATGGGGGTGAAGGAGAGAGAGGAGGAGGAGGAGAGAGGAAGCCACCACAAGGGGAGATGAACCAAGAGCATGTGGCCAGGAGAAACACAAGTATCTGGGGTACACCACTGGGGAGTCAGTCAGGCCAGCAGTTAGAAGGGCAGGTTAGGAATTACTCCCCAGTGATTGTTAAAGCCAGGTAAAATAACCATGGTCTGAGCTCATTTGTTTGTAAGCTAGTCAGGGATAAGTTTAAATTGCTTGTACTACAAACAGTATTACAACTTTAGAACTATTAAAATATATGACTTCATGTTAAGAATAAAAATCTTGTCAGGCATGGTGATACATGCCTTTAATACCAGGACTTGGGAGGCAGAGACAGGTGGATTTTTGTTTTTGTTTTTGTTTTGTTTTTTTATTTTGAGTTTGAGGGTAGCCTGGTCTACACTGAGGGGCAGCCTGATCTACATAGTGAATTCCAGGACAGCTAGAGAAACATAAGACCCTGTCTAGAAACAAACAACAGAAAAAGACAAAAATGAACAAAAATCTTGAAAATTGAACAAGAAAGGCATTTATGTGGGGTCCTAACTGACTGGTCCGCCCCTCAGGGCAGGTGACAGCTGTCCAGCAGGTGACAGGTGGAAGCCAGGGCAAGCTCACCCCCAAGAACCTTCACTGCAACTGAGAGAGCTACTAACCATTCTGATGAGTAACACTGGACTTTCTCTGTACAGTCTTTTTGCTCCAGAAGCAATTGTCAGCTCTGTGACGGTCTGTCTCTAAGTCTACTGAAAAAACCTGACGGGTTTGGTCTTTCACATTTAAATGCTCAGAGGATATATAGTCAGCATTCCTCACCTCCACACCATGCAGTCTCACCACCTATGTGAGTGTCCTGTGGACCAGAAGGTGGTCATCTACTAGGAAGAGTGAAAAAATAAACCCAGCAGTCTGCCCTGGGAGCAACAGAGAGGAGGCTTGTGTTTCTAGGTGGGGGGAGCATTAGTGAACACTCAGGTCATTAGTGAGGCTGGCTCAAATCTTGTAGAGGAGGCAGATATACGTGGGTGGGTGGGCGGAGGTGTTTCGGGCTGGCCATTTGGAACTGGATACAACTCCCTGTTAGGGAGAAGCACTTGAATCCGAGCAATGGTTCCAGTTGTCTCTAGAGCAGGGTTCAAGTCCGAGCACAGAATGGGTGGGGGCACGGGAAGGGTCAATACATGTTCTCCAGGAGAGTTTGTTCAGGGGATATCATACAGTGAGCCGGAGCAGAGCAGAGGGCACATGAGGGGCTCAGGATTTGAGGCTGGCAGACAGCTGGGCAGGTGGGCAGGTGGGCGGGGCCTGACAATTAGTACTTTGGTGTACTGAGCTGGGGAGTCTGGATTTTATTCTCCAGGTAATGGGAACTTCTTACCTACTCAGAAGGGCAGGGAAATTCAGAAATGAATCAATTCTTTATTCTGTAGTTCACGCACCGCCCTTAACTTTCAGACTCTCTTTTGTGCCAATATAACTTCTAACTGGGTACTCAGTACTTTCCCTTATACCCACAGGAAAGTATAGCCCCCACTCCCTCAGCAAAGAATCTTCTTTTTGTAGCTGATAGAAACTGTTACAGAAATCCACAGTTGGTCAAAATGACCGGCATAAACTGTGGGGTGCCTGCCCCAACCGATTCATCTACAATCCGAGGCCTGTGCCTAAGGCTCAGGGAGAACTGCAGCAGAAGGAACTGTAAAAGCCAGAGGTTCAAGACTAACCTGCTGCTAGAATGTCCTCTAGCCATGACAAGGGACCTGCACCCATGAAAACCCAAAATATTTTCACCTAAATGAGACCTGAAAAATGGCCATGCCAGTTGACATGCTAACGGGAAGGGGGAAATCTCCCAAGGCCTCTCTTCCAGATGAAGATCTACAGGCAATCAGTGGCTGCTGAGAGACAGAGTCAGCCTCCTCCAGAGACTAGCCCCTGACAGGGAGATTTATCCAGTTCTGAGTGCTCAGCCCTAAATGCCAACCCCCCTCCCCATCCCACACACACAAGCTAATTAAATAAAAGGGGATCATGAATTTGGGTGGAGAATGGGAGGATTTGGAAGAGTAGAAATTATGTAAACACAGTATTCATTAATGAAATTCTCACAAAAAAAAAAAATTTAAAAAGAATGTATTCTAGGTAGCAAACTGCTCTCAACAGTGAGTTTCTCACACCTCTACCCCTTCCTGTCTGCTTGCTGCTGACTATCTAACCACCTGAGGGCTATACTGTGTTCACTGTCAGAGACACAGAACCAGCTCAGAAACAAGGCGGCCCCTTTCTGCACGATGGCATGGCCTCGTACGGACATAGAATATAAAGAAATTTATCCCTTTTCCCCACCACCACCACCCCCAAGACAAGGTTTCTCTGTGTAGCCCTGGCTGTCCTGGAATTTACTCTGTAGACCAAGCCGGCCTCGAACTCACAGAGATCTGCTTACCTTTGCCTCTCAAGTGCGGGGATTAAAGGCGTGCGCCACCACCAACCCCACCCAGGTGGTCATTCCTCTCTTGTGCTTGACATTCACCCAATCTCCCAACAACTTAAGCACATCTGTGATGGAATCCTAAGTCCTTTTCAAACCCTTATCTGCCACCAAATAAGAGTCAAGCCCCAGGCTTGGTCACCTCTGCCCCAGGACTAGTCCCTGAAGGACAATGACAGTGATTAGGGATAGGGACTCTGCCATTTAGCAAGATCCAGAAGAAGTCTTCAGTCTCACTGATACCCACAATCTTGTGGTCCAGACTTAGCTGCTCGATGGCTGAGCATCACCTCAGAATCACTGTAAAAATGGCTCAGGTCTAAGAATCGTGAAGAGCTCTAGGGCAACCAATGTTTACAGTCCCCTGTGTCACGAGGCTCCTGGGCTGACACACAGGGACTGCCATGAGGGCTGGCATCCTTCTCTTAAATGAGATGAGCTTGCAGGGTCTTGCTTTCCCTTCCTGGCTGTTCTCACCTCTAATGCTAAGGTTTCTGCTTCCACACCTCGTCATTCCAATGACATTTCCTCCTGTCCAAACCTTACTTAAAAGCATCATCAACAACACCAGCCATGAAAGTGTTGCACAGCATTCTCTAGGCATGGAGTCACCTGCCCAGGAGGCTGTCTTGAACTTAGTTATGGCCTCTTGGCCAAGCTAGCCTTGAAATAAACCTGAGTGGGAATCAGGGAATGTCCAGGAGAAATGAGAAAGCAGAAGAAAGAAAGCAGACCCCAGACCTTGGGGCTATCTGTCAATGGCTGTGGGGGCCGGGGGCCCTGGGACCGTACTGGGGCAGAGCTGGAAGAAATACTGACCTTACAGCAGTGTGTGCAGGGTGAGGGTAGCTGCAGATCTAATATTGTTCATTGTTCATAGGAGCCTGTTTCTTTGTGGAGTAAAATGAAGCTATTTTACTAGTTATAAAAAACAGCAGTATTTCAGACTGTCCCTGTGTATTTTTAGCTGTCAGGATGAGATGACAATCTTGTGACCATAGTTAATGCATGATTTTCAATGGTTCAGATTTTCTCTGGTGCAGATCTGAGGATGACATTTTTGGGATCTCTTTGTGTTGAGAGGCAATAGATATTTTGTTGTTGTTGTTGTTAATGATTTAGAACAATTTCTATCTGAGTCCTCACATATTTTGTTCTCTCTGAAGACCCCTTTCTCTTTCGAAAATGCCAAAGAAGGAAAGAAAAGTCGAGAGCAGGCATGTCAAAGCTGTTCTGTGCAGTCCCTAGGCCTTGTCATTTCCATCCAAGTCATTTCAGACAGTAACATATTTGGTCATGAATGCTGTGACATTCAAACAGAACATCCAAGTTCAGGTCGTTCCACACCCAGAGGTGCTAAAACAGGAATGTGTGAGGCTTAAGTCAAGGTGCAAACACACTAGCTCATCGGTTTTGAGACATTCACGCCCACTTTCAAGAACTTTAGTGAACGGGCATCATTTTGTAAGCAGCCATGGCAAAGCCCTGCTTCAGACTCAGGGATGGGGGCTGGAGAGGTGGCTCAGCAGATAAAAGCACTGTGTCCTTCCAGAGGACCTGGGTTCAGTTCCCAGCACCCATACTGGATAGCTCACAAACATGACATGTAACCTTAACTCCAGGGTAGCCAGTGGCTTCTTCTGACCTCTGCTGGTACCTTCACTCAGGTGTGTAGTCTGCATGCATGCATGCATACACACACACACACACACACACACACACACACAGATGAAAAATAAATCTTAACATTTTCAGGATATAGTGGTGTATATCGGTGGCTAAGTGCTTGCCTTCACATGTGGAGACCCTGGGTTTTCTGTCTCAAGTGTCATAAAATGAAATAAAATATAAATTTCTGTAAGGCATTTTATAAAACACAATGTTGAGATGCTAGGAAATGCAACTCTATGAAACTTTTACACAACTTGGGAAGGGTCAGCCTACACTGGGATGTAAAAGGCTCTCCCAGATGAAAGGCACGTGTGTGTCCTGTAGTAGGGACATAAAGTGAGCAGCTCTGGAGGACTGAGGTCTGGGAGGATGCAGATCTCATGGTTTGTTCTAACAACTTTTCTCCAATGATTATCATTGTCTAAAAACAGCAGACATTTAAGGATTCCCATTAATCTTGTATAAATTAATGAAATTTGGTTGTAATCTGAGACCCACCATCTTATCTTTAGGAAATTATTAAATATAAACATATGTGAACGAGATCTATGGCTTACACAGATACTGTCTCATCACGGCATTGATAGTGACAGCCGAAAAGGTGTGACAAAAAATAAAATAAAATACAAGAGTGGGAGGAAAAGCTGATTCAATTACAGAATAGCCACACAATGGAACGGCAGAGTCAATTAAAATGTCATTGCATAAAATAACAACTGGGAACGACTCAGGAAGAATTGTACCATGCTCACAGGTGTCCCATCTAGGGCTGAGAATGCTGCAGTCTCTCACTGCACCCTGATCAGCTGTGAGTCTCAATGCAAATGTGAACACCATCTACCACAGCCAAGCTTCTCTGGTGAGGGCAGAGAGATCAATTAATCTGAGGATGGCAAGCAGTCACTAAGAGTCAGTTTAGTGCTACATCCATATAGCAGAATGATAGCAGCATGTTCTCCCCTAGGAGATAACAACAAGAAAAAACACATCTGGGGGACACAGCAGGGTAACTGCACACGTGAAGTCATGGCAGTGTTGACAGCATGCATGACCTGCACAAGCTAAAACCAGACACAATCCTATCAGGGAGAGAGTGGGGCACAAAGTCCCAATCATGAGCTGAGGAGTTTTGTTAAATTAATAGCTGTTGAGAGACAGAAAATTGGTTTTCCTTAGGAGTTCATCCCTGGTAGATCAATCGCACACCAGGGGATGACCACACACCCAGGAGTCTATGGGCAGCAGAAATTGGGTTTGGCGTTTTTTTTAAAACTGAGGATTCAAGGTTGGGTACAGGAGAGGAGGGGCTAGATCTGGAAGAAGTCAGCAGGGAGGGTGGATCTGTTCAAAATACATCCTACCAAGATTTCAAAGAACTAATAAAAAGCAAAAAATAAAGAAGGATAATTCCATGTTTATCGAAAATTATTATAACAAGTCTTAGAAATGATCTTTCTTATTTTGTTCATTTTTATTTTTTGGTTATGTATATATATAATATTCTATGTATATATATAATACACACATAATATTCTGGTATTATATATAATATATATGTATATATATAATATTCTGGTATTATATATGGAGCAGCAATACATTACTAAAAATATATAATTCAGAACATACTGAATTGTTTTCTTCCTCTACTTCTTACCAGAAAACTACATAGCCTGAAGTTCCCAAGATGGCTGACTCTATGCCCTCCTCCACTGATCACCTAGGAAGTCATAAGCAAATGTCTTGTCCATTATTAGTTTCCATTTAAATCAGTTTGGCTTAATTTAGACAGAAGTATTAAGATAGGAAAAAATAGGGAAAGACTTAACTTTAAAAAAAAGAGACAACTTTTTTCAAAGGATCAGAAGGGTGGTGGATTCAACTTACATATATTGAAAATTATTTTGGAAGCACATTTGAATTTCTTGTACCATTAAAGACAATAAATTACAGTGTGGTCCCACAAAAGGAGGGCAGCTGTGGCACAGGACACTGAGAAGGGAGTCTGTGGTATGCATCATGCCCTCTGAGCCTGACGCTCCTCCTCATGTCTCTAGAGGGGCAGATGGCTGCAAGGAGCCCTGTTGCAATCACTCCTGGGGGGAGGACTGTGCTCACACTACTAAACAAGGCATGCCAGCCCTGGTGGGCTCCTCATTCCTCATTTATAACCCATTGACATCAAGTCCGCCATCTTGGCACAGACTGCCAGAACAAAACAGCAGAGACAGGGTGGCATCATCAATAAACATCTGCCTCTCATGTTTATGGAGGCTGGGAAGTCCAGGATCAAAGTGCCAGAAGATGGTATCTGTGGAAGCCCCCTTCCTGGGTTGCCAAAGTACATGACTCTGCATGCTCTCTCATGGGATGGAGAAGATGGAGCTATCCCCTCTCTTACAAGGACACGAGTCCCTTCATGAGGACCTTACCACCGTGACTTCTCTCACCCTCTTAACTCCCCCAAGCCAGCTTCCTAATACCATCAAACTGGGAACCAGGAACATACCATTCCATCCATGAGACCGCCCTTGCTCTCCACCCAGCTTCTAACCAGTTACAGAGCAACTAGGATTCTGAAGACATGATGGACAGATTTTACAGGGCAGCGGGCACAGGAAGAGGCTCAGAGCCGTGGCAGCAGAGGGTGGGGCCGTGTCTTGTGAGTAGGTTGTAAAGAATGCTTATGCTATTATTTCTTCCATGTCTTGCATGACTTCTGAGATCTAGAAATATGGTCTATATTTGAGATAAATGAAGCAGAAATGGGTAATGTCACATAGCTTACAAGTTTGGGAATTAGCTTCAGTGCCCAGAGCTGGCAGGCCCCAAAGCTAGTGCTCTTTCCATTTAATTATGCAAATGAGTGGAACTTGATTCACAGGAGAGCATCCATCTTTGTCTGGCTTGTGCACTGATGGATTCCCGACATGCAGAGCGTTCCTGTGCACATAGTGGGTGCTCAGAAAGTATTTGCTGAATGCATTCACAAGTGAATGAATCAGGACAAAACCACAAACAACATGGAAACACATCAGAAGTCCCTCGTTAGGAGCGTTAGGAGTGGATGCATCCTAGGCATTTCAAGCTAATTAACAATCAAATTAGGATTGCTGCGCGCTGGTTTGCAAGACGCCACAAAGCAATGTGCAAAGGCGTGATACTGTTCACGAAAACAATGGCTTGAGAGAAGATGGAATTTCCATTCTGGTTGGTGGTGTGTCTGCTGGCTGACAGCAATGACAGGGACACCATTGCTGGCTCTGGCCACACACCTGTCCCTGGTGCAGCCACCCACTGAGGCAGCAGAGCCTCCGAGCTGAGCAGAGCAGGGCAAGCTGCCACCAGCCGATGCCCACAACCTTATGTTTTCCGTCCTCTGCAGCTGCCTTCTACTTGTTTTTTTTATTTTTATTTTTATATTTCAGCTCTGTCCTTGAACACAGTTCAAGTGGTGTGACTTCGACATTCGAGTCAGTCCCCAATTCAGCCCATTTCCAATTCAATTCCAAACAGCGTTGACAGCCATCTCACACAGGCAGTCGCTCCGCGCTGTTACAATGGAAACCTTCTCCCATGCGTTTTGGTTAGAGACCATTTCAAAAGCCCAGCTGATAACTGTAGAAAAATTGAGAAACTATTGGACTCACTCATTCATTCATTCATTCATTCACATGCATGACTCCAGTGGAATCAAAGCTCTAAACTACATGTATCTGCTTTGAGTGCCAAGAACAAATGAGTATAAACAATCTAACGCCAGACTCTATCAGCTTCAGTTCCCTGCACTCAAATGAGGACCAACATGATCCCCCAAAATCCCTCTGGATAGTAAATGGAGCACTGTAATGCCTGGAACCCCTTGTTATAGAGGCAGGTGTGTGGACCCTGAGAGGTCAAATGGCTCCCTCCAATGACACATCTTGAGGGTGACACCTATGGGGCTGATACCCAAGTTCCTGACTCTGTAACACATGGCATCTTGGGTGGACACTTGCTGCGAACACCCAGATTTCAGATAAGGTATCTAAGTGCATTAATATATCCCAGAAATAATTTTCCATGCTAAAAAAAAAACCCTCAGTGTTTTTGGAAAGAAAGAGTAATTTAAAAATTATACTTAAAATGATTTATAGCTATTCACTCTGGCGAGTGTGAACACTTTGGCTTCCTCTTGCACAATTTTGTTGGTCACAGTCTCTACCTGGAGACCAGTTACTACCATCACCATCCACGGGGTATTATCTTATCCTCAATTGAAAGCATAGGCACAAAGAACAGTTTCTCATTTTCTTACAGAAAACAAAAAAGAAGTTTCCCCAAACTTTCTGATAAATGGTTTCAAAACTTGATTTGACATTAAGATAAATTTATGCTGGCAAATATTTCAGTAAATATTTAGGCTTGGTCGAAATATTCCACTGGGCTCACAGTAAATGCATGACAGTTAATAATAATTAAAAAAAAACCTCTAGTGTGAGGAATTTGATTTTGTTATGTCAAAGTACATTAGAGAACTCACAAACGAACCAGTGAATTACTAAGCACTTGAGCCCTTGAATCCACTGTCCAAACATGCTTGGGAGGATGTACTTCCTGCTCCATGGTCCTGCAACTGAGGACTTTAGGAAGTGTCATTCACCTCAGAAGACAACACAACACCAGCTGTGTTTAACTTACCTCTGCTGGTCGTGAATGTTGGACGTGACACGGGTGGTCATGAGTTTTACGATTTGGACAAGTCATCTAACCCCTGAGTTTGGAGTTTCCTCATCTGAAAATAGATGCAAGAGTCTTTGGAAGAAGTTTTTGGAAGATGTTACATAGACTGAACATTTCTGAATCCCTGGCACAGGGTAGTAATGTTAGCTTGGGCAGCCACCTGGTAACTTTGTATCCATGCTGTGAGTTCAGCCTTCTGCGCTATCACCTGCCCATTTTGTAGAGAAGGAAAACCAAGAACAGCTTAATTCTCACATTCCAGGTCACACAGATAGTGAGTGAATCCATTCTGTCTGATTCCTATTGCTCATTACTATGCATGTGTGCCACTCTTTCTGGCCCCTACACCAATCCTATAGCTCAACTCAGTTCCAGAGTAGATTCTCTATGCGATTGACATACTTAAATCAAACCCTTTATGGAGCTGCTTCATCCTGAGATTAGCGTCAGCCATTGCGCTAGCGATGGAGTATAGGCATCAGGACATTTCTCATATAGACTGTCTTCACAATGGCAAATGAAAGATGTCATTTGGACTGGACACACGGAGTGCATCACCTTCATGTCATCACACCACTTGCCTGTTCTGGGCATGCTGGGGAGGGTCTGTGAGTCTCAGATCAGGATGTCTCCCACAGTGCAGGGTCCGGGGATTGGCTGACTCCATCAGTAACCACACATGCAGTGAGGAAGCTCAAACACCGGCTAGAGTCCGGAAATCAGCTAGGCTTCCTCTAAAAATCCTTCAGCATTTGGAAGAGCTAACCAATTGAAAGGGAAAGATCTTTCTTCTAGTGTGGAAAAATGCCATTACCTATCACTAGTGGGGGATGGGAAGGACTTGCTAGACGTAAAATGCTTTCCCATGGCTCTAGCGGGCTGGCTTTCAATTTGGAACCTGTTTAAATTGTGTCTGCTTTGACTACAGGAAACCCCTCACACCCTCTTCCCACTGGCATGAATAGATGATGTTCCTCGGAGAAATACTATCCTGTGAGTTTCTTGGTACACTAGGTAAAAATGTCTTATTGAATTTTACAACTCCATAAAACCTGAATTAAAGTGTTAGCACTACCTGCTAACTGCCTAATCCATCTTCTCTCAGAAGCACAGCATCATTTGTCCTGGTTATTTCAAAAACCTCTGTTTTGCCTGCAACCTCATTTGAAAGCAGCTATTGAAAATGATCAGTAACTGAGCCTTCTGGTCTACCCCAGAGCCATCGCTTGCACTGGCAGCCCAGCATCTATCAAATGGAAGGTGTGGAAGGACATAATCCTCCCCAAGCAGCAGCCTTTACCATAAATTTCAATCTTGGCATGAATGGGTACCACTCAGTATGTTTTATGTAGCCAGCTAGAACTACGAGATCCATCTCTGCATGGCAGACACATATTAGGTCCTCTGTCGAGACACCTCTCCCATTCAGGCGGGGTGAAATTTATTAAGCAAGACCTTAAAGATTTCTTTTTTGTTACTTCTGCCTCTGTGTGTCTAAAGTGTATCTTTAGGATGAACGCCACATGTGTGCAATGCCCACGGCAGCCAGAAGAGGGTGCTAGATTGCTTGGAGCTGGAGTCAGATGTGGCTATGGGCTCTCTGGACTCAGGTCCTCCAGAAAAGCAGCAAGAGGTCTTACTTGTTGAGCCACCTCTCTAGCCCCATGGACCTGCAAAATGTTATCTAATTAAACAGCCACTTGATGGTTACCTGCTAGTCCCCTCTGCAGCCATTTCTTAGATATGTGACCATTTGTGTACAATGAGACTTTCCCAAGTCTCAGCTGACTCATGCTTTGGCATAGTAAGGCTCTTGTATGATTTAAAACCCACCCATAAACTGCGGTCTGGCCTGGGTGTGGTGGTATACCCAGCACTCAGGAGAGAGGCAGGCAGATGTGTGTGTGTGTGTGTGTGTGTGATATATGATTAGTAAATATATATTTTAAGTGCTCAGACTAGTACTTTGCACATCTTAAGTACCCTATAAATATTGTATGTGTGTATATAATAATCTACCATATAGAAGTGCTCAATCAGTAAATGTTCCATGTTACTGTTATTATCGCTATCAGAATCATCAGCCTGTCTGGCACTATGTGTAGGCCTAAGAAGGAAACAAAGCTGGAAAGTACAGTCCTGAAGGTTTATCCTCCTTAGTGGGGCAGAAAAACATGCAATGTGTGGGAGTGGATCCTGCTGGTCACTGAACTTGGAAGAAATTGACTCTAGGCATCCACTGAAAATTACTGTAAGATAAAACTAGAGATTAAACGCTTCACTACTATCTTCAGACATTGGCTAATGGGCATCAATAGCACATGACCATGAAGGAGGGGCATCCAAAGCATGGGGGAATGATCCTCTGGCTGCTGTACAGCCCACGGCAGTCCAGGTGGAACGTGCTGATCCTAGTGAGCTGGTGACAGAGAGGTCACAATCCTAGGTCTGGGCAAAAACGTCCCACAGATGCCCATGTCAGGAGGTGCAGAGAGAATCTCTTATAAGCATCACCTGTTAATAGGGGATAGGGAGAAGGGACTCAGGGAACTTGAAAAACCTGATGGTGAAGTTTACACAATTAGAAAACCTTGGGGAAGCAGGTGGAGAGGCATCTGCTGTGTGTCTAATGGGAGTCCCAAAGCAGCTGGGAGTGGAAGGTGGGTCAGAAAAGATATTTAAGAATAGTTAGATTTGTAAAGCCTACTTTAATTGTAGTTCTTTAACATTTTAAACCCCCCCCACCTTCTAGCCCACCACCCACCAGAGGTGGGGGGGAAAAGGTTAACAGGAAATGGGGGTTGTGGACCTGTTTAGAAATAGTTCTCTGGAGCGATTCCAATCTTTGTTGTCTGCAGTCCAGTCCACTAGCAAAACACCAACACAAATCAACAGTTGCGGTCCAGTCCATTTGGCAAACACCAAATACCAATGAGTAGCAGTGGCTCAATCCAGAAGAAACTGGGAGGCTCTGCCTATCATCATGAGTCTGCAGAAGCAGCAACAAACATCCAGAATACCACCAGAAGTTCTTTGGTATGTTTCTCTCTATGAAGCCATAAGTAACGAAGGTCAGCAAAGAAGGGAAGCAAATCAATACAAGAGTATTGTCAGTGAAGACCAGTGGCAAGGAAGCCCAACGACGAGCAGCAAAGAGTTGCAAGGTGAACCAATGCAAGAGCATCATCTGCTGTCTGTTGGGTTCTACTTAGGCTCTTTACAAACATCATACTCCTTCTCAAGCATCTGCTCCAGCAAAACATCACATGCCCCTCCACCAGGCAACTTCCAGAAAAACACCACATGTCTGTTCTCAGCGAAACATCCTCTCATCAGGCAGCTTCCAGCAAAACATCACATGACACAACTGAGTCTCCAAAGAAACCAGAGATTTCCATTTTGTACAGTAGCTGAAATCTCCCCCAAACTTACTTTACAAAATAAACATTTAAAGTATTCCTCCCTCGGAGCTCTCCACTTTCAGATAAAATAAATGTATAGATCCTAGAAGCTCATCAAACCAAGAGATATAAATACCAAACTAAACCATACCTAGGTGTTGTTGATAGTCAGGGGTCTGGGCCATGTGTTTCCAGATTGGTGGTGTCTTATTAGAGAATAAAATCAAGGTACACAGAGATAGCTGAGAACAAAATGCTCTATTCAAAGCTAGGTGATAACACAGATTAGAGAGGAAGACTCAAGAGGAGAGCAGGCCACAAGAGTGAAGGGACTCAAAAGCCCAAGGTATTGCCTGGGGTTTCTGTTGGGGGTCTGAGATAAGGAGGGTAGGCGGGATTACTAGGGGTCATACTTTGGATGGTTCTGTTTTGATTGACATATTAAGTTATATAACCATTTCTCTACTGTTCATGTGTCTGATATTAATCATATGTGCATCTAACTATGCATAGGCATGAGATTGTAAGTACAGGATTCTCCCTAAACGTTCACCCGAGGACACAGGTTTGCCTCTGTGCCTATCTATCCAAAATAGGTCAGGTCAGATGAGGCTTTCTACTTGCTGAATACAATGCCAGTGTTTGACAGTCACTAGAGGGGAGGGGAAATTTGTCCTGTTGTTCAGAGTGGGTTGTGCCTGCAGATCAGTTCAGGTTGGGGTCTTAGGTTGATAGGTATATTGTTAAGAATGAAGTATATGCATAGTTTGTACAGGTTAGGGTACTGGGGTACCAAGTGGATTACTGAAAGAGGGGTGCCTGCATAGTCCAAACCATGTGGAGTCCCAGGTTGCTGGGCTGTTCCTATGATCATCAACCTCACAGATACATTATAGGAGAAACTCTAAATCAAAAAGAAAAATCAAAAAGGATGGAAGCAAATAATATAAATGGTCACTGACTTTTCAGCAGCCATGGAGACAAGAAGACACTGAACAACTACATATACGTATACATATACACATATATGAAAGAATCTATTTGGGCATATGGTTCCAGACAGTGGGGATACATATGGTGAAACAATGTCATGACACCAGGAAGAAGCTAAGGATTCGCTCACATCGTGAGCTGTAAGCATGAAACCAAGGCATTGTACCAGGAATGAAGCATGACCCTGAAACCTCAAAGTTCACTGCAGAGATAACACTCTCTCAGGGGACACCACCCCTCCTAAACCCATCAGAACAGCGCCACCTACTGGGCACCAAGTAGTCAAACATCTGAGCCCAGGGGGGACATTCTCATTCAAGCCACCACACAGTGGAAAGATCATTTTACTTAATTATTCTATGTCCAGGGTGTGAACCCTTTTCCTGTATAAAATATATAAAATAAAATGAACTGAGTACATTCTAGGAAATACTGAGGAAGGAAGAGAATGTCTTCAGGAATGCTGCATATTGTAACAGCTCTCGAATGCAGTTCCATTGCAGACCAACTACTTCCATTTCCCTGTTAGCCTCTAAGTGCTAATAAGGTAACTAGTTTTAGTTGTTTTGTAAATTAAATTGCCAATTTATAAGACAAGGTTCTAACCCACTGCTGTAAATAAAATATTTTTAAAAATCATATAAAAATTTGCATTATTGTGTACATAATTTTATATTTTCAGTGGTAAATCACAAATATGATGAGTAGTGATGAATGCAATGATATCTTAATTACACAGACTAGGAGGTGATGTGGAGGATATAGAAACAAGGGTGGGTAAAGATCATAGTTGAGTCTTTCAGCTGTGTGAACATGATCTCAGAATATTGTATGATAGTATCCTTTGCATCTTTTTACTTTTATGACAATAGATTAATTTTCCAGATAATATACTGTGATTATATTTCCCCTCCCTGTACTCCTCCCAGTTCCTCCCCATCTCTCCTACAAAGTGGTCAAAGCAAAAGAAAACAGTATAGAATTCTGTTTCAGCTAAAATATCCTTTAAACAAGAGTAAGCTTGTCAAGGGGGTGGAATCTTTAATCCCAGCACTTGGGAGTTGAGGTCTGAGTTTGCAGGCAGCCTGGGACACAGTAATGAGTTCCAGGATGACCAGGGATACCACGTGAGATTCTGTCTCAAAACAAAACAGACAAAGACAGCGACATATTCTCCAGGAAAGTGCCAGCTTAGAGGAATCAGTGCCAGGAAACCTGTACACTACAGGAAATGCTGACAGGTGTTTTCAGGCTGTAAGAGAGTGACTACAGATAAGACTTGGAAGTGTAAGGGTTGGCCAATAAGTGTATATATAACACAAAGTGCGGCTGGACAGAAAGTGGCTCGGTGGTGGAAACCACGTGCTGCTCTTCCAGAGGACGTGAGTTTGGGTTCTAGCACCCACACTTGGCAGCTCACAACTGCCTGTAATTCTAGCTCCAGGGCTTCTGAGCTGAGGGCAGTTGCATTCATAAACACATGTGTGTTTGTGCTCACGTGCACAAGTGCACATACGTGCATACACACATAAGATTAAAAATAAAAATCTTACCCACAAAATTAAAAATAAAATCTTATAAATACAGTCTGATTGTTTTCCTTCTATAGATTTCCTTGCAAGACAATTAACAATTTAAATTACAAAAGAACATTGTAGAGGTTTGTAACATAGGTAGACAAACAATACAATGTTCAAACAAACGAACAATTATGTTGGTGAGAGGAACCACACTGCTGTGAGGTTACCACACTTAAGAAGTGCAACACTGAAAGTGGGAGTTTCCTGTGAAGATGGAAGTGTGACATATGAAACAGAAACTTGAGTCGTGGGTGTGAGCTGGCAGTGTGAACTGGCAGGTGTAAGCTGTCAGGTGTG
>JADRCH010000062.1:3651864-3683468 GCA_019843965.1 Rhynchomys soricoides
GAGAAGGGAGGACAGATGGAGTGGGGAGGACAGAGTGGGGAGGACAGAGTGGGGAGGACAGATGGAGTGGGGAGGACAGAGTGGGGAGGACAGATGGAGTGGGGAGGACAGAGTGGGGCAGAGAGAATGAGGAGGACAGAGAGGTGAGAGAAGTGTGGAGGACAGAGAAGGGAGGACATATGGAGTGGGGAGGACAGAGTGGGGAGGATGGAGTGGGGAGGACGGAGTGGGGAGGACAGAGAAGGGAGGACAGATGGAGTGGGGAGGACAGAGTGGGGAGAATGGAGTGGGGAGGACGGAGTGGGGAGGACAGATGGAGTGGGGGGGACGGAGTGGGGAGGCACAGAGTGAGGAGGCACAGCTGACTTCTAGGAGTGAGGAGAGAGCCAGAAGGCAAGAGATAGAGCCACTGTTTGCTTCTATGTGCTTGGCATGCCTCTAAAACTATGAACATGCATTTGTTTAATATTCCGGTAGCTTAGAAATTAGTGTGCGAGATGTTACCACTGGAAGAAAGCAAGTGCACAGCATTGGGATTCTCAATATGAGCTCTCGCAAATGCAGTAAGTCTATAGCCCCCAAAGGAAATTTCAATTTAAGGGTATTTGGGGAGATGGCTTGGTCATTGAAGGGTTTGCCTTGCAATGGGTTCCCGAGTCTGGTTTCCAGAATCTACCTTAAAAACAACAACAACAAAAACCAGACATGGTGGAACATGGGTGTGACCCAGTGCTGGGGATATAGAGATAGCCAGGTCCCCATGGGTCTCTGGCTATCCTAGCCTACTTGGTGACCTGCTGGCCAATGAGAGTCCCTGTCTCCAAACAAAAGGTGTCTCAAATCTGTCTTCCCCATGTGTTCACGCACATGTGCACATGCACACACAAAGACATGAACAAACACACCACAAACACACACACACACAACTTAAATAAAATCCAACCTAAGAAAGAATAAAACAGAAGAGCGCTGTTTTAGAATTCCTCTTTGGTCTTCCTCGTGGGGACTCCAGCCCCCAAAGCAGAGGAAGATGAGCTCAGTTTTCCTTTGGGAACTGAAGGTGAAAGCCAAGGCGGATGTCCTGTGGTGCCCATGGTGATGTGAAGGAGAGGCTGTAGCACCATCCTTGAGAGACTCCTCCAGAACTGTGCTATGGTCCACGGCATTGCTACAATGTCACAGCTCAGAGTCCTGGTCTTGTCACCTGGCTGGGAGGGAGATACACAAGAGCCAAGTTCAAGATAAATAACCCTGATGCCAGGGGAGCCTCATAGTGAAAGACAGGTTTTATTTAAAAGACAGCTTTGGATTAACTCCCCTCACTTAGCGACTCTGTAGCTTTGAGAAATGTTGTTGGTCTCTCTGGGTATGTTTTACCCACCTGTAAGCGTTAAATGACAGAGTCACTTTTGTCAGATGAAATGCCAAGACACTTCAAAATGCATAGGTGGGTTTAAAAGTTCATTCTTGCCTATGTCTTGCAAAGACCTAGTTAAAGTAGCAGTTACTTTTTTTTCTTAAGTGTGACGTGTGAGAACAAAGCAAACAGAAAAGCTGAAGGCAATGTTTGTGCGTCTAGACAAACTGTTACAGGAAAGTAACAGACGAGCATCTGGCGCCTGCAAGTGTGTCCACAGTCTTGTAAACATGAAGAAGAGAAGAACCAACTAGAACTGCAGTGACTGTGGCTTGAACGAGAAATGGTCCCCGTGGGCTCACACGCATGATGACACATTCTCAGACGGTGGCACTGTTTGGACAGGTTTGGGACCTTTAGGAGGTGGGGCCTTCCTGGAGGAAGTGCATCAGTGGAGATGGGCTTTGAGGGTTTATAGCCTCTCCAGACACTTACTCCCTTCTCTCTGTTTCCTGTGTGTGACTGAGATGTGATCTCTCAGATTCCTGTTGGCACTCTACCATGCCTTCCATAACATGGAGGCCAGCCCTCTGCCTGAAAGCCAAAGAAATCCCTTTGTAAGTCGCTTCTGGTCATGGAGCTTTATCACAGCACAAGAACAGTAGCTGATACACTGAGGGTCCCTACTGAAATAGGGACCTGAGACCTAAGGAAAACCAGTGCTGGTCCATGGGGACAAGATGAATGGACAGAAGCCGAATTAGACCCTGTTTGTGCATGCAAATGCAACACCTTGCTGACTGGCACCTCACCTCCTTGACTTGCTAGTGTGAGTTTCCAGAGTACAGGCCAAAATCAGACTTTTGGGGTTTGCTGAGTCTAAGATACTAGGGACCTGGAGAAAGAAATGAGTTTCTGCAATGCAAAGTGAGAGGCCCGCAGAACCAAGTAGGAGAACTGAGCGCCTGTACAGACAGCCTTGGAAGGAGATGCTTCAATCTACAGATGCAATGCAATCCCCATCAAAATTCCTACTCAATTCTTCATAGAGTCAGAAAGACAAAAATCCCAGGATAGTGAAAACTATTCTCAACAATAAAAGAACTTCTGGGGGAATCAGCATCCTTGACCTCAAGCTGTACTACAGAGCAGTAGTGATAAAAACTGCATGGTATTGGTACAGTGACAGACAGGTAGATCAATGGAATAGAATTGAAGACCCAGAAATGAACCCACACACCTACGGTCACCTGATCTTTGACAAAGAAGTTAAAACCATCTGGGGGAAAAAAGACAACATTCTCAACAAATGGTGCTGGTTCAACTGGCGGTCAATGTGTAGAAGAATTCAAATTGATTCATTCTTATCTCCCTGCACCTCAAGTCGAAGTGGATCAAGGACCTCCACATAAAACCAGATACACTGAATTTAATAGAAGAGAAAGTAGGGAAGAGTCTCGAATGCATGGGCACAGGGGGAAAGTTCCTGAACAGAACACCAATGGCTTATGCTCTACGATCAAGAATCGACAAATGGGACCTCATAAAATTGCAAAGCTTCTGTAAGGCAAAGGACACTGTCAATAGGACAAAATGGCAACCAATAGATTGGGAAAAGATCTTTATCAATATCACATCTGATAGAGGGCTAATATCCAATATATACAAACAACTCAAGAAGTTAGACTCCAGAGAACCAAATATCCCTATCAAAAAGTGGGGAACAGAGCTAAACAGAGATTCTCAACTGAGGAAACTTGAAGGGCTGAGAAGCACCTATAGAACTGTTCAACATCCTTAGTCATCAAGGAAATGCAAATCAAAACAACGCTGAGATTCTACCTCATACCAGTAAGAATGGTTAAGATCAAAAAACTCAGGTGACAGCAGATGCTGGCAAGGATGTGGAGAAAGAGGAACACTCCTCCATTGTGGTGGGATTGCAAGCTGGTACAACCACTCTGGAAATCAGTTTGGCCGACCCTCAGAAAATTAGACATAGTACTACCTGAGGACCCAGCTATACCACTCCTGGGCATATACCCAGAAGATCTCCCACATGTAATAAGGACACATGCTCCACTATGTTCATAGCAGCCTTATTTATAATAGCCAGAAGCTGGAAACAACCCAGATGTTTCTCAACAGAGGAATGGATACAGAAAATGTGGTACATTTACACAATGGAATACTACTCAGCTATTAAAAACAATGACTTCATGAAATTCGCAGGCAAATGGATGGAACTTGAAAATATCCTGAGTGAGATAACTCAGTCACAAAAGAATACACTCGGTATGGACTCACTGATAAGTGGATTAGCCCAAAAGTTCGGAATACCCAAGATTCATTTCACAGACCATATGAAGCCTAAGAAGAAGGAAGACCAAAATGTGGATGCCTCAGTGCTTCTTAGCAGGGTGAACAAAATACTCATAGGAGCAAATATGGAGACAAAGGGTGGAGCAAAGACTCAAGGAAAGGCCATCCAGAGACTGCCCCACCTGGGGATCCATTCCATATACAGTCCCAAACCCGGGATGTTATTGTGGATGCTGGGAAGTGCTTGCTGATGGAAGCATGATATGGCTGTCTCCTTAGAGGCTCTGCCAGAGCTTGACAAATATAGAGGTGGATGCTCTCAGACAACCACTGGACTGAGCGCGGGGGATCACCGATGGAGGAGTTGGAGAAGGGACTGAAGGAGCTGAGGGGGTTTGCAGCCTCATGGAGGGAGCAACAGTATCTGCTGGCCAGACCCCCTGGAGTTTCAACCAAAGGAACTGGTCCACCAACCAAAGAATACACATGGAAGGAACCATGGTGCTGGCCGCATATGTGGCAGAGGAGGGCCTTGTTGGACATTAGTGGGAGAAGAGGCCCTTGGCCCTTAGCGTGTTCGATGCCCCAGTGTAGGGGAACACCAGGGCAGGAAGATGAGAGTGGGTAGGTGTTTGGGGGAGCACTCTCATAGAGTCAGGGGAAGGGGGTGGGATAGGGGGGTTCTGAGGGGAAGACCTGGAAAGGGGAAAACATTTGAAATATCCAATAATAAATAAAAGAAAGAAAAGAAGAAGGAAGAGGAGGGGGAATAGGAGGAGGAGGGGCAGGAGGAGGAGGAGGAGGAAGAGGAGGAGGAGGAGATGCTTCCCAGAAAGCATCTTCGCAGGCAAAGATTCCAGTCATGGTTACAGGAAGACAGAGCTTGGGTTTGGCAGCTGCTTGTGGCTCAGAAGGACTTTGTACTGGGTGACAGTGTTGCTGGAAGTTCAGCAGATTGATCTCACATGTTGTACAGGCTGCAATGTTAAATATGCAGCACTTTGATATTGATCACAGTCTCAGACAGTGTAGGAGAATCTGCTCAATGGCAAAATTAATAACTGATAGCTGTTACACCCTGATCACACATGCACTACAGGGGGTGATGTGAACATGGGCTGCACAGAACATACTTTGAATTTAAAGCTGATAGAAATAGTTCTATGTCTACAGAGAGGACATCTGGTCCTTGAGCTGCATACTTTGCAGTCAGCCCCGCCCTTGCTTTGTAATGGAACTGGGATTTGGCATCCTTGCTGCTGTTTGTGCTGAGTGTTTTCTGGGTGTGGGGGTGGGAATTAGTAATTTGGTACTGTTATCTGGCATGCAAACGGGAGCAGAGGGAAATGACCTGCCAGTCTGATCCGGACACCAGCTCAGAGAGTTCCCTGTATCATATAACAGGTTGCTGCCCTCCTGCAAATGAACTGAAGGATGCCTGTGTATCGAGTTCAAAAGCACAAGGGGGCGCTGCAGGTGGACAATCAACCATCAGGTATTCCAGCTGCCTACACGGTAGAAAGGTAGAAAGGCCTTTCCCTGAGGGCTGGGGTTCCTGCAAGCCAGCAGTCCTTTACTGTGATCATCAATGAGTGCATCGCCCAGTGCAGAGCCTAAGTTAGGTCATAGACTTGGAAAGTAGTCTCTCCATTACGAAGGCCTAGAGCAGTAGCTCTCAACCTGTGGGTAGTAAACCCTTTGGGGGTCAAGCAACCTTTTCACGGGGGTCACCTAAGACCACCGGAAATACCAGATATTTCCAATAAAATTCATGAGTAGTAAAATTACAGCTATGAAGTATCAACAACAATCATTTTATGGTTGTGGGTCACCACAACATAAAGAATGAATGGGTGCATCTAGGGAGACTGAGAACCACTGGCCTAGAACATTGTAAAGTAGTTGATGCTTAGCCTCACCTTTCATCATCCTAAGTGGGCACTGAGATCCAGTGGAGTAGGATCCTCAAAGTCACAGAGAAGTCAAGTCTCTTCAGCACTAGCTAACTTCACAAACCCATTTTTCTTTTCTTTCTGGTTCCCCATAGGCTCAATAAAGTAAAACTTTGTCTGCAGTTGCCTCTGCAGTTGCATGCCTACCTTTGCCGTCAGATGGGTTCTTTCCTGTTTTAAAGACTTAGTGGTCAGCCCTGCCATGGTGCTGCCCAGCGTATGATGATTCACAGTGGCAGAGTAGCTGGGAGCAGCCTGTCTCCTCCAGCAAGTGTAAGTGTGCAAAGCAGACCTGGTTCACGCCCTCTGCCCTGGCATCGACTTGACCTGACTCCTCTCCGCACGTGTCTTCTGGTTCAAACGGCACTCCATACCCTTCTGTTCTCGAGCGTTTCCACTCCCACGCCGTGATCAAGCTATCTAGTTTGGCCTTCGTGAGTAAGGTATAAAGAATATTCTGGAGAGTTGTGAAGAATCCACAGGAATCTCTTCATGTTCTCCAACTTGGCTTTCTCTACAATGTTGCTTTTTAAAAAATAACCAAATGACTAGCACATAAACCACACTTCCAGCAAAGTCCCAGTATAAAACTCAGGGACCTCCCTTTCTGGTGAGACAGGGCTGCCAGACTTCCTCCTGGCAATCACTGGCATGGACCACATTGTTCCAACTTCGGGGCAAGAGCTCAGCTGCTAACAGACAGCACAGGTTCCAGGATGCAGACATATGAATTCTCAGACAACGGCAGTTCTGTGCAGCTTCTGTTGAGAAGGCCCATGGCCTCTGCCTATCCTGCCTGGGTAGAGCAGCCACTGCTTACCCCTCTCCCAGCCTGCCCTGGTGACAGCACCCAGCTAGCAGACTCCACAAGACACTCCAAGCCATGGTCTTTCAACCCTTCTCTCTTGTCTATAGGTTATAAACAAGGACTTTCTAGACACCTGTCCCCCGCCAATGCCAGCATTCTTTCCAGTCTAGAATGAACAGTGAAAACTTTCACTTACTTGTCCACTGATACAATTACATTTGGGAAAGAAAATCCTCACAGCCTCTAGGAAACATAGTAACTTCTCTTTGTGATGACAGACCATTACGTAAGAGTTCTACATCAGGTCCAGTTTGCCCTGACTGAGCTTGGTCTAGGCCTTTACCTTTCTTCATCACCAAGCGGAGCAGAACCCAGTTTCCCTCTTCCCTTTCTGCAGGGCTGCCTGCCTTCCTCTGTGAGGAGACAGCAGAGGGAGAAGATGCACTGCTTCCCCATTGGCTTAGGCGGAGACCACAGAGTTATAAAGCTAACTGGAGGGAACACTGCCAGCTGCAGCCATGGCCTTTTCAGATCAGAGCACCTTTCCGTCTAAAACACTTCTGTTTTGTCCTTGGATCTAAGTGGGATTTTTTTTCCCCCTCGGGAAAAATTGAGAGTTTCTCATTGGTCACCACTGAATGACTGACAGGACCACCCCACCAAAGACATATGTCCTTTCTGTCCATTATTGGATTTGTCTTCTTTAGGACCCTGGAGAGAGGGTCTGAAAGCTGCTTCTCTGTCCCTTCTTCATGTCTGCTAATTCTCAGCCTACTCTGGTGACCGCCTCAGGAAAAGCTAAGTAAGAAGTTTAGGAGGCTCTACCTCCTAAACTAAAAGACACACGAGAGGGTTCATGAAAAAATACTGAAATGGCCTTGACTCTTGAGAAAATCATAGCACTCTCCAGACATACTGCTGCATTTGATGACGCACTGGGCTGCTCATATGGAGAGCCTCACGGATGTGTCTAGACTCCTTAAGCCAGAAGGGCTTTCTGGAAATGAAGGTGATTTTCAAAGGCCCAAATTGACAGGGATACAGCCTGGCCAAAAACTAAAGTATAGACTTGGCAAATTAAAGCCTTTTAAACTAAAAAAAAAGAAAGAAAAGAAAAAAAAAGAAAGAAAGAAAGAAAAAGGCCTTTAAGGGGAAATGGCGTAATAAACATAATGGTCCGATTGAGATAACCACTCCTTGAAAATTCCTTTACACAAATTTAAAAAATAAGTGGACTGTAGCTAAATTGGCAAAAGATCCTTTGCGTAGTCACATGGACTTCCAAACAAGGGGGAAGAAGAATTCCACAATGCTGTGGTCAGGAAGACATCCACTCAGTTTAATTCGTAGGTGGGGAAATCTCCTGACAGAGATGCCACTACCCTGTGCACAGTGAATGTTACTTCTGCATCATCCAGTTGTTGCTAGGAAACCCATGGCCTCTGAGGGTCTCACGGGGTCTCCAGGGGGTCACAGCTCTGAAAGTCCTCATCATGGCACAATGGTAGTGAAGCTGTGGAAGGGGGAGCTTTACACTACTGAGAGGGGTGCAGAATCGTCACTGCCTTCGGGTCCACAGCCAGCTTCTGGCAGACCACAAAAACCTGAGCACACGTCAGAGGCCTCATGCAATAGGGAAGCAAGGGAGGAGACACATCACATGTCTCTAGTTCTCCCCACCCAGTCTCTTCTGTCTTCAAGATGAGCTCTGTCCAGGAGGCCCCTTGGCTCTTGTGAAGGGAGACTTTTGACCAGCTAGCCTATCAATAGAACAGAAATGCTGACAGGAGTCTGAGACCAGCGAGCACTGACTGCCGCCATGTTCACCCACAAGTGACACCCAACATGAAGGAAGCCCTTTGTGTTCACTCTGTTTCAGCACCCAGGTCTGTCTCAGGGTGGTGTCTGTTAGCCGAATGAACTGCTCTTTAAGGGTAAAATTTAAAACTTGATGTTCAGGACAGTAGGTAAGCCAGATGACTCATCATTAGGATGGTTAATCTACTGGCTATTGGGTTTGCTTTCCTTAGGACTCTGGAGAGAGGGTCTGGGAGACGCTCATCCATGTCTTCCTTTTACCTTAACTCTCGCTGAGCCACATTTACACCAGTGGCTGCCTCGGGAAGAGCTCACTAAGATCTTTTACATGTAGAGCACAGCACAGTTCCCAACAAATCACAAGCCATTTTGCAAACACGCTTGTTCCCTCAACGGTCTCTTGTCCCCAAGGGTACAGCACGGGGAGTCTCAGCCTGAAGGCACTTAGAATACAAAAAACACTCCAGCTAGGCTCACCCATCTCTTCAGTTAGATTAACTTTGCCCTTTTCATGAACGAGTGTTTTCTGAGTGTTCTTTGGTTCTTGTCTAGGTTGACAAGGAAATGAGCTGAGGTGTGTTGTCTTCCAATAAAGAAAGTACATATAGGAACATATGTTGGCTCTATAAACCAAGGGTCTCCATGGTGACCATCAAATTATTACTTCCGATATTTCCTCATGTGCCCTGTAGGGAAGCAGAAGATAAGAGGGTGGAGGTTAGACCCGAGGCAAAGCAAACACTCTCTCCCTCTGCATCTCTTTGCCAATGCCACTAACTTTATTGGTGGAATAACGAGAAAGTTTGGCTTTTAGCCACTTACTGCTCTTCTAAAGGGGGGGATGGGAATGCTAGCTATAAAATGCTAACCAACCCACGGGCAATTCAAGGCCACCTTCCCTGTTCTTTGACACCACACCCAGGACCACAAACCCTAAGCTATGCCGCTTCTCTGCTAAGTCCCAGGGATAGGACAGTAAACTGACTTCCTCTACATGCTGAGCATCTGCCTCTGTATTAACATCTACAGCATGAGCCATCCCAAGGTCCTGGAAACTCCATTCCCTAACCTTGGAAATAAAGGGACCTTCCAAGACTGCGGAGCATGGCCGGGAAACCCAGCCAGGAGTTCCACAAAGACAGACACACCACCCATCTGTCACTATCAAGACCCCAGCGATGACCAGTGCTGAGCAGTTACACTAGGTATTCACAGTCCCTTCTCTGACCGCTGCCATTGATCCTCCACCCTGACACCTGCAGATGCCTACAGGGATATGGACATCTACACAAAGGCTGGGCCAGACACACCTGCACACACAGACTGCAACTGCATAGGTGTCTACAGTCCTCCTTCACCTGCATGCCAGGGTTGGGGCTGGAATTACATTTCCCTGGTTTGACATTCCACTCTGTAGTGTGTTCCAAGTCATCCATTTTCCAGATGGGCCTAAGTCAATCTCCTCATCTTAAATCTGGGAAGGTTGAGGCCTAAGTGGGAAGGAGGAACTGCTTCCCGGAATTACAACTGGTTGAATCTGGTCTTTGTTATCCAAAATAAGTGCCCTAAGTTCTTTCTGAAGATGACCTCTTTGCAGTCATGTCTGACCCCCAAGGAAAATGAAGCCATACTGCCAACCACCATGTCCTTAAAGTGTCTCCTTTCGAGTCTTGATGTTCTTGCCAAGTGAAAGGGATTAGGAGAAACAGCTGACCGGGCCAAGACTGGGACATCTGGGTATGATTAGCTTCTCCCAGGCACTCTGGGAAGTGGATAGACAGAAACTGTCTGTAGAGAGAAGTTGCCTGTGTGTGCCCTCAGCCAGCTTCCCCTTCAACTGCTGGTCACGGAAAGCCTCCACTGTCACACAGTGTAAGTAGTCAGACTCACAAACCTCTCTCCCTGTGTTAAATAGTTCAGTAGAAAGGGAGTGAAAAAGACAGATGCTTGTGAGCCCTGCAGCCTCTGGACTTCTAGAAGTTTCCTGTCCAGACCAGTCAGTGTTACAGGGTCACCAGACACCCTCACTCTCTCTATTCCCTATCTGTTCCCGGTTAAGTTTGACAAACCTCTGTGTCTCATGGTGTCTCTTTACAACCTACCACACAGATCCAGCCTGGCTGGGTCATGGATGTGGCAGTGGCTAACCTGATATGGAAAGGTGCTGCTGTTTATTAAGAGACCCCCACCTGCCAGCTGGGAAGCTATGCCTTCACTATCCAGGAAACAAACACATGGTCTTGGCTCTAAAGATATGCCCCCAAACATTTTGTTTTTCCAGGTCTCAAAGATGCAATGTAACCCCGATTCTATCCCTGTGCGTGGCCTGAGCGTTAGTCCCTCGCTTGTTATGAAGAGAACACAGAAGTGCTGGAAATGTCACGCCACTGGTTATGTCTAAGAGCTGTGAAAGGCAGTGAGACCATCCCCTGCCTTTACTCAGTGGGGAGAACACTGTCGTGAATAGCTCCATTGTGAGGCCACAGGTGAGGAATGGGAGGTTCTCCTTAGCCACAGGAATGAGCTCAAAAGACAAACCTTGAGGCAATCCACCTTCAGAGACTGCAGACCCAGCCAATAGTATGGCTGGAGAGATCCCAAGCCAGAGCCACTCAAGATTACCAGAGGCCTCCAAGTTGTGGTGGGATTCCTGACCCACGGAAACTCTAAGGTAGTAACTATCTATTGGGACAAGCAGACATGCATAGAGTAACTGAGCAATTAGCACAGTTACCTCCGGCCACCCAGGTGGGTGCTCAGGGTGGGGCACCTCACTTGTTTCCCTAATTATCCCTAGGCTGCCTCTTCCACCGAACACTGGCAGATCAAGCTCCCGTCCAAGCATCTCCTCTTGCTAGGTTCCCTTGGCTTCCAAGAGCTAAGCTGATGGGTTTTTAGGCTAGCTTACTTTCAGTAAGCTAAAATGCAAGGCTTAATGAAAAGCCCCATCTCTGACAGAATGGTGTTCCTGTAAATCACTTCCAGAACCACAGCCCCACTCTGACCCACCATCTTGCTGAATTGTGCTTTGTCTGATTTTCAGCTATGCGATGAGAATTCTCACGGAGACCCATGCATGTTGAGGTTAGAGGCATGTCAGGGTGGTGGCGGAGACAAAAGACATGATGTCTGAAAGTCCGCTGAGATCTTCACCTTGTGTGTGTGCTTTGTCTGTACAAATTATCCAGAACAGTTGTCAGAGAGAGAGAATCACATGACTGTGAATGTGGACGGCCCCCCTGGGGTGCTTGGCAGCCGTGGGATTCCACCGGAAGGACCTGATCTAATGCTAGTGGACTTGAAGGCCTTTGGGAACTCAGAGGTTTAATATGCTGCTGCGGTAAGCTGGCTAGTTTCTGTATTAAGCCACTTGGGCAGATTGGCACTATGTTCTTTCTTGTCACTTTCTTTGTTCCTCTTGTCCCATCTCTGGCTCACACTCTGGCATCTGAGTGTTAAACTACTCAAGTCACTTCAGGAAAGTCGGGAACAAGTGTTATTACTTGTGGCAGGTCTATCACCATGGAGCCTGAGGTGCTACCCTCTCTCATTTGTGACATGCTTACAAGGTCTTTAAATTGCCTTGGGACAATACCACTTTTGACCTTGGAGGAACAGACAAGAAAATTAAATCAAGGTGTCCAGCTCTTTCCCAATAACTCACGGCAAACAGCTTAGGCTGTGGGATGCTTGCTTTGCTCCATTTCATTCCTGAGCTCTGCCTGCCTCTCAGTGAGTAGCTGGTCGCTGTATGACTGTTGAGTTGGCGAGGACATCAGCGGTGAACTGATGCTATAGGCCCACTCAATCTTGAACTGACAAACCAAAGTCTCCTCTCATAACTTGAGCACACTGAGAGAATGAGCCGGCTCCAGAGTGAGGCCTCTCAGCTTGACAGACCCATGGCTGAAGTGTGTCCCATAAATGGGATGAGCACATGTGAACTCAGACAAGGCCAGAGTCTGTCACAGGGAGTGAGCAAAGGCCAAGTCTTACTTAGAAACAAACAAACAAACAAGGATGTAGGATTTTCTTGAGATACTAGACAGAGGAATTTCCTTCCAAATGACAGCTCCCACGACCTCCTCCTCTCTTCTATGCCACTTGCTAAACGGATTTCTGCAGCAGTCGAATGGAAACATAGTCTGTGCTTTAAACAGAAAACTCAGCTTCGGTCACTCAAATCTGAGGCACGGTGGTGTTAGCACACTGGATGAAGTAGGGAAAATGAATAAAACCATTTGAGATCAAAACCCAAGAGCACAAATGGAGAGAAAAGGAAAGAAGCCAGCCACAGGGACACCCTGCATTGTCTTGACTGTCAACAAGCTCTATTACATGTTTTGTACCTCAGTCTCAGCATCTGGAAAATGGAGACACCAATTAGAATCTCCCTCACAGGGTTGAATGGACCCTACATAGGAGCAGTGTGTGTCACATTGAAACACTAAGTAAATTAGCTACTGTTAATAATAACTTATTGTCCACTTCTGACTCCCAGGTAGGTCAACATAATGGACAATTTCTGGGCCACTGCATTGCTGGAGGATTATCTGCCATCTGCGTATCAAGATGGCTGCCACTCAATAGGAAGTCCTGGGACCCCGCTTGTTAGATAAGGAGGTTCTAATCAGGCCAGGATGCTGTGCATCCACTGTTAGTAGCTGCTCCTATCTGTATGTCCTTCCCACTCTGACTTTCTTTCCCTTTTAATAAATCAGAATTTTTCTAGTCAGCCACTATGATGGAGGATCGTTTCTGCTTTGTGTCTCCATCAGACCTCACTATGACCTGTTTGAACAATTCTAACAGTTTGCTATCTTTCTTAGTGACAAATATTTTGCCCTCACAAGGCTTTGGAAATCTGTAGGATTATCTAAAGAATCTGTCTTGGGTATTTCATGGTTTCTGCAGTCTGGTTGAATGTTCTCTTCTCTGTATAAGATGAAGACAGTTGGCCTTGAGAGTTGGTATTCTTTATTCACTGGAACTGGATGAGGAGAGCACCCACAGTGACATCTCTAAGGAGACTTAAAAATTTAGTCTCTCTCTCTGTCTCTCTGTCTCTCTGTCTCTCTGTGTGTGTGTGTGTGTGTGTGTGTGTGTGTGCTCTCTCTCTCTCTCGCTCTCTGTGTGTGTGTGTGTGTGTGTGTGTGTGTGTGTGAGAGAGAGAGAGAGAGAGAGAGAGAGAGAGAGAGAGAGAGAGAGATTAGCAAAAGCAACTGAGCAGCATTAGGAAATGTGGCTTTAACTGTTTCTTATAATGATTTTGTTCATTACATTTAAACTGTCCTTATAAATAAATGACACTACTTAGTTGTATGTAAGGAATATTTCAAACCAGATCATACACCATATTAATTGTAGGTAGCAAGTTCCCCTTCTTTGAAATGACACCTTAAATCAAGCATTGTGATACATTCCTATAATCCCAACACTTAGGGTCACAAGTTCAAGGACAGCCTGAATCACATAGGAGAGTCTGATTAAAATAAAGAAGGAAGAAAAGGAAGGAAAGAGAGGGAGAAGGAGAAGGGAAGAGGAAAGAGGTGGTTGGAGCAAAGGGTCTAGGGAAAGGGAGAATACCACAGCGCTCGCTGCATGAGCCTGAGACTCAACCCTCAGAGCCCAGTCAGTCAGCCTAAGCTACTTGGCTGGTGCGGGGCATCGAGAGACCCTGTCTCAGCAACCAATTGGAAAGCACTGAGGAATGACACTCAGACTGCACATACATAGATGCACTCCCACATAAACATGCACACACACGCGCGCACACACACACACACACACACACACACACACACACACAGGAGATGGAAAGGAAGAGATACTCATCCTAGAACATCTTTTTGTGAGCTGCACTTCAAGTTTCCACAGCAAGCCCTTGAGCTGCATGTTACACACAGACGACAGTTCTATTCACTAGCCCTCGTCAGAATTCAAGCAAAAGGATGCGGACCAAGTCATAACTCAACCCAAAGGACAGAAGCAACTCCAGGTGCCTGAGCAGAGAAAGATTTAGTAAACAGATTAGAAATACACAGCTCTTGGGAGAGCGAAAAAAAGTCATGGTGTGACTCACTTGTGGTAAGAGAATGTTGGGTCACCACTGCCCAGCTGGGCCACCTTGGCCTTTGTTGCTGTGGAGGCTGCCTTGTTGCAGGCACATCTGCTGGTGCCATGGCTACCTACCAAGGCCATCTGAAGCTCATTGCTTTCTGCCTGACCTTAAGTGCCACCATTTTCCCACTAGAAGACCTGAATCAGAGCCTGTGGGGAGGGGGTTGGTGAGCATGGCCTATGGACCTCAGTGTTGGTGGTACAGAGGGCTGCTCCACTCACAGCATATCGCTGACTTCCTATAGACTGGACAGAACTCAGGGGCTCTGACCCCAAAGGAGGAAACATAAGCCATTGCTATTTTCATTAAGACCTTGATGAATTCAAGCATGCATTTCATTTCCAGGGTTTGCTCTGAGACTGTGTCTCCCAGTGACATCAGAAGCTGTACCTGTATAGTCTCACCAACATGACTGCCCAGACTTGAGCAGAACAAGAATGTCATGGTAGTGGTTTGAATATGTTTGGCCCTGGGAGTGGCACTATTGGGAGGTGTGGTCTTGTTGGAATAGGTGTGACCTTGTTGGAGGAAGTGTGTCACTGTGGGGGTGGGCTCTAAGACCCTGGTTCTAGCTGCCTGGAAGTCATTCTTCTCCTGTTTGCCTTCAGAACAAGATGGAGAACTCTCAGCACCCTAACTGCCTGCATGCTGCCATGCTTCCCGCTTAATAGACTGAACCTCTGAACCTGTAAGCCAGCCTCAATTAAATGTTGTCCCTTATAAGAGTTGTGTTGGTCACGGTATCTGTTCACAGCAGTAAACCCTAACTTATATAGACACCAATGAACTCATCAAAGTGTATGGGAAACGCCCATGAGGCCTCAATACTACACAAGGAACTACAGGCAACTGAGTAAAGCTAGGAGGGGTGGTCCTCTCCGAGGAAGAGCACACCAGTTGGTTGTCCAGTGCCAAATGGTCAGCCCAAGTAACATTATGTGGATTCTACAGGTTATATTTAAGAATACACACACACACACACACACACACACACACACACACACTAATACCTATACATATGCAGGAACAATTAATGGAAAAAGAGGCCAGGAATTTGAAGGAGAATGGGGAGGAGTATAATTGTGATGAAATAATATCCTTAAAAATAAACAAAACAAGGGAGAGTACACATTTCACCTACAGTGTAGACAGCTGTCCACAGGTAAATTAATGGTATCATAGCATTGATACCAGGATAAGTCTATCTACAGACCTGAGGGAAGATGCATATATCTGATGATGTATATAGTGTATATAACTGGCTTCCATTAAGCCTTGTATGTAGCACTTTGCTGCTACATGAAAACACCTTGACTTGCTTAGCAAATGAGACCCTCAACAACTGTCCACTGCCTGTTTTTGAGTCTCCTTTCAGTGCAAGAATGCTAAGCCCTTGTTGTCTTGGCCTCTGTTCTTTGTCTTCATGACTTTACCTTCACACACCCCAAGCTTGAAACAAACGCCAGTGTTCCAAACTCTGTATGGGCTATTCTGAGCCATACACCCCTTGAGACTACCTCATTTACTGGGTCTCTCTCTAACCTTACACAAGCATTCACCTAAACAGGTCTTGTAGCATTTGCCCAACTATCTTGCACATTTGTGTCCTGGTTCTCTGTCTCTTGGCATATAGAGAATTCCTCAACAGAAAAACCACATCTTCTGGATCAGAGCCATTTCTGAATACATCAAAACTTTGCACAGAAGAGACAACTATCTGGTAGAAATTTGGGGGTCACTTATGTATACTATAATATCATCTGCAAACAGTGATACTTTGACTTCTTCCTTTCTAATTTGTGTCCCCTTGATCTCCTTTAGTTGTCTTATTGCTCTAGCCAGAATTTCAAGTACCATATTGAATAGATAGGGAAAAAATGGACAGCCTTGTCTTGTCCCTGATTTTAGTGGAATTGCTTTAAATTTCTCTCCATTTAGTTTGCTGTTAACTATGGACTTTCTGTATGGCCTTTATTATGTTTAGGTATATGCCTTATATTCCTGATCTCTCTAATACTTTTAACATGAAAAGATGCTGGATTTTGTCAAAGGCTTTTTCAGCATCTAATGAGATGATCATGTGACTTTTTTCTTTCAGCTTGTTTATATGGTGGATTATGTTGATGGGTTTTTATATATTGAACCATCCCTGCATCCCTGGAATGAAGCCTATTTGATCATAGTAGAAGATATTTAGATGTTTTCCTGAATTCAGTTTGTATTGAGGTTTTTTTGCATTGATATTCATAAGAGAAATTGGTCTGAAATTATCTTTCTTTGTTGAGTCTTTGTGTGGTTTGGGTATCAGGGTGACTGTGGCTTCATAGAATTGGTTTGGCAATGCTTCTTCTGTTTTTATTTTGTGGAATAGTTTGAGGAGTATTGGTGTGAGCTATTACTTGAAAAATTCAGCATTAAAACTATCTGGCCCTGGGCTTTGTTACTTTGTTGTTGTTGTTGTTGTTGTTGTTGCTGCTGCTGTTGTTGTGAGACTTTTAATGATGGCTTCTATTTCCTTAGGAGTTATAGGGCTGTTTAAATAGTTCAACTGATCCTGATTTAACTTTGGCAACTGGTATCTGTCTAATAAATAGTCCATTTCATTAAGATTTTCCGATTTTGTGGAGTACGGCTTTTTGAAGTAAGACCTGATGATTCTTTAATTTCCTCAGTGTCTGCTGTTATCTCTCCCTTTCCATTTCTGAATCTGTTTATTTGGATAGTGTCTCTCTGTCTTTTGGTTAGTTTGACTAAAGTTTGTCTATCTTCTGAATTTCCTCAAAGAACCAGCTCTTGGTTTCATTGATTCTTTGTATTGTTTTCTTTGTTTCTAACTGATTGATTTTAGCCCTGATTTTTTATTATTTCCTGCTTTCTACTCCTCTTTAGTGTGCTTGCTTTTTTTCCAGAGATTTCAGATATACTTTTAAATAGCTGATTTGAGAGATTTCTGATTTTTTGATGAAGGCATGCTATGAACTTTCCTCTTAACCCTGCTTTCATTGTGTCCCATAAGCTTGGGTATGCTGTGCCTTCATTTTTATTAAATTCTAGAAAGTCTTTAATTTCTTTCTTAATTTCTTTTCTGACCTAGAGATCATTGAGTAGAGAGTTGTTCAGTTTCCATGAGTGTGTAGACTTTCTGATGTTTCTGTTGTTGTTAAAGCCCAGGTTTAATCCATGGTAGTCTTATAAGATATAAGACATTATTTCAATTTTCTTGTATCTGTTGAGGCTTGCTTTGTGACTGACTATGTCAAATTTGGAGCAGGAACCATGAGGTGATGAGAAGGAGGTATATTCTTTTGTGTTTGGGTGAAATATTCTATAGATGTCTATTAGGTCTATTTGTCTGTTAGTTTCATTATTTCTCTGTTTAGTGTTTGTCTAGATGGCCTGTCGATTGGTGAGAGTGGGGTGTTGAAGTCCCCCACTATTAATGTGTGGGTTTTGATATGCAATTTAAGCTTTAGCAATGTTTTTTTTTTTTTTACAAATTTTGGGTCTGGGGCATAGATGTTCAGAATTGAGATATCATCTTGGCCATTTCCTGCCCTTTTTTCCTTTGAAGAGTGTCCTTCCCTGTCTCTCTTGATTACTTTTGGTTGAAAGTCTATTTTTTTAGATATTAGAAAGGCTACTCCAGCTTTCTTCTTGAGTCCATTTGCTTGGAAAACTTTTTCCAACCCTTTACTCTGAGGTAATGCCTGTCTTTGTTGCTGAGGTGTGTTTCTTATAGGCAGCAGAATGATGGATCTTGTTTTTTACATCCATTTTGTTAGCCTGTGTCTTTTTATTGGGGAATTGAGTTCATTGATATTGATAGATATTAATGACCAGTGATTGGTAACCCCTGTTATTTTGATGTTGGTGGTGTTCGTGTGTATGTGTACATGTGTGTGCTTCCCTGGTTCATGGAAAAGCCTTCATATGAATCTCTAGATCATGGAGGAGAGAATTGCTAAGACATGTGTGCAATGTGCAATGTGCAATGTGCACAGGCCTTAAGAGAGACCACCAGCCTGGTCTGGCTGGGAGGCCTCATTAAACATGTGCCTCTGTGAAGTGCCCTGTTCAGGAAGAAGACCCCTGTCACATGCCTTAAGCAGCCTCCCCGGAGTCTTTGGCCAGTGGGGGGACTGGACCCATGGATCTACATTGTCTCCCCCAAGCTGTCAGTATTAAAGGAAGAACAGCAGATTAGGATCAGAGGTTCAGCCTCAAGTAGCAACTGCCTCTGTGTCTGGGATGCTGGGCTTCTGGGAACACTGGGTTTTCAGTTCTGGATACAGGACAGTAGTGAGTAAAGGATGGGCTTGTCATCATTCTTCAGGCCAATACAAATGCAACACTCTGCTGGGCCCCCGTTGCTAAGGACATGGGGATGGGAAAGGGATGCTTCTTGCCCTGGGTGCCTGAAGAATGGAACAAAAAGGGCATGAAATGGCCAAATAAATCCAGGGACCTGGCACAGCTGCCTGAGCATGCAGTCAAGGATGTGTGTCCAATTAAAAACTATCAAAATGCAGTGCTAGGGCTGGTGATGTGGGTCTGTGGTTGTGAGTGCACACTGTTCTTGCAGAAGACCTGTTTCTGACACGCACATAAGGTGATTCACAACCACCTGTCACTCCAGTTCCAGGGGATCCCAAGTCTCTGGCCTCTCTGACATCAGTATTCGTGTGTACATATCTCCCTTATATGTGCATAGTTTAAAATAAAGAATGAATCTTATTTTTAAACCCACAATTTTAACTTTTACTTTCCATAAGACTGCCCGAAGGAACCTAGCTTCTCACTCATGCTCTTCTCCCTCCCAAGGCTCTGAGACAAGCCTTCCTCAGGGAGCTACTTACAAGGGCCATCTTTCTTCTTCTGAACCCAGAGTTTGCAACCTTGAGACTGCAACCTGGGATTCTGCTGGACTCAAACCTCATCCTGGGCTTCCCAGGAAAGCTGGAAGACCCAAAAGTTGCATAGCCCAGCTCTCCCTGGGAGAATCCTGGGGAAGGGAGGAATCCTGGGGAAGCATAGGCTCTCCTCCTGTGACTGTTCTTCCTGCAGAAATCTCACATCACTCCATTTTACAGCAGCATCATTCTAAGCCACTGCATTACTGAGGATGAAGCATGCACAGGGAGGCATGGGGTGTGCAGAGGTATGGGCTTTGCTCCAAACCCAAGCAGGCACTCCCTCAGTGACTGGAACCATTGTAGGCTCTGCACTGTGGATTTCAGGTTTCTAGGCTGTTCCAGACCCAGAGGAGCTCTGGCTGTGGAAGAGAGGTTAAAGGCATGCTCCATCAACCCTGCCATGAGCAAATGATTCCAAAAACTAAATGAAGTGTAGAAGAAAAACAAACAACAAAAAAGCCGAGTTCGCACGGTCTGTTTTCCAGACTGCTCAGAAAAACAGCTTGGAGAGAGAAGAGGTAGGTAGATCTGTGTGGCGTCAGCTGCTTGGTCACCAGAGATCAAGAGTAATTACATCACAAGAGTAGATGACGCCCTTGCCAGGCAAATGTTAGCAAAGTATTGGCTGTTCTGCAGGGCAGTTGTATCTGTATCTCCACGGTACTTCGGCAGGGCCCTCTGTGGGCTACCATTCTGAGAACAAGGCTAGGACAGCTTCAGCCTACCTGGTCTGACCCACTGGCTAGCTGTGAGAGACAGAACACGGTATGTGTCCTTTCTGTGTGCCCCAGTTTCCACTTTTGAAACTTGAAATGAGGCAACATGCACAAATTTCTCAGAATGGCGCCTGGTTAATTATGACGTGTTTGTTAAGCAGTCTTATCGTTTTAAGCAACATTTAATGTGCATTGAGGTAATAGCAAATACTAACCTCACAAAAGTTCCAAAAGGCTTAAAATACCTCCATTTTATAACCAGAGAAACAGACTCGGAGAAAGTAACTCTTTCAGACCACCCTCCTCCTGGCTCTTTGCAAGATCATAATCTTGACTAGATCCTATTACCTAATGAATAACATAAGCCCCTAGGAGTGCCCAGTAATGTCACTTGTGCTGAAACAATGTCCCTTTCCAGCCACTTCACTAATAACTTCCAATGATTCCTCTCAAGTATTCTCAGTGCTTGCCTACAGGTGACAAAGGAAATATCACACCCCAAAGGTCTGTTCCCCAGCCAGCCAGCCTCCACAGTGGAAGACACCACGCTGATTCTGAGAACAGCTCAGTGGAAGGGCTTAGCAACAAGATTATCCAACCAAACCACAGCGGAGTGTGAGGATCACCCGTAAGTATGGGAGGCAGAAAGAGTGGGGTGGTTGTGATCATGGGAACTGAAGCTGAGGAGAACTTCAGGGGCAGAAGCGTGTAGGGTATTACCCCGAGCAATGTACCTACATGTCGGTTCATAAATTCTCTGTAACAGCCCTCAGCAGTCCTTAAGAACCCATCCCTCAAACATGAAACTCAGAAGGGGAAGTCACTTGGGGAAGTGTCCACACACAGCTAGGGGGCAACGAGAGAAGTCTGTGAGTCCTTCCTCCCAGGCTTCACGGTACCTAAATGAAGAAGCCGTAAGGAGATGCTCATCAGCGTCTTCTTTGATGCTATAGCTCCAACCCTTTGCTTGTCCTCCACACCTCCAACCCATCCCATTTCACAATGGTCTCGCTCAAACTGCCCAAGAACCCTCCAGAGTACGTCTGACCATGCAGATAGCATGTCAGAGGTCATTTTTATATGTGCCAAGGTCAGAGCCTCGATCAGTCCTCCTTGGGGTGACACTCATCTGCTTTGCCAGCTCAGCAGGCGGGTAGGATCCTGCTGTCCTGGAATATACCTCTCTCAAGTGATTCACTGTGACACAAATAGACTCAGTGGGCCATCTGTCCCTTGCTGTGGGCCCTGGGCCCGGAGAGAAGGCTTTGATCTGCTCACACCCTCTGCTCGCTCATGCAATCTTTGCTTCTGTTGTGGATTCCTCCATTCTTCTTCGGAAGCAGCTCTAAACGGAGAATCAGCCCAAGGCTTTCCTAGGGATGTGAGGCAAGGCACAGCAGGAGCCTCTGTGACAACTGGTCCCAACACACGGCATGTTTGGAGCTGTACAGCTCAGCTCTATAATCCATCTCATGGTGACTGGTACTTACTATGAATTCACCAGGGCCTGGGGAAGGTGTTCAAAATAGTCCCCCAGCGGAGGAAACCATCAGAGAAGGGTTAGTCACCTCCTTCCTCCAGGAGACAACAACCCTTTGCTAGTGTTTCCCAGAATGCCCCAGGGTTGAGTGGGTGTGGCTAAAGGGTAGAGCTGATTCCTACTGGCCCACAATCAGGTTCTCTGTCGTCAGACAAGATGCCTATCCTCACTATACCTTGATGATTTTTTTTTTTTTTTACTCTAAGGAATTGAGAGAATAGCAACACCTATCTCCAGGTTGTTACAAAAGTAAACTGGCTGGAGCAGTCGACACAGTTAGCAGCTAGTAATTGGCCGTTAAGTGTTGGCTGAGAATGGATGAAGGTACCAGTTATCCCTTCGTAGCTGATAACTCACTCATGTCTGTGATTAACACTTCTACTATCTTTGGTGTGTTCCTCTTTTCTGCAAACTTTTGTTCCCTCATCTCTCTGCCTTCCTCAGCATGGTACACCCAGTGTAGCTAACATTTCCTGAGGGGATTAGTCACATGCCAGCATGGCTCCTGTAGAAGGCCCCGCCTTGCTTCCCTTTTACATCCAAGCATCACTTTCTCCAAAAGCCTTCCCTAACATGCCCAGCTACCCCAGCCAGGGTCAGGTGACATTTCAGAAGTTTCTAGAACTCCTTGCCTTTCCAGCTTTGCCCAATCAGGGACCACATCACACTGAACTAGGATGGTTCGTGCAAAAAAAAAAAAAAAAAAGCATTTCTGTGTACAACATACACTACACACAAGAAAAACTACCTTCCTTTTGTTACTCAATACTGAACTTAATTTCCCATCGGTGGGAAGGCAGAGAATCAGGAAGGGCAACTATTCCTCAGCTGTTACCACTCACCAGTTCTAGCCTGCTGAGCTGTGGCTCACCGGCTCGGGTCCTCCGTTATCAATGTACAGAGGTCTCAAGCTGTCCTAGAACCCACCTCTCCAAGTCCAACGACGCGGCTTGGCCTGAGCAAGCCTCCCTGTGCACTTGAGCCACTTCCTATTCTCCATACAATGCTGAGCACCAAGGGGGTGTTACAAACATCTCCAGAAAGAGCCTAGGATGCTCTGCTCTGGGCTGTCCCAGACATAACCAGCTAGCCCTTCCTCCCTGGCTCCTATTCTCTCAGAGTCACGGGACCCTTCTTATTTCTGTGCTATTCCTTCCAACTCCTTCCCCTCACCCCGGGAACTGTCTTTCCGTTTATGGAACACGGGGTAGGGGTGGGAGGGACATTTGTGATTAATTTTATTCTCTCTAGATCCAGACTGTTTCAAAGAAAAGACTTTTGGAATTCAAAGTCCTAAGCTCTTAAAATCCAGTATCTTTCTTTCAGACTTGTTGTCTTGTGTTTTCAAACACATTCTGAAACTCAAAAGCCAAGACTTACATCCTCCTGCCTCATGCTGCAGCAACTCTTCCCTGAGGCAAAGCATGTCTGGGGGAGGGGCTAATTTGTACAGGGAATATGCCATAGGCTTTGGGGCTGTTGTTGTTGTTGTTATTGTTGTTTAGAAGAAGCAAACAAGAAGTCAGAGACGCTTAATCCACGGGAAAAGCACCCTTCTACCTGCGGTAATTTGGCTGGGTCTCCGCAGTGTGCTCTCTTGGAAACAAATTATCTCATTTGTTTCACTAATGTTTCCGTGCACTCAGCAGAGGCTGGTGAAATAAATATACGAAGCTTGATTGATTCCCGTTCAGAGCATCTGGAATTTTAAAGAATCAACAACATAATTGAATAGGAAAGGGGGTACAGCTGAACAGCAGCAACCGGGCAAGCCAAGCTCCCTGGATGCTTCTAACGTGGTAACGGCTGAAGAACGGATGTCTCCTAAGAAGTCACTGTGCGTCAGACACTGCTGAGTGCCTTGAGCAGGCTACCCTGCTCACTTCCGTCTTTAGGAAGAGGTGCAAGCTTCCAGGGACCAGCATTCCTCTTGTTTTTCCCACTATGAGATGGGAAGACTGTCTCCCTAGCATGAAAGCTGTGTGCAAAGGCTCACCAGTTCAGATGGGGTCGGGCCAGGACCAGAAGTCACAGAAACTAAGCGTCTTGTCTGGCCTCTGAGGCATTGCCTCATTAGATCTGCAACAGGAAGACCTGGGACCAAGTCTCTCATTTCCTTTCTGTATGATCATCTCTCACACTGAAGCAAGCTCCTAGAGGTCAACGTGGGGAAGCTGCTTATGATTTCAGGAGATGCTTAGAAGCCTCATATTGGGTTTTCCCTGAGGCTGATAATTCGGCTTTCAATCAAAACAGCTAAAGTACACAGCATGAAAATTTTATAGCAAAATTCTGGCAGTCTGTGTGCCAGAAGGTAACCTCCTTTTTCTGTTCAGTATTTACCTCCAGGATTCACTGTTTCAGTACCACCAACTAGCCCAGGGCCTTCTGGGATGCTCTGCTCTCCTCTATCCCTGAGCTATACCCCCAGCCCCAGTGATTTATGTTAAGGGAAAGTGCAGCAGTGTGACCACAGATGCTTTGCTCCCAGGTCCTGGCTGGAGCTGGAAAATGGCCAGGCTTGTAGAAATTCAGCCACTTACTCCCACTCATGCCAAAGCTGCTGCTGTCTGGTCTTGCCCACGTGGAGCCTGGGGAAAGGCATTTTGGTACTGGAAACATCTGCAGGACTTTTCAAGACCAGGCTGGGACTCTCTCTTTTCCCTTGCTAAGTCACAGAGTGACCTGAAACTGTCCCCTCGTCTGGGGATAACAGTATTGACCAATCCGGTGTGACATACATGGTTGCTATGAGGACCAAGCCAGTTGCTACCTACAAAAGAATTTTCTACACTGTGAAATGGCATGCCCTTGTGAAAGGAAAGAGGGCAAGCTGACTCCCAGGCCAATGGCTCTTGTCCCTCTTGTAGCAAGGATGAGACTGGCATTTATGTGTGCTCCGTGTACCTGCACAACCCTGGGTGGGTACGAAGCTGCTTTCATCCTCAATCAACCCCAGAATGGGAGGCATTACTGTTACCATCAAGGGGTCTTACAGGGTTCCTTGTCTGTCAGTTAAAGATGTAAAAGGCAGAAAAATCTTGACCATGACAGGTAGTGATGGAGAAATTCTCAAACATAGCAGACAGAATCAAATTGTAGAAAGGGGGCTTTATTAAAGATGAGGAAACACACACACACAGAGGAGTTAGAGGAAACACAAGCACACAGAGAACCCCCCCCCCCCGGAAAGCCGAAGCCTCTCTATCTTTGGGGAGGGGGGAATGGTTTTAAGGAACTTTGAGTGGGGGTTCCTTTCCTAGCTTAGGCTTGGTCAGTTTTGACAAGGACAGGACCACTAAGCATCACACACACATACTTCAACGCTTTATCCTGTGCTTCTTCCTATGCACTTGGCAAAAACTTCCCTTCCTTCTCTGTGCTCCTGATTTCATCCCCTGCCCATGCCAGCCCTGCCATGTCCTGTAGCAGGAGTGGAAACCGCACCGCACTAGCTAATTTTTCATTCACCATCTCAACTCGGCTCCCCTTCCAGCTGAGAAGGTTCTGAGCAAGGGAGGGCTTCCTGGGACTAAGGAGGGCTTAGACACCTCTCATCCCAGATGGATTATTGTCCTTTGGAATGCTCCTCCCTGTCTCTCAGAACCTCATTGCTCTGCTAAATTGCCTTCTTTTACACAATCCTTGCTCAGTTTTTCATTCATTCATTCATTCATCCATTCATTTATTCATTCATTCAGCAGATACACAGAGAGCCTACCAGGCAGAATTTGTTAGGATAAACATATTCTAGAGACTTGAGCCAAACAACAAGTAGAACTATTTAGTGGCTCTAAGTAGGTAGAGCTTCACTATTTGGTACTGGTTGGAGAACTTGAAAATCGAATTTATCTAGATTGTCTCTCTGAATGTTGTAGCAGGAACTTGTAGCTCCTTGTTGAATTTAATTAATTTAATTCAGATGTCCTATGGTGTGTATGGCCTGCATATCTGCTTATACTTAGTATAGGCTGATGTTTCAAGCCTGTTGCAAGCAAGGAAAGAGAGGTGATTGCCTTACACATGCATTTGGTCTGCACGAGCTTGTATTATGGCATTTGCTCAGGGAACAATCTGTGTTTCTCTGCAGACCTGTTCCCTGGGTGGAATCAAGAAGGTACAATATCGCACACTTCCAAAGAAACATCTGGATGAAGGAAACGGTTTACACTATCTCTCCTGCAGCCTATCCTGAACATGCTGTTGACTGATGTTCAGTGATAAGTCATCAGAAAAAGGCTTCGCTTTCATTTCCTTTGAATTTTTTAAAGTTTTCTCTGTTCGCAGATTGTTTTCCCCTCAATCTAAAAACCAAGAAACAGGATTGTTCTTTTTATTTTTTGAGACTGGGTCTCTTTTATGTTGATCAGGCTGTCCTTGAATTCACAGAAATCCACCTGCTTCTGCCTCCCCAGTGCTGGTATTAAATGCTACTAGGTATGTGTGCCACTAGGCAAGGCTCCGGGTTCTTATGTCAATCTATGATCTAAAAGAGCAAACAACAATTATAAATAAATTTCCAGGCCTTGCTCCACCACCAGCCTAGCGCCCTCTCTCTCTCTCTCTCTCTCTCTCTCTCTCTCTCTCTCCCTCCCTCCCTCTCTCTCTCTCTCTCTCTCTGTGTGTGTGTGTGTGTTTGGGAGATAGGTATACATGTGCGTATGTGTTAGGGTTAGTGTGCATGCATGTTTATTTACATACGTGTGGAGGCCAGGTTGATGTCAGATGTCTGTTTACATACGTGTGGAGGCCAGGTTGATGTCAGATGTCTTCCTCAGTCCCTCCTTGCTTTATACACTGAGGCAGACAGGCTCTTCTCACTTGAACCAGAACTAGAGCCGGAGGCGGAGGCAGCCTGCCACACCTGCCCATCATTAACATACATGCTGGGGTCTGAACTCAGGTCTTCGAGCTTAGAAGGCAAGTTCTCTGCCCGAAGAGCCATCTCCGCCCCAGGCCTTGACTCTTGATAACATCTTGACTTTATACTCTGCTGGGCATATTACCCCAGAACTCTATGGCTTTGCTCCTGCTCCTGGCTCTGTGTGTGCTTCTGATTCCTGGGCTGAATTGTGCTGCCTCAACTGAAGTCACTGGAGATGTCTAATTCAGCCAAGGCAGACCGAGAGGTTTGAACTACCTGTCTGGAGCTAGTTACTAGCATGGAGCTGGCGCCTGTTCTCCAGGCAGTCTCCTTGAGTAGGACCATCTCCACTTTGGCACATAGTGACTATATTTTTGAGAACAAACTCAGAAGGCCTCTAAAAGGCCTAAGCTGGAAAGTTCCAGAATACACTTCCATTGTTTCCTCCTAGTCAAGGCAAGCCCAGGGTGAGCTTGAACCATCCCCGAGAAAGTAAAACCCACCTCTGGATCTTCTGGATAGACTGAACAGGAAAGGCACAAAGGTGGGGGAGGGTAAACACAAGAAGGAGTAATTCATGTGGGTGCTAGTTTAAGTGATCGACTCCAATCGAGAGCGACAAGAGGATGTAATTATTTTATTCAGAGGAGAGCAAGGGACTCATACTTCTAAAGCCTCCTGAGAAGCAAGCTGGAGCCAAATGTGAGCTCAGAACTCAAGAGACCAACTGAGTAGGAGACCTTCCCCAGAGTCTGAAGATGCAGGGCTGACTAGAGTGGGGGTGGCTGGTAAGGACCAGAGCACACATGGGCAGCCAGATAAACCTGTGTCTAAATTCTAGTTTTAATACCTGTCATCCCCTGACAAGTACTTACCCTCTAAAGAACCTCACTTTTTTAAAGAACAAAATGGGTGGAATATCACCAGAGACCTTACAGAGGCTTTTGTGTAAGGCAAAGTGTTAGTGGCAGGCACTTGGCTTAGTACTTGGTAAAGAACGAGCACCTAGCAAATGCTGCCTCATTTCCCACCAGCAGAGTCTCTTCTCTCTGATGAAAACATTCCCACTGTACTAATGAGCCTGACATGGGGGGGGGGGGGGAGGCTGGGCTCTCCCTGGTCTAGAAACAACAGCATGAGTCACCACAGTGAACAACCTGTGGAGTTCCAGGGGAGACAAACAGATCAGATGAGTTCTTACAGCAGGAGCAGGGTCGGAAGCCTCCTACCACACTCAATATTAACTCTCAAGTTGCTGAATACAGGGGCGTCCAGGACATCTCGGGGAACAGGCCAGGGCAGACTACATGGCAGGGCACTTCTGAAGGGCATGGGACAGGGCTATCATCAAGCAGAAGGACCAACTACCCGTATAATTCTGTCAGAAGGAGAAAGTGCCAAGGTCCTTCTTGGGCAGTTAACTTAGTGCAGCCAGCCTAGGTATGCTGAGTTAACATCACTGAACCAGCGGTGGTCATCTGATGCCCAATGATGGCTCAAGCCAAGGAAGAATCTCAGTAGCGGGCGAGCCACAGTGAGACTGGCCAGACAGTGGCCATCACAGGAACATATGAGACACAGTGGGAGTGGCCAGTGTCAAAGGCTCTGCAGTGGAAAAAAAATACTAAGACAGAGACAAAAGGTGCCAGAGTCCAGGAAGGGCACACAAGCTGGGCTCAGTGAATGGAAGCAGGAGGGCTGCTTGGGAGGTGCTCACAGTTGTACAGAGTAAATGATCTGTAGCCGGATGCTGAGGGTCAAACAAGCAACATCAAAGTGTGATTCCCATACATGACATCTAAAGTCCTTCACAATTTATCTCTAACTCACTTTTCTATCATCTCCAAATACCTGAAGTTGTGGCGAATGGGGGAATGAATGAGCAGGAGATAGCCCATGAGGTACCAAGAAGGAACAAGAAAGTTATCGCAGGGGCTGGGGAGATGGCTCAGTGGTTAAGAGCCCTGATGCTTTTCCAGAGAATCAAGGTCTGGTTCCCAGCACCCATGTGGCAGCTAACAACCTTCCTACCTCTAGTTCTAGGGGATACAATGCTCTCTTTTGGGCCTTCATAGACATTGTTCACATATGGTACCCAGACATATGCAGCCAAAACACTAATACACATAAAATGAAAAAAAAAAAAAAACATTTAAAAAGAAGTCAGTGCGTACATTACACAGCAGTGCAGAGCTTGGACCATAGCTTATATCTGGTAACAGAATGATGGCTTCCGCTGCCTGGTGAGGTTGAGCAATGTCCTTAGTCACTCCCTGACCCCATGCTGCTGTGCTCCCAGGAGGTAATGTTTACCCTAGGGGATTCTATTTGTTCAATCTCTGAAGCCCCTGTAGGGCCTAGCAGTGCTCTGTACACATCATGAGGCTTTGTGGGGATTAACTGAGATTATGATTAGCATGTGCTCAGCTCGGTATTCAGCTAGGATTTTGTGTTCACTTACTGTTCAGTGTTACACAGCTGCTATTATCCCTGATGCTAATGATGTCTGACCTTTAACCCTTCATGAGGAACCGGCCGGCCCTGTCATATTGAGCCTCTTTCCCTAAAGCCTGCTAACCATGGAGTATGCCATCCTCCCAGCTTCTCCTCAGTCTCTGCAAATTCTCTGGCTTCCTTTTAGGTAGTTTAACATCTTTCCTGGCTCCAAACCCCTCTTCAATTCCCACAGTCTCCACAGATCCTTCCCTGCCTTCCTCTTTTGCACCTCCCGAGCACTGGTAGTCAGCAAAACTCACTTGACAATTAATCAAGACATGCCTGTCATTGCTCCCTTATTGTACTGAAACCCATTGTGTGAAATTATCCCCATGCTTTCCTTGCTGCTTGCCAGCTTGCAACTCTCAGCTTTTGGGGCTGAGGTACTGCAGCACCAACTCAGCACCCACACCTAGGGTATGGGTTGTTCACATAGAAAGATGCACACCAGATATGGTAGAGACCAGACAGAAGACACCTTTGGACAGTCCTGGGAGAATAATGAAGAAGCATTCAAGGGACACACGTACACACATGCATGCACGCATGCACAACCCCCCCCACCCCCAACTCACACGAACCACGCACCCACCTTTCCCAGGCCGGTGGGGGCAGAGTCTGAGCAAATGACTCCTCCCTTGGAGTCATTCATTTTCCAAGTTGTTCCAGAACAAAACAAAGCCTCCTATTGAGCCCTGGAGACTAGACACTGAAGCCCTGGAGATGCTTGTTGTTTTGGTAATCTAGGACAGACTCTTACTTCAAGACTTGTTTGGACTTTTATCCCATACTATGAGGCCTTCTGTCTCATCTGGGACCCTAGGAATCAAACAAACATTTATTGATCCTTGCTAAAATACAGAGAGGACAGAGGATCGAGATAAGTAAGTTCTGGAACACTTCCTGAAGTTTTTCAGGGTTTTCAAGTGAGACACCTCACAAAAACACAAAGGGCCAGGTGCCCACCCATGGGCACAGAGGAGGCCCAGGTGGACCCTGCCTCTTTCACTCATAAATCCTTCATCACCTCTAAGATCAGACCTTGTCTGAGATCTCCCCAAATCCTCTTCTGGATTCTTCAGTCACAGGACTCAGCCCTAGTTCAAACCAGTGAGCCCTATCCACTTCATATCACGTCACAAAGCATTGGGCATGATGCTGTCAAAAATAGCACCAGGTTTTGCTTCTAATTTCATAAGATGGTGGAGTGATTGTGTACAGGGAAGTATCACCAGAATGTTCAATTTCAAATATTTATGTTTAACAAATGAACCATATAGATTACATCATTGTGAATAAATGGTATAAATAAAAGCATAAGATCTATCTGAATTAACACAGAGAATGTTGAATTTGTCTTTTGTAAAATATGTGGACTTTGGGACTAAGGAGATGGCTCAGCAGTTAAGAGTGTGTGCTGCTCTGTTTCCCCAGAGCCAATCCCCCAGTCTCATCCCTATCTCTGCAACAGAACACCTGCTGCAGCTTTCCTTCCCAGTCAGCCCACAATTCCTGTGGATCCTACAGAGCTTCTTCCCCTTCTAATGTCCTTCCTTCAGCCTGTTGCTTTATCCCAGCCCCCAACACTGGCAGGTACTCCCTGCTGACCCACAGACCATTCCTACAAGGGAAACAGGTAGACTGCCTGTAGGTTTACCCCTCTCCTCCTGCTCCTCTAGATCCAACCCCCAAGTCTCATCCCCAGTTCTATAGCAGACCCTCTGGGGTGACCTCTCTTCATTGCCCCCCCAATTCCAAAGACACAAAATGAGCAGCTCCTCATTGAACATTCTGATCTCCTCCCTTCTGTAAACTCTTCAGACTTTTACCTATCCCCATTCCTAAGTGTCAGCTCCCAATTCCCAGAAACACATTTTACCTGGAACCCCTAGTGGCCACAACTATCAGTGCAAAGAAACTTTCCTACTAGGCAACTTACAACCATCACACTCTTGAAACATCCAGAAAGGAAACAAAAACCAAGAAACAAAACACCCACCCAACAAGGTCAAATCCAGTACTTAGCGCCTAGACCCATAATCACACCAATCCTATATGCCTGGACACTAGCATAAGAACATAAGAACAGTCAGGATGATGGGTCTCCACTAGAGCCCATCTATCCTATCAATCAAACCTTGAATATTCCAACATAGATAAAACACACACACACAGAGATAGAGATAGAGAGAGAGAGAGAGAGAGAGAGAAGTGATATATTCCTTACAGAAGTCCAGAAAAACACAACAGCATAAGGAAATGAATATACCTGTCAAGAGCTAAAAATGGAAATAGAATCAATAAATTCTCAATAAAATGATAAGTCAATAAGTTCCCAGACTGTGGGAATTCTGGAAATGAAAAATTTAGGAAAATATACTTGACCAATAGAATGCAAGGATGGAAGGGAAAATTGCAGGCACAGGGACATCAGAGAAGAAATCGGTGAGCAGTCAAAGAAAATGTTAAATCTAAAAACTCCTACATACAACATCCAGGAAATCTGGAACAATATAAAAATGCCAAACCTAAGGACAATATGTATAAAAGAAGAAGAAGGAGGAGAAGGAAGAGGAGGAGGAGGGGGAGGAGGAGGAGGAGGAGGAGGAGGAGGAGGAGGAGGAGGAAAAGGAGGAGGAGAAGAAGAAGAAGAAGAAGAAGAAGAAGAAGAAGAAGAAGAAGAAGAAGAAGAAGAAG
>JADRCH010000062.1:3683478-3730787 GCA_019843965.1 Rhynchomys soricoides
AGAAGAAGAAGAAGAAGAAGAAGAAGAAGAAGAAGAAGAAGAAGAAGCAGCAGCTCAGTTCAAAGGCCCAGAAAATATTTTCAACAAAACCATAGAAGAAATATTTTCTAATCTAAAGGAGGAGGTCCCTATACAGGTACAAGAAGCATAAAGAACACCAAATGGAAAAAGAAAGTCCCCTTAGCACATAATAATCAAAACACTAAACATAAAGAACAATGAAAGAATATTAAAAGCAGAAAGGGAAAAAGACCAAGTAACATAAAGACAGACCTATCAAATTACACCTGACTTCTCAATGGAGACTTTAACAATCAGACGGGTCTAGACAAATGTGCTGCAGACTCTAAGAAACCACAGATGCCAGCCCAGACTACTATACCCAGCAAAACTTTCAATAATCATATATGGAGAAAATAAAATATTTCATGAAAACAACAAACTTAGGTAATGTATATCTATAAATGCAGCCCTACAGAAGGAGCTAGAAGGAAAATTCCAATTTAAGGAGGTAAACTATTCCCAAGAAAACACAAGGAATACATACTCTCACACCAGCAAAATCAAGGAAGAGAAACACAAACACACACACATACACCACCAACAACAACAACAACTAAAAAAAAAAAAATAACAAGAATCAACAATCTTTGGTCACTGATCTCTCTCAATATCAATGGTCTTAATTCACCAGTAAAAAAACACAGACAAGTCACCAATAAAAAAAAACAACACCCCTAGAGCCATTGCAGGTGTGAATGGTATGTCACATGTTCATCAGTAGGTGGCAGAGAGAAGAGGCTATGTCTACGCTTAGTGTTCTGATCTAGGAACATCTGAATATTAGTAGCCTAATATTGCCTGAAATGAACGAGCCTGTGATGACCATCAGTCTGGCACAAGGCAGGCTCCGATGGGCTGCCAGGGTGAGGAGCAAGCCAGACTAGAAGAACCCCACCTGGGACCTTGGGCCCTGAGCAAGAAGCAAATTGGAGATGAACACCAGATAGGCTTCATGGGGCCCAGACAGGGATGTAGTCTGAGATGACAACCAGTGCAGAGCCATGCAAGTCATGGGCAGAGGGGTGTCAGACCATGCAGAGGTGACTCTTGCCCAGCGCCATGAGCATGAGCAGAGCAGAACACTCATGAGACCACTCCAGAGATGATCTAAGACACTCAGAAACCCCAGGCACTACTGAGAGGAGTAAGTGGTGTAGAGAAATGGAAGAGAAAGAGAAACAGATGGATGTGGGAACAGTGAAGAGAGGAAGAACTGGAGACTCGAGGGTAGAGAGGAACAGCCTCATGTGAGCAGCTAGTGATGCCACCTAGTGATGGAACCATGGTCCCGTGCTGTCAACAGAGGTCATATATGGGTCTGCCCTGCAACACCAGAGTTCTGTTACTACCAAAGGCCAGGCAGACATTCTGGGTGTGGGCTGTCACTGGGGAATATATTAATACCTGAGGGATATGCAGAACTGGCTCCACCCCTCACCTGGACATCATGGGAGATCTGGCCCTGGAGGCATGAGAGAAGAAGACCTGCCCCTGCCCCTGCCCCTAGCCACTGCAGGACTCAGGAGAGCCACTCACTACTTGCTAAAAGCTGGATACCTGGGGGGGGGGGGGATCATAAGAGCAGGAGAGCTGGCCCTGCCCCTCCCCAGCTGCAGCACACAGGGGAGCAGGCCCTGCCCCTCCCCAGCTGCAGCACACAGGAGAGCTGGCCCTGCCCCTCCCCAGCAGCAGCACACAGGGGAACAGGCCCTGCACCATACCTGAGCAGCACAGTGGAGCTGACCCTAGTGACAGAGGCTTGGACAAGCTACCCCAAGGACATAAGCATGTAAGAGCTGGTCTCACTACTTGTCTGCCATGTGTTGGCGCACACACACACACACACACACACACACACACACACACACAGTCACTTACAGCAGTCAAGAGAGCTGGCCTGAGCATTTTTTACCCCCCCCCCCCCCCCCCCCAAGCCTGGGACAGCCACTCTGGAACTCAGCAACTGGCTGGGGATCGAATCTCAATTCAGCTTTTCCAGAGCCTTTTCCTCCTTCAGCACAGTTGTCATCAATGACTCCCAAGAGGGCAGAAGTAAAACTTGCCAGTTTTCAGGGCTGGAGAGATGGCTCAGAGGTTAAGAGCACTGCCTGCTCTTCCAGAGGTCCAGAGTTCAATTCCTGGCAACCACATGGTGGCTCACAACCATCTGTAATGGGATCTGATGCCCTCTTCTGGCACACAGGTGTACTCTAAAGATCTGGATCTGAACTAGCTACATGCTGTTTGTTAAAGCAAATCACAAGCCCCCATAAAATTCAAGCAATGAATATTGTATAGATTTCCAAAATTCTCTCTCCTAGGAAACATGGCCTTTGGACCCCAGAGGACACCAGGCAGACTGAGAAAACTTGCAGGAGTGCACAACTGGCCTGCCTTGCTTGAGCATCTCTCCCCACATAGCCGCCAGGACCTGCCTTTTGTCCCCCCAAAACACATTGTATTGCCCAGCCTTCACACTCTGCTATGGCTGGTAACTTGATACCTGAGAGACAGAAGAATCCCATTATCCAAAGAGAAAAAAAGAGAAAGCTGGCCCTGCCCCTCACATGCTGCAGCACTCAGGAGAGCAAACCCTGTGGGTCTCCTGAGCAGCACAGTGGAGCTGGCACTGGATGTGGGGGTTGCAGGTGAGCCATCTCTGAGGGCAAGAGTATGGGAGAGCTGGCCCTGCTTCTTGCCTGCTGGGTGGTGGTGTGAACGAGGGAGAGACACCCTCCTTCTCCCCTTCAACCCTTGCTATCTATGGCAGGTAGAAGAGCTGTCCCTGGGGTGATAAGAGTAGGAGAACTGGTCATGTCCCTCACCAGCTGCAACGTTCAGGAGGGTTGGCTCTGCATCTTGTCTGAGCATCAGGATAGAGCTGGCCCTGGTAGGTTGCTGATGAGCCAACCCCAAGTGAATAAGAGCTAGAGAGCCAGTAGGCCTCTCAGACCTAGATTCAGGGCTTGGAATTGGCTTGCCCCAACATCTATCCCATTGATGAACTGCTGGAGTGCATGAAGGGACTGGTCCTACAGATCCCAAACTATAGGATCTCCATGACACAGGGCAATAACGGGGTATCAGAGAGGAGTCCCAGTGAGGTTCCAGTACTGATAGAGTAGCAGAAGCCAGAGGCCTCATACCAGACCAAAGAGCCATTGCAATCAACACTTGCAAGTGAAGAAGTCTGGACAAAGGGGTATGCTGAGGGACATACTGTGACACGTGTTTTTCACAACAAAATTTCTTTTTCTCTGCTGAGAGGGGAGGGAGGTTGCAAAGGCAGAGGATGTACCCATGTACTGAGGGGAAGGGGAAGTTAGTGGGATTTGGGTCCATGATGTGAAATTCACAAAGAACCAATAAAAAGGTTTTTTTTAAAAGAAAAATCAAAAGAAAGAATAATAATTTCTTTCAAAAGACACAGACTAACAGAATGGAGGCAAAAGCAGAATACATTCTTCTGCTGCCTCCAAGAAACACACCTCCACATCAAGGATAGCATTACCTCACCAAGAAACACACCACAACATCAAGGATAGCATTACCTCACCAAGAAACACACCACAACATCAAGGATAGCATTACCTCACCAAGAAACACACCTCAACATCAAGGATAGACATTACCTCAGGGCAAAGGGTTACAAAAAGTTCCTCCAAGCAAACAGACCTAAAAAACCAAGCTCTTGTAGACATTATAATAGATAATAAAATAAACCAAAACCAAAAGAGATAGGGAAGGGCACTTTATGTTCATGAAAGAAAAAGCTCACCAAAATGACATTTCAATTCTTAACATCTATGCCCCAAACAAAGGACATCAACGTTTAAAACAAAACAAAACAAAACAAAACCAGTACTACATACTAAATTACATATTAACCCTTACATGCTGATAGTGAGAGACTTCAATACCCTATTCTCACCAATGGGCAGGTCATTGAGACAAAAGTAAACAGGAGCTAAATACTGGAGCTAACAAATGCATAAACCAAATGGATGTAACAGATATTTATAGAACATTTTATCCAAACACAAAGAGAATAAAAATACACCTTCTGCTCTGCACCAACTGACCACATACTCAGACAAAGCGTGTCTCAACAGATATGAGAAAACTGAAGTCTCTCCCTGCATCTTATCAGACCACTGTGGATTAAAGCTGGACTTCAACCACAATAGAAATGATAGAAACTTCACAAACTCATGGAAACTGACAAACTCCCTACTGAATGAAAACTGGGTCAAGATAGAAATAAATAAAGAGGTTAAATACTTTTTAGAATTCCATGAAAATGAATACACAGCATACCCAAACTTATGGGACACAGTGAAAGTAATTCTAAGAGGCAAGTTCATAGCACTAAATGCCTGCATAACAAACTGGAGAGACCACATACCAGGAACTTGACAGCACACCTGAAACTGGAACAAAGAGAAGGAATGACAGCCAAGAGGAGTAGACAGCAAGAAATAATCAAACTCAGGAATGAAATCCATAAAATAGAAACAAAGAGAACAAAACAAATAATCAGTGCAACAAAGAGTTGGTTCTTTGAGAAAATCAACAGGATAAACAAACTAAACCAAAACTAAAAGGCAGAGATCCAAATTAACAAAATCAGAAAACAAAAGGGGAACATAACAATAGGCACCAAAGAAATCCAGAGAACCCCAAGGACATACTTTAAAGTCCTATGCTCCACCAAATTTGAAAGTCAAAAAGAATGGATAATTTTCTTGGTAGGTACCACTTACCAAAAGCAGATGAGCAATTTAAATAGACCTACAACCCCAATGAAATAGAGGTAGTCATTAAAAGTATCACAACCAAAAGCAGCCCAGGGCCAGATGGTTTTAGTGCAGAAACCCTGTTACCCAAACCGCATAAAGACCCAACAAAGAAAGAGAATTACAGACCAATTTCCCCTACGAACACAAATGCAAAAATACTCACAAATGAATCCAAGAACACATAAAAATGGTCATCGACAATAATCTAATAGGTTTCATCCCAGAGATGCAAGGATGGCTCAGTGTAAAAGAAAGGCAATGAATGTAACCCATCAAATAAACAAAGTGACAGAAAAAAAGACATATGGTCATCTCATTAGATACAGAAACGCCTTTGACCAAATCCAACACCACTTCATGATAAAGTCCAGGAGATGTTAGGGAGACAAGGGACCATAATAAAGGCAGTTTACAGCAGGCCTATAGCCAACATCAAATCAAATAGAGAGAAACTCAAAACCATTTCACTAAAATCAGGGACAAGATTGTCTACTCTCTCCATATCTATTCAATATAGTACTCAAAGTCAATATAGTACTCTAGCCAAAAAGCCAGAGCAATAAGAAAACTAAGGGACATCAAGGCAATACATATTAGAAAGGAAGAAGATATTTTCAGAAGATGTCATAGTATATGTTGGTAACCCTAAAAATTTCACCAGGGAATTCCTACAGATGATAAACACTTCGAGCAAAGTAACTGGTTTTCCCACCTCCTGCTGGTGCCATTGGCCCATGACTAAGTTTTGAATATGGGAGTCCCTTGAGAGACACTTCATATCAAAGCTATGGGGAAACTACGGGAGTGATACTAATTATCAATTGTGGTAACATTTGGTGTTTTAATATTCGAGAAATTGGATTCAATTTTGGAAACAGCAGGGGACAGCTGTGGGATCTGGGCTCCTGAGAAAAGAGATGGGGAAGAAGCTCCCCCATTTCCTCTAGTTTGAGACCTACTCAGTGCAGGGGGTGTGCACGAGAGGCATTTGAGAAGTGCTAGCACCATTTTCTACCCACTGCCAGAGATGCTGTCCCTCAGCTCTGTTCCCTAATACATCCTGGCCCTGATAAAAATCAGTAATCCCCACGGGGTCACTTCTGTCTCACCTCTCCTCACAGAGGTAACTCCTCTTAATCAAGCCAGTGTCACAGGTCAGAGCCCGCTAGGGTCAGAGCCCGCTAGAAGAGCTTCATACCAGAAGCTGTTTCAACAACCCTTGAATGCTACAAGGCATTCCCAACAGAGGCATATGCGGGGATCGGACAAAGTTTTATTCCTTCAACTTGCGACATAAGTTACTCTGGGAAAGTAACTTAGTGGATGGAGTTTCACTTTCGTCCTGTGTTTTAAGAACAGCTATAGTGCCAGGAACTGCATCTTAGCCATCACGCAGGATAAACAGGACAGTACGTGTAAAGGCACTCAGTGAGCACTTTGCACTTGAGAGAAAGGTTAGTTATGCATTAGTGAAGTGTAATGATTTGCTTTCATGTTTTTAAGCTAAAGGTTCTATTCACATCCTAGAGAGACTTGGAAGGCTACAACAGTTATGTGAGGAAAAATGCTCACAGCCTCAGGGACACCAAGCAGGGTGTCCATTCATCTGGCACTGGTCAGGGGAATCGCGATGTTCCCTAGGAAATTCCCCAGGCATTCTTTCAGAGAAAATTCTCAAGACTTAAAGGTAGCTATCCTATATCGCTCCATCCTCCCCTCCCATCTTACCTCTCTCCTTCCTTCCTTCCTTCCTGCCTGCCTGCCTGCCTGCCTTCCTTCCTTCCCTAAAAGATCAGGGCTGGAATCCAAAGATATCATGATATTAGGCCATAGAAAAAAAAGGTTGGTATCAAATAGGCTCAGAGCCTAGTTTAATAGCGATCTATACAAATGTGCGTGTGTAACTCAATCTCTTTTAATTTCATTTTCCCTTCTGTAAAACTTCCATCTACTCTGGCTTTACACATGAGCCTGTAGACTGTTTTACTTCCATCATTTGTGTGAGAGAAGGCTTGGGTCATTGGGAGTTTGTATCATTTTTGTTGAAAAGATGGCCATGCCTCTAAAGGATTGATTGCCTTGGCGCTTCTGTCAAAGCTCGCCACTACACACACACACACACACACACACACACACACACACACACACACACGCACATCTATCTCTTGGTTGGTTATCTGTTCTGTCCCAGTTTTCTGGCCTGTTTGTCTTGGTGGTGGTTTCACATATGTCAATTACAGTGGTTTTGTGATGATTCTTAAAGTCCAAAGGAATATGTCGTTGGTTTTTCTACAAGGATTAGACTCTCTGTGGATAAAGATAATTGTGTTTACTTTCGAGTATAGGCACTTCTCGTTTCTTTGTCTTGCCTCTGCACCAGCCAGAATGTTTGACAGGCAGCGTCGTGCCACGCTCACTGTGAAACCCTTTCATCCTGCCACCCTTCAGTATCACTGTCTGCTCTCTGCAGACACCTTTTCATGTAAGGAAGCTCTGCTACATTTCCACTCTAGGGAAAGGTTAGTTTGTAATCAGGAATATGTTTTGGATTTCAAATATATTATTTTTCTTATACATTGAGTAGATTTTTTTTCAGTTTTCAGTTTTACTTTATGATTTATAGCACTGGTTTTTGTTTTAGTTTTTAATTGTGTGTATATGTGTGTTTGTGTTTGCATGCAGCATTAGGGGCATACAGAGAGAGAGAGAAAGAGAGAGAGAGAGAGAGAGAGAGAGAGAGAGAGAGAGAGAGAACTTAAGGAAGATGAAAAAGTATATTGGATTCCCTGGATTTGGAGTCACAGACAGTTGTGGGCCATCTGCCATGAGAGTCAGAGACTGAATTTAGATCCTCTGAGAAAGCAGCAAGCACTGCCAATCACTGAGAATCCCTCCAATCTGCACATGGGTTTTTGACAGTAAATCAACTTCAAATTTTTAAGATAAAGATCCTGCTCACAACATACAGCTTTCCTTCTAAATACTGAGTATAATTTAATTAAATTTTGTATAAACTACTTGCATATTCATGAGGGACATTAGCATGTAGTTTTTCTTTCTTGTAATGACCCTGTATGATTTCTTCTGGTTTCTCTCTTGGCTTAACTCTGACCCCGTACAACTTGCAAGACAGTATGGCCTTCTTCCTAAGCTCCAGGAATTTAGGTCAAATTGGTTTAATGTTTTTCGGACATTTGCTAGACTTTACCAGAAAGTCACTAAGTGTGGATTTCATAGAGAAAGTTTTCACTAGAAACTCAAGTGTCTGGCTGGGTGGGTCTGTGCACGGGCAATACCAGCATACAAGGCTGTGGTGGCTGGAAGCCACCCTGAGCTACACAGTGAAATCCCAGGTCAGGAGAAGCAGCATTTAAACCGATAACTGACACACCGGCTTTAATTCACCTCCCCTCTGTTTTATTTCTGTGTTGTTTGCTTCCTATCTGCCCCACTTCTTCTTCCTTTTCCGCTTGCGTGCCTTGTCCTGTATTTTGTGGATCCATTCCATTCCTTCGTCACATTGTTAGCTGCATAACTGCTATTTCAGTGGTTGCTTGGGCAGCAATACCACTGGTTTGCACTTTACCTTCAACTGCCAGTGATGCACTTCCTGTAGAAAATGGGACAGTGTCTCACACCTCTTCACTGATGCACGCCTGCAGCGCACAGGGACGGTGGCTCACACCTGTTTTTCACCTGTCACCTGTCACTTCCATATTTGCACAAAAACAGTAACTTCCATATGTGTTCAGCTTCCTTTCTATGTGGTTTCAGATCCTGGCTCAAGAGTCTGGGGTGTATATCTCACATACCTAAGCAGACCTGGCCTCCAGGTTCTCCCAGAATCCCTCAGTCCCGACCTGGCATCCCCTGCCCCCAACCCTGAACTTCCCAGCCCAGGTTTGGGATGTCCTTCCCCCTAGAGGCTCTTCCCTATATAACCCAGACATTCACTCTCAGACTCTCCCTTCCTCCCTCTCTCCTTCTTGTCTCTCCCTTCCTCCCTCTCTCCTTCTTGTCTTTTCTCTCTCAATCCCATTCACTTCTCTCTCCCCATGGTGACTCCCCAGGCCTCCGTCCTTGGGTCCAGTGAACTCTCCCGAGAGTAGCTTCCCAATAAACCTACCTTTAATATATTCTAATCTGGCTTGAATTGGCTCATTTCACCTGCGGAGAAATAACCTATCAGATTGCATTTTAAAGACATGCAAATCTGTCCATGGTAATTTGTTGCATTCTCTCTTCCTGTGTGAGGTTAGGACTTACAGCAGAGTTGCTATTCTTCCATCTGAGGGGTTTCCTTCGACATTGTTCGCCATGTAGGTCAGCTGGTGATAAGTTCTCGTCTCTTCCATATGACTGGAAATGTCACTATTTTGGCATCTTTTTAGGAGAGTGCTTTTAGCAGGTGCAGCAGTCCAGGCTGGCGTTAACTTTATTACTCTAAATCAGCTCTGGTCGGTCACATTGATGTCGTCCTATCTGGGGTCTTATTTTCCTCTGTTCTAAAGTTTCCCTTTTGTTCCTGGCTTCCGGAACTCGGATTATCATGTTTCCTGCTATTGTTGAATCTCTACTTTGTGTGCTTGCAATTACTTTCTTGGATTTCTGACCACCACGTGCTCTGACTAAGAACTCTTCATCTGGAGTTTCACTGGGAAGAATGGTCTACACAACATCAAATGCCAAACTGGGGATTGCCCTGTTAGTCATCTATGGCCAGAGGCCTGAATCAGAGAGCTAAGCAGACAGACCCACGGACAGTGTCAGACCTTAGGCAGGCTTCTATTCACAGGAGATACTTTCAGGTGGTTTTTACGTGTCCTACGGAAACAGAAAAGAAACAGACTAAAAGGATCATACTGACTACAGAAATGGGGAGACTCCGGGGAGAAAAAGGAAGTGGGATCTATCCAGACACCCTAAGCTGCCCGGAAAGCTTCCGGTACGAATGGTACAGTGCATTAAAAGAACCTTAACTCAGAAGGAGGAAGAGGGAGAGAAGTTAAAAAAAAAGTGGGACACGGAAAAAGAAGAGGAGGAGGAGCAGGAGGAGGAAGAGGAGGAGGAACAGGAGGAGGAGGAGGTTGTGGGTCACGTGCTCAGGTTAGGCTGCTTCCTATCATAGCTGCTCTGCCCAGGTAGCTTCAGAAAGTCTCCACTCTCGTTCTTGGCCTCCTCTATGAGTCTACATTCAGTTCTTCAGATAGTGTAAATAATTCCTCAGCTGTGTCCAGAGAGCCGCCCTGAGAAAACATTTCTAAAGAAGCCTTCATCACGGTCACACAGAGTGGGAGTGACAGATACATCTAAAGAGAGAAGAGGTTTAGAATTATGGAATTTTCTTTCTCTTCCCTGACTTAGAGAAGAAGGTTACACACAAAGAAAACAGTAAAAGAGTTTAGTGAAGAACGCACTGTTGGTTGGCAGCAGCTGAACCTGGGCAGTTATATGGCTTGGGTGGTTCCCTGAATCCTGAACTGTGGGTGTTTGATGCAGGGCGCGCACAAAAAAGCTGCTTCTATCCAGGCAGCTAAGCCTCTCCCTGTTACGCCCTGAGAGCGATGCTTGCATAAACATCTTCACAACGTGGAAAACTCAGAGATAAATGTGAACGCTAGAGAGGCGATCTCGATCCCAGAAGCTAATAGGGTAGCAGGTAGAAGCTGCTGCTACGGGCGTTCAAGCAGATGTGGGAACAGTGGTTCTAGGGGCTGGGAAGTGGGGTTTTTAAATCCACACAGGAATCCAGGGTCACAAAGCGTACAGCCACTGAGGGATGTGGTATGTGAGAAATAACCTTGACAGGGACATAGGACACAGGAGCCACGGCCTCAAGAGAGTAGGGGAGCTCTCTGATCAGTGGATCCGGATATAATTATACCAACACGTACCTGTCATTTCTCCAGTTGGCAGGCATATGGTTATTCCTGATCGCTAGCAATACAGACATTTCTGCTATAAAAAATCTTAAACAAGACTCCTGGCTCGCAGAAATAAGAATTTCTTTACGTTCTATATCTAGGAGTGAAATTACTCGGTCATAAGATAACATGGATTGTTCATAAAAGGTGAGATTCTAATTATGTATGAAAGTGAGTTGCTCATATATGTCAAACATATGCTTCTTTAGACCTATTCACTTATTTTCTATCTGTCTATGAGTACCTCATTACTATCTCTGATAGCTTAAAAATAAATCCTGATATCTGCTAGTCCAGTCCCGGCACCATCTATTCCCCTGGGGAAGGTTGGCCGTTGAGTTTTGTTGTCCCTCACGGATCTTAGAATTAGCTTCACTCTCCAAGCCAGACAAAGCCTATTCCTCTACCCCAAAAGATGCAAAAGTTGGGGGAGCTGTATAATTTCTTAAAAATATTTTTAATATTTTAACTATGCCCCTGCATGTGTGTGTGCGGGTGTGTGTGTGTGTGTGTGTGTGTGCGCGCGCGCTTGTGTGCGTGCGTGCGCGTGTGCATGCATGGGGGGGGGTGCATATAAGTACAGGTGTCTGCAGAGGCCCAAAAGCATTGGGTGCCCTGGAGCTGGAGGTACAAGATATTGTAAACTGCCCAGTGTGGATGCTGAGAGACAAAGCTGTTCTTCAGCAAGAGCACAGTCTTCAGTCTTAACCACCAAGCCTCTCTCCAGCCCCATGGTGATTTGGTTTTATCTTTTATTTTTATTTTTTTTAAGTTTAGTAAAGACAGATACGGGAAGAACATGCTAATGGAAAGGTGGTGTGACAGGCTTAATAAATTATTCTAAAGAGAATTGCATCCTTAAGAATAAAATAAAGACTCAATGAAAGAAAATTTCAGCAGAAAAGCATAACCACTCTAATTGAGCATAAACGCCACCACAGCCACCTCTGAACACTTCAAGAAAGGAGAAGTGGGAAGAAAAATTGGTCAAGCAATCACCATGGGGTATTTCAGCGCATGCCTCTCAGTACCAATAGCTCAAGTGAATGAGAAATGTATGACAATAAAAAAAAATCAACAACAAAATAAGCAGTATTGATCTGACAGACATCCTTCGGAGAGAGCAAACACGGTCTTCTCCAGTACATATGGCTAATTTGCAAAAACTGACAATGTTCTGGGCCACAAAAGAAGATCGTGCCAAGAGATCAATACTAAACACTGAATTCTGTAACCAGAAGGCAATAAAATTAGAAATCAATAGCAAAATGACAGCTTTCAGATGCCCGTAGAAACAGCACTTACAGGATCTTTCACATCTTACTGAGCTCTTGAAGGGAGACATAGCCTCTCCACTAAGAGTAAGAAAAAAGGCTGTGGATGGAGGTAGACCCCAGGGGAGCAAGCATCAGTGCTCTCTGCCTCGACCTCAGATGCAGCCTTTCAGCGACAACTAGAAACAAGGCTGTGGGGGTGTTGAGTGAGATAATACACCACACCCAGAGTAAAAGTGGGGCTCTGTGGATACAGCCATTGCTTGTGCTTAGGATTTCCATCTGGCTTTTAATTTGCTTTTGTTGATTATCGTACTGATGTTGGATTTTCAGGACTGCAATATAGTCTCTATTTGGCACATTACCCCAGCACAGGGGATTCCAAATCTGAATTACTGACTTAAGTTCAAAGATGCCATTGTCACGAAAGTCTCCCACTTGGTTCTCTGGGTGCTGCTGGGGAGAGGGGGAAGGGCTGGGGGTGGGGGAGTTGCGGGAGGGGGGTGCTAGTGTGGGGAGGTCCTTGCCAATTCGTTATTTAAAATACCCAAAGACACCATTAAAACTTGACCAGTTCTTACCAATGAGATGGACTGATGTTTTTCATTGTTGTGGTTTCGGTTTGTTTTCATTTTGTTTTTGCGCGTGCTCTCTCTCTCTCTCTTGCTCTCTCGCTCTCTCGCTCTCTCTCTGTCTCTGTCTCGTCCTGTATTGAAAGTGTAGAGCTGTGGGTACCTGAAAATGATGACCTCCTGCATATCAGACATTTACATTGTGATTCATAACAGTAGCGAAATTACAGTTCAGAAGCAGCAAGGAAGTAATTTTACAGTCAGGGGTCACTGCAACACGAGGGCCTTTATTAGACAGTTGCAGCATTAGGAAGGTTAAGAATCGTAAAGCCAAGTGGCTTGGTTAGAAATTCAGCAGTATGTAACGTAGTCACACTGTGACCCGGAAGAGATAAATCCATGTTCCAGGGAAATATCGACCAGGCTGTGGGCTGTCGCCGGTCTTGCCTCTGTCCTGAGGCCCTCCAAGCCACCCATGTTCCTTTCACACTGCATCATATGAGTGTGATGAACGAGGGAATGAACAGAGAAAGCAAGACCTTGTTAGGGAGGTCATGAAGATGTGGGAAGAGTTGGCCGGAAGTCAGTGTAGTCATAGATGCAGAGAACAGAGAGGGTCTGGGGGGCTGTGTCCCCAGATGTCCTGCTGGGTTCTTCCAGACACCCCTACCAATAATGCCAAAGTGACATGGGGAAAGGCCAGAGGAGATGCCACACGGAGGAACTGTTAAAACCCAATGCCCATGGACCGCATGGAACTATCGGCAGCTTTGCTGTTGTGAAGCGTTTCTTGCAAGGTTTGACAATTTGGAAGGAAATGTGTGGCAGTGTGGTAAATGTTCGACTTCAGGAGTGGGCATAGGTGTCTCGTTTTCCCAACCATTCATGCCACTTCGTGTGCTACATACAGTGTCCCAGTCTGAGGCCCAGCAGTGGAGGCCGTGACTGTCCAGGCCAAACACTAAAACTCTCTGTGGTTCAGACTCGTCTCCAGAGCCACAAACTCACAGGCAAGAGGGGGTGTATCTAATTTTTGTTTTCTTGCCAAGACCCTAGGATAGGATCTGGCCTTAGAGGACGAGCAAACAATGTCTGTCGGAGGGGATGAATGAGGGTCTGAAAATATCAGTACAGGGAGAAGTGAAGAGGAATTTTATTTTGGTGAGAGGTAGAAGCCATGGGCAAGAGAACACTGTGAAAGGAAGAGTCAGCGCACTATGTTAGGCACACCCACTGTGAGGGTGACCACTGTCTCTAGCCTTTTGCTTAACAGCATTATTGAAGTATAATTAATTTAAACTGTAATGAGATGAGAGTTTTGATGATACCTATTATCCCTTCACCATCAACGACAATGGGGATATATTTATCACGCCACAGTGGTCACCTATGCACCTCCATACAGGTCTTGCCATGCTGAGATGCTAGGGGTATCTCAGAGTGCTCTTGTCAATGACGCGCACATGGTACCAAGAACGGCAGGACCGGTAAACGCAGAACAGGGACCCCAGCTGGAACCTTGAGGCATTACTCTTCAGAACTGCCCTGCAGCTCCTGACAGCCTATGGACCAATCATTTGGATTGTTAATGTGTGGACCTCATTATCACCCAGTAGGTAAACAGTAACTCCAGGGTAAGCAGCCATCTTAAGGATAAACCTGGAGGGACACTGAGCATCTACCTCCAGGAGTCAAAGGACCATGTTGGTTAGATTCATCGACTGGCACAACCTAGAGCCAGCAGGGAAGAGGAAACCTCTGCTGTGGCCTTGACTTGATCAGTTCCTGCGCCTACAGCACTAAATAGCCAACTGTGTGGCCCGGAAGTGTAAACCAAAGACACCTATGGCCGGGAAGTGTAAACTAAATAAACCCTTTTCTCCCCCGTGCTATTGGTCAAGGTGTTTTTTGCTTGTTTGTTTTGTTTTGTTTTTTTGTTTTTTATTGCAGGGACTGAAAACAAGCTAGAACAGGTGCCCAGTGGCAATCAGACCAGGTCACTGAACTCACACAATAGAAAAATGATTTTCTCTTGTTAAAGGAGAGTCCAGTTCAACCTAAGCAAAGTTTCTGTCTGTTTTCCACGGATGTGGTTTACATTCATTGCCTCATTAACGCAAACCCCTAACTGTTCCTGAGTCTACAGTGGAAGCAGTGAGGCCCAGAGAGACTGGGAAGACCACCAGATCACATCAACCCTGAGCTCAGACACAGTTACCCGATACTCCAGGCAGCCTGGTTCTGCTGTGAATTGCCAACGACTGTGGTCTACTGTCCCTAGCTCGTATTTCCATTGACATTTTTGTATTATATTTTATATCAAAGATATTTTCTTTTGAAAGGTATTAATTCTGTATGTTATGTTCAAACTCTAAAAATTGGCAGTGTGGGCCACTCTGACCCTGTGAATCACTCAAAGCCTGTATAGAAATTACCAGGGTTATGTGCTACCCTGTCATCACAGCAGCAAAGGCATCAATACAGCTCGTCATTTGTGATGGAGTGGAGGTATTGTCCTATGATTGGTCTGAGTCAAAGAAGTTAGAGATAAGAAAGAAAAAAACATGTATATACTCCCCAAGAGAAAGAACTCGAAGGCCCAGGTGTAGCCCCATTCCTTGTTCAGTAGGAAACAGTCTTTTACTAAGTTAACCCAAGAAGAGAAACCATAGATACAGCATTCCCAGTGTGGTGGTTTGACTACGCTTGGCCCAGGGAGTGGCACTATTTGGAGGCATGGCCTTGTTGGAGTAGGTGTGTCACTGTGGGTGTGGGCTTCAGACCCTCATCCTTGATGCCTGGAAGTCAGTATTCTGCTAGCATTGTCCAGATGAAGATGTAGAACTCTCAGCTCTGCCTGCACCATGCCTGCCTAGATGCTGCCAGGTTCCCACCTTGATAATAATGGACTGAACCTCTGAACCTGTAAGCCAGCCCCAATTAAATGTTGTCCTTTGTAAGACTTGCCTCGGTCATGGTGTCTGTTCACAGCAGTAAAACCCTAACTAATACACCCACCAAACTAATTTCCTGTGAGCGATACAAGATTTGCCAGTAATAACCTTTTTAAGAGTTCAGAAATCAAGATATGCCAGTAAATGTCCTTCAAGGTAAAAGACTCTAGCATGTGTCAAACTGATAAACCAACCAACCAACCAAACAAACAAACCAAAAGCTAACCAGGACAAACTGAGTTTTGCAATTTCTCCAGGCTTAGGGAGTCACCCCCTTTAAAATGTAAACACCAAGGGACCCAAGTCTTGCCCTTTAGTTTCTCTGGAAAGATAGGAGCTTAAATTTCATATGCATCTTGTTCAAGAAATTCAGAAACATTATTTTTCTTCTGGGTAAAGCCAATTAACAAGCACAGGTACCAATCTGTACCTCTGCCCCATCTCTTAACCCCACCTCTTAGCTCTCCAGCCCTGTGCTTCAGCACAGGGAGGGTCAGAACTCAGTTTGATGGGTCTTTCTTCCTTATGGTGATAACCTTGACTGAGGTCTTTCTCACCTACACTTTGCCCAGTGCAGCTTTGTCAGTCATGAGCCCAATACAGAAAAGGTGGGTGTTTATCTGGTGTGCCTCTGAAGAAAACATTCACTGTGCAAAGAAAGAAATTTTAGCATCAAGGAGCAGAAAATCAGGAGTGCAAACATTTAGAGAGCCAAACAGAGAAAGAAAGAACAAAGATGTAGGTGCAGGCTTTGGGTTAACCAGAGTCCAACTTAAGGGCAGATCTCTCAGCTACTGTTCACATGACCCAGGCAATATTATGTAACTTTATTTTTCTCTATGGCATGCCTAAAAGGGGGAGGTAAGAAAAGAGCCAAGGGCTGATTATGTCGAGAATTAACTTGTGCCAGAGACTTAGATGAATAGCGTTTAACTAGTGTTACTAGAAATTTGGTAGAACCTAACCCGGGGTACCACAATATCAGGAAACAGGGGTTTCTCCTAGGCAGTCTTAGTTTCATTAATAAAAGAATTTAAGGAAGAACTCAGAAGATGGATCAAGGACCATTTTATTAGGGTTTAAAAGAAAAACCCAGGGTGACCAAATGGTAAGACTCAGTGGCTGCCCAGAGGAGGGAGATGAAGAAGAGAAAGGGAGAAGACCTGCCATCTGAGGGTGGCCGCTCCTCGCAGAGGGCTGGAGAGAGTGTATGCAAAAGTCCAAAGCATCAGAGAAGGCACAGGCCCTGGCTAGCAGCCAAAACTAAGAGGCAGCAGAGAAGGAAAAGGAAACCAACAGTTAGAAAGGTGCTGAAGACAAAGCCCCTGGGCAGCTCTGTAGCACTATGATGGGCTGGGCCTTCTGAGAAGGAACCGTACAGTATCTCATTAGAGGGATAATTATTCCTCTCCTGAATCTGCCTTCCTGAGGGTGGATCCTTAGTCCACTCTAGGTGATTGACAGGCCCAGTGGATTAACTCTGGAGGGAAGAGTCAATGATTATTAGTTTCCATTCTTCTGACTAGAAGGAAACAGCTTTTTTAAAAGAATGGGCCTCTCAGGTGGATTTCTGAGTTCGAGGTCAGCCTGGTCTACAGTGTGAGTTCCAGGACAGCCAGGGCTACCCAGAGAAACCCTGTCTCGAAACAAAACAAAACAAACAAATAAATAAATAAATAAATAAAAATAAAAAAGAACGGGCCTCAGACACTGCCATAGCTGTCCTCTGGACTACCTCCTCTTCTGTGCCATGGTTGCTTCCATGTGGCAGAGAGGTTTCTCTCTTCCTCCCCTCCATCTTCCTCCTTGGCTCAGCTGCCAAGATTCACAGCTTGCCCGCCCCTTCGTCTCTCTTTCAAACCCTAATAAAATTATCATGGGGCTTCCTTCTCTGTTTTAAAAATCTTTTATTAAGAAGCCTGTTGCTTGTTAACAAAACAAGATTCTCCAGAAAGAGAACCCCAATTTTCCTGATAACATATGGTACCCGACATGAAGCTTGCCAAATTTCCCAGGGACAGAGGATGCCAGAGAGATGGCTGGATGGGTAAAAGTGCTTGCCGCACAGCCCGAGGGCCCGAGCTGAATCCGCACAATCCATACGGTGTAAGGGGACAACCACCTCCCAAAGGTTACCCTCTGACCTCTGCATTCATCCTGTGGCATGTGCACACCCACACTCTCTCACACATATAAAATAGTAATAGTTTTAAGTCAGAGGATTGAAATGCGACACAGGTGCCCTCTAGCCACTCCAGAATTTAATTGAGTAAATGTATGTCAAAGTCAAAGAAGCAAGTACAAGAAACACGGGACTTTCACTGAATGAGAATGAGAGCATACAGACCTCATAATCCATGGGCAAGCACTACCCAAGATAAATTTATAACCTCATCAACATTCATAGTAAAAATAAGAGAAGGCCCAAATCCACATCCTAAAGTACGACGAAACCCGAGGTGAACAGTGGCAGGAAATGAATATATGTTTATTACTGGGTAAGATGGCTAGAACCACCGGTGTACTGGGTTAGACGCAGGCCATTAGAGTTACCCACTGGAAAACACTGTTGTTTTCCTTTGCCTCAAACTGAAGTCAAAGAAGACAGAAAAGTCAACAATCAAAAATTCCCTGAAAAAAACAATTAATGAAATTCGTAAGTAATCGCCGCAACTGGCCAAGGAGAAGAATAAAGACACAACCATAAATAAAATCCACTGTCCCGCCGGCGTTACAGGAGAAGAGAGAATCATAGGACACAAGCCAATAAGTCTGATCACGTGGATGAACATTTTCCTCATAAAACACAATTTACCAAAACTGACCCAAGACTGAGATGCGAAGTCTTTTTAGCCAGTATGTGTAGCCGGCATCTGAGCACACTGGAGCAGTGAATCCCAGCCTTCCTGATGCTGCGACCCTTTAATACAGTCCCTTGTGTTGTGGCGACCCCCAACCATAACACTATTTCCATTGCTGCCCCATAAGGGTAGTTTTACTCTCGTTATGGATTGTCATACAAATGTGTGCATTTTCCGCGGGTCTTAGGTGACCCCTGTGAAAGGGTTATTGGACCCCCAAAGAGTTCCCAACTCCCAGGTTGAAAACTGTCATCTAGAGAGACATGGTGCTGGCTACTGAGAAGCACTGCTCTAGAGATAGAGGGCTGGTCACTTAACCAAGGTGTGGGGCACCAGAGCCTTCACAACACAAGGACCATTTCCCCTACCCTCCTGATCTCTGGGGTGATTCGTGGAGACCATCTGACTAACCTGGTCACCTTTCACTGGATGGTTCCAGCATGCACTGCTCTTCCTTGCTTGAGTCAGCTGCTGCACTGAATTGAGATGCTAATCGTCTGGTTGTATGGGTTCAGTTCACTGATTACAAAGAGCCCCACCCCCTTCTCCGCACCATTATGAATTCCTGAGTTCAGTGTTTACTGTGCACATTATAATCAATTATGGTCATTCTTTTTGATGTGTTATTCATCCCGAGCTGGCTTTTGTGATTTTCTTTGTAAGGAGTGTACTAGTCTCTGTGAAGTTGCCTGGTGCTGGAGATCAGGTTTCTAGGGTTTAAGTTCCCTGCTCTGGGGCTGGCAATGGTCACATTTCTATGGAGTTGCTTAGTGCTGACGGAAATGAGGAGTCCACATCCAGTGCTGGGGTGCTCCTTGCTGTTACACGGGAGATCTTACAAGTCTTCCAGAAGGTAGAACATGGCATTGTCCTCTATCCATGGGTCTGTGTATATGCATTGGTCTATGCTGATAATTGTGACTAAAATCTAACTCTGTACAGTTTGTCCATTTAAAAAAAACAAAACTCTGTTTCCTCAAAATATCAATGTATTGATTTACTCATTCATTTTATCTTATTAAACACACAAAATAAGTTTCTAAAGTATACTAGTAAATCATACCACTACCAAAAAAAAAAAAAACTAGAACTGGGACTAAAGCTCCGTTGGTAGATCCATCCTCAGCTGCATAAGGAGGGCAGGCTAGCCTAAGCTACATGAGACCATCTCAAACAAACAAACAAACAGACCTAAACAGATCTGCAAAGCAGATGGCAGGTTTTGTGCTGTTTGTCCTGCTTTGATCTGGTGCAGAGTTGTACTGATGCTTTGGCTGGGCAAGCACTCTCCACTGAGCCGCTCCCATCCCTGAGGTTCTTTCCCACCTTATAATGTATTCTGTTTATGGTGCAGTCAAAGTCAAAACCCTGTTCAAAAGTTACTTTTCGCTGTTTGACTATTTGCAGCTTCACATGGAGCTGGTTGGTTTTTGTTTGGGGTTTTTGCTTGGTTTTTGGTTTGGTTTGGTTTTTGCTTGGTTTTGGAATTATAATTTAAACTTAATAGATGCCTTTTCATCTTACGATGATTTTGGACATTTTAACTATCAACCATGGGGCTGGAGAGACAGCTCGGTGGTTAAGAGCGCTCGCTGGCTGTTCCTCTAGAGGACCCAGATTTGATTCCTAGCATCTACACAGTGGCTCACAACCATCTGAAACTCCAGTCCCAAGGAATCTGGCCTCACAGATGATACACAGGCACATGTGCAACCAAAACACCTATAGACATAAAATGTATACATACATTAAAAAAATTTAAATAAACTATCCTCTTGATTCAAAATTAAAACTAAACAGTTTACCAACATAAATCTTATACATCTCCCTCCACCTTCCTCGAACACGCTGAAGGTACACAGGCTCATGAGTTTCTGGTTTTAATTTCTCGTTACATTATATAAGGTTACATACCTTTCTTGTCTGTCTTCGGTAGCCTATTGTACAAACGCCACTGAAATTAGCTTTTTTTCATTAATGTCTGCTGGAGTCATGCAGTTCCCTCTTTCTTGTTCTTTGGCTGTGCTGCAGGCCCTCATATGCAATGCTGCGTCTGCCACTCCAGTCTGTGAGTAGCCCTTTAGGAGGGCCGCAGCATAGTGTTCGATGCACGCAGTATTAGACGGCACAGATTATTCCTTAATGAGCAATGGTGCACACACGCTGTCTCCTATCTGCGGAGGTGTGTCTTCAGGGAACATTTTAAAGTGGATTTTTCTGGGTCAAAGAGTAAATGGGAGAACTTGTCAGATCCCTTTTAGAGGAACAACGTTACTAGAATTATATACATTTATTTGAATCTCCACAGCCTCGTCAAATGCGTTATCTACACTATGTGTTTTTGATCAGTCTAGGAGATGGGAAACTGAAGGCTGAAGACAGATGCTCCTACGTTTTGAGGAATAGGGGCCTGTCCAGGCAGTCAGCTGGCTCTACAAGTGTTTCAGTTTTAGAAGCTATGCGTTCATGCTTCTTAAATACTCAGGTAATATTTAATTCATTCTCAGTCTTCTGACAGGGTTGAAGTCTACTTATAGTCTCATAATCAAACTCAGGTTGTTTAGTATTGAGAGAGATGGCACAGAGTTAAAAGGGTGGTTTTCAGTTGGTGATATAGGCTAAAATTGGAACATAATTCAAGTACAGAATTGTAAACGTTTAAGGTAGGATAGATGATTGAGTGCTTTATCTAAACTGACAAATATCACGGACTGGATGTTACATATTTGTCATATTTCATAATTTCATAATTGTTACGGCTGTGCCCAATTTATATCTGAGGGAGAGGAGCCTTTTTTATTGGACAAAAGGGGAAGTGTTGTGGGTTGCCCTGATGCTGTTTTCTGGTATTAATTTTGCTTCCTCAGGAGGGGCTGCCATCCGACGAGCAGTCGCTCATGTAGTCAGGTGATATCACGTGAATCTCTTGCCCGTTTTTATTGGTCAAATAAAGGTTAGAGCCTGTGGTTGGACAGGGAAAGTAAAGGTCAGATGGGAGGTCTGAAAGAGAGGAAGAGAGGGAGGAGGAAGGAGGAGGAGGAAGAAAAGATAGAGCAGAACCACATGGACAGGAGGAACTGTAAGTAACAAGGGTATCATAGCTGGGGAAAGGTTGGCGTGGTATGGAGCTGCCCAATCTAGGCTTATAGCTTATAAATAGAATAATTGGAGTGTGTTTCAATGTGGGTTTATTGTGGGTGAACTTACAGCAACGGGAAACAGTCTCTCCACTAAGTTCTAACCCACATTCCTTGTAACTATGTTCACCCACTTCCCCCTGGTTTAGGAGCGTCAGCCGGCAGTTTTCTTCCCCACCCGGTTTCACAGCCCACAGTTTTCTCCTACCTTTCAGGATTAGTTGTTTATCGGCGAAGTTATCTCCCCTCTAAGTCTTCCTGTTCATCATTTGTCCTTTGCCTATGCATGCGTTGTTTTGCTCTATAAAGAAAAAAATCATTATTTTTGTGCAACTGATATCGTCAGGCTCTTCTCTTGTTATTTCTGGATTTGGGGATCACTTTGACAGTTCTCCCCTACCTAAGTGAAATAATTCATGTCTTCTTTTGTCATGGATTGCTTACATGGGTTGTTGTTTTACATTTTTTATATGTTTTTACATTTAGCTCGCTAATCAACATGGAAACTCTTCTGGTGACTGGTATGAGACGTGGAACTATTTTGTTCTAGATGAATATCAGTTGTCCTAATATCAGCTACTTTTATGTATATATTTCTCCACACAGAGGGAATTGGAAGCATGGATTTAGTTACCCGAGTGACAGATGAGCTGAGAAACAAAACAAGATCACTCAAAAATTGTCAACAGCAAGATGTCATCCCCATCCCAAGACTAAACAACCAAATCCAAAAGAAAATGTCCCTAAGGATTTAATTAGGTCACCTGGTAAATGCTAAAATTCTAAGGAAAGATGGAGTCCATTTGAGGAAAGTGCTATAATGCCTCTTTCTACTCATTGATCTCCCCTCGGTGATTCCCATGGGCCAAACCCAGATAGAAACTAAGCTTTCTAGGAGCTTGGGAGATGGATCCTACAGTTGTTAACACCTTTGCAAAACAGAAGAGAGCCAGAGGGGAAAGCAGTGAGCCTTGCACGGGCCAAGGACCTGTGTAACACTTGACCAAAGTGGAAAATGTATCTTCATTCAGACAAATCCCCAGAAAGTATCATGCAACTTGTTAATATACTAGGAACCAAACCTCTACACTATAATTTAAGAGGTAGATGCTTGTTTAGAGACAGTACTTTTATTGGTTCAAATCATCTTTCCTGGAAATAATTTGAGTCAATAAGATTTTTAACTATAGGTATGAATAACAGGGATTAAGAACACGGATATAGAACTAGAAAGTAATATCAACCTGAAAAGATTAAATAAAAAGACAAATTTGTTTTTAAAAAGTAAATTGGATACAACAGAATTGGTTAAAAATAATGAGCCTGCACAATAAATACAGGAATTTAGAAGCTTGGAGGAAGCCCGGGTTCTTCCTTCCCTCCCTCCCTCCCTCCCTCCCTCCCTCCCTCCTTCCCTCACTCCCTCCCCCCTTCCCTCCCTCACTCCCTCACTCCCTCCTTCCCTCCTTCCCTCCTTCCTTCCCTCCTTCCCTCCCTCCCTCCTTCCCTCTCTCCTTTTTTTCTTCCCTCTTTTCCTCCCTCCCTCCTTCCCTCCCTCCCTCCTTCCCTCCCTCCCTCCTTCCCTCTCTCCCTCCTTCCTTCTCTCCTTCTTTCCTTCCCTCTTTTCCTCCCTCCCTCCTTCCCTCCCTCCCTCCCTCCTTCCCTCCTTCCCTCCTTCCCTCCCTCCCTCCCTCCTTCCCTCCTTCCCTCCCTCCTTCCCTCCCTCTGCCTTTTGTCTTCCTCCCTCTCTTCTCCCCTCCATTCTCCCTTCCCTCCAGTCCCTCTCTTCCTTTTCTCTGTTTCCTCCTTGTTCTCTTTCCTTCTCTTCCTCTGACATAATTCTTTGAGATAGACTATATATAGCCCAGGCTGGCTCAAAATGTTTGATCTCCTCACATCAGCCTCCCGGGAGCTGGAACTATAGGCAAGAGACACATACCCACAAAAGAATTCCCTTTTATCCTTTATCTTTCTCTACATGCTATGGTCTTATGTAATGCTTTTATAAATAAGAACACTTAATGAAACTAGTGCACAATTTTGAACCATAAGAAGTCCATTCATTAACTATTAATATATCTTAATCTAGCAAAGTCCAATGATGACCTCAATTTTGAAGAATTTTTAGCTGATATAAAAAACATAAAATAGTTTGATTTTTTGTGAGGAATGATTTGGTCTCAAGCAGTGCAACAAAACAAGATCCTATTCTTGTAAGAAACATTTACAACACTTCCTATTCACAGCTGAGATCATTCAAGGAGAAATTGTCCAGTGGGAGAAGCCCCAGCGGGAGGAACCCCCAAGGCCCTGCCCTGCCCTTCTTCCCCCGTTTTCTCCTTGTAATGTAACCCTCTGTGCTAACCAGTCCATCATTTAGATAAAGAGAGGCAAACGGGGGAGGGAGCTGGACAGGAATCTCAGCTCAAACACCTGGTCCACAGGGGAAACAGAATGAAGAAAACATTGGGGGGGGGGGGGGGGAGGTAGTCCATCCTCAGTGTTCTGCTTCTTCCATGCCCAAGCCAAACCATTTTATCTAAGCATCTTCAGACAATTGGTTCCAGAGACTGCTGCCCACTGATCCAGAGCTACAGAGGGATGGACAAGCAAGAAAGCTGCTTAAACAAATGCGATTGAACACAACTCCTTTTGAAACAAATGTAGCAAGTGGCAGGCCTGGCTAACCATAGAGCGTCAGTGGAATTGTTAAGGGTGTTCATCAGTGTCCTTTCTTTGAAAAGTTCTTTTCTGTCTTACAATGAGGAATTGTCCTCTCCCTGCTCGCATGATTTTCACTGTTACTTGGCTTGTTTTATTTTACCCTGGCTTCTAGAAAACACAGACTACCCACAGTCACTGGATGAGGCTCAGAGACACACACAGTAACTAAACCGAATGGTTCTATCGTCTCTATCCTGATTGGCCCCTTTCCTTTTTTACCTACTGTGAAGTTGCTGCATATAGCCTATAAAATCTTCTTCTGTAGCCCAAGGGATCTGGGAGAAGATGTAGAGGAACCGTCTAAAGGACATGATGTTTATTGTATGCCGATTCTAACAGAGAGGACAAAGTGAGGTTAGGCACAGGGAAGACGAAAGCCTGATCCAAACTTTGTCACTCTAGAGAGACATTCCAGAGTAATCACTGTCATTAACAGGCCCTCCTTTAAGCCAAGATGCCTGTCACAAGACCCAGGCCATTCCTCCCCAAGAGTGCTGTCAAGGTGAGGGGAGGGTAGAGCAGCCTCTGAGGTAGCTGAACAGTGTACACTATTGCTGATGTCTACCATGTCTACCACCAATGACCTCCAGTTGGTTTGGGTTCTCTAGATTATATGACTCATGTAGCTCACTTGAGTTTGGATCTGCTGTAGAGTCACTTCCTGCTCTGGGCTACTGTCAGCCTTTCATGCTTCCCAGAATATGAGCTGGAGCAGAATTCCCAGGGGTAGGATTTGTCACTCCTGTGACCCACAGAGGATTACCAGTCTTTGTTCCTTCTCTGGGTTAGAGACTAAAAGACACAGCAATGTCTTTTTTACCACAGCCTCTGGAGCAAGAGCATCTCACTGTGACTTCAGACATGCCAACCACCTCTTGCTCACCTGGTCAACTGAGGTATTATAATAGCATCAATGGGTAAGCCACTGTAGCATCCTGCAGTGGGATCAGATAATCCACATCTGGTTATACTCTCTTATGACAGAGGTCGGGAAGTGAGCATGGCCCTTTAGCAAGACCGTACCCAGATATTGCAATTAATTTCACCGAAATGTGGATTACATCCGAGTCTCTTTTATAATTTAGGGTACAAAGACACTTTTCAAGATAATGACAATGAGCCTCAGGCCTGTTCACTGATCCAAAGATACCACACCTAACATAATGACTGCGACCCAACCTGCTTACTTTTGGCCATCACTGGTTACCATCCTAAGTCCACTGGCTCCAACTGTGGCAGGCTGGCCACTTAAATGAAGGGATGTTAAGAACCATTACCTCTCTCTGCTTGGACTGCTTAGACCACAGATGAAGGAAGGATTTACTAGTTCACTGATCTCCAATATTTTCTTTCTCTTCGATGCTATGAAGTTTTTAATTTTAGCATCGTGGTGCAGAGTTGGGAGAACCACTCAGTTATCTTTGCTGTGACTAGGACTCCATTTTGAGGTCCAAATGCCAAGAACTTCAGACTCACTCATGGGCAATGGCCCTCAAGAGAATTCCCAGACTCTGTGGACTTCCTGTATGCTTCTCTCTGCCAGAATTATGCTTACTACCCAAGCACTGTTCATCTCTGTTCTAACAAGAGGACCATGTCAAGATGTTGGGCCTCTGAATATTAATTTCAACTCAGATTTTGTGTCCAGAAGAGTTCCCAATGTCCTCATGGTCTTCTTCCTCTTTTCCTCAGTGCAAAATCAATCAGGTGCCTGGCCAGAGGACAGAGCACCCAGAGGTCTGCAGAAGAACTAACGGAATCAGTACTCTGAACAGAACCTACAGTTCTTTGCCTCAAGGTTGGCTTCATCTATCCAGGTTCAGATCTAAACACTGGATGGGATCCAGACAATGGAAGAGAAATCACCATCACTATCACCATCATCACCATCATCCATTCACCCACTGACCCACACACGCACATGCATACACACACAGAGCAAACAAGCAAGCAAACAAACAACAAAACCCAAGGTTTCAGAGTACTTTGGGTTCACAATAGTCATGTGGGAAGTAGAAACTTCTCACATATCCCCTGCTTCCACACATACACAGATTCCCCCACTATCACCAGTATATAAATGTAATGATTGTTACAACAAATATCCCTGCTTAGGACATGGCTTTGATAAAAGGCCACAGTTAGCTTAAGAGTTTGCTCTTGGTCTTGTCCATGTTCCAACATTTCAGTGTGTAACATCTTCCCTTACCGGATGTGTGGAACTGTTCCACAGCCTTAGACATCCTCTATGTCCTGTCTATCAACTTCTCCTCTGCCTAAGCTCTGGCAAACACTGGTCTGGTCACCAGATTCATAGTTCCATCTTTTCCAGAAATGTCTGGTAGCTGGAATTATACAATTTGTTACTTCTCCACACGGACGTCTTTCACGTCATAATACACACATGTGAGCTAGAATCGTAGCCTTTGAAAAATCATTTATACAATCACAAATAAAATAATATCTTAGAAACTACCTACTCTGTCTATGGGAAGGCTATCTTCTGGTAACTGGTTCCATATTTCCGTGGATTCTGCCCCTTTGGCTGCCTCTCCAATTTTGCTGGTCATTACAGGAATTGTAAAAACCTTGCCCAGGATATTTAAGCATGGGCCCCCAGCCTCTATAGCTTCACTGCTCCATCCCACACGTAGTGATCACTGAGCCAAGTTCTGTAACTATGTAACTATGCTCCTGATGATGCACTGCTCTGCCCAGAAACCCCACTGCTGAAAGGCCAGGTGATCCTGGTGCAGCTCCAGGCCATCAGCACAGGCTTATGCCTTCAGGGCTCTTGTTTATTAAAAGAAAAGTTAATGAGGGGCTGGAGAGAGAGGTCAGTAGTTAAGAGCATGCATGATTTTTCAAGAATATTCAAGTTTAGTTTCCATGTAAGGTGGCTCAAGACTGCCTGTGTCCCCCCCCCCATACACAGTAAGTAAGTAAGTAAGTAAGTAAATAAATAAATAAATAAATAAATAAACTATTTACTGACTGACTGGAATCCTGAGAGTATTTCTTAAAATAAAAATTCACAATACTGCATCACAAATGCACATTGCTAGTCAAAAAATAAAAGGCATACCGATTATAGGATCTCCATGCGTGTGAGACTTTTATGCACATCCCCCCCCCCTACACTGGAAATCCCACCATTTCAACTTTGTACAACATAGACCATTGTTCCTTCACTCAGGAGTCATTCTAACAGTCCACTCACAGGATCCTATCACTGCCAAACTGTTAAACACTAGAATTCAAGAAGAGGAAGAAGAGGAAGAGGAAGAGGAAGAGGAAGAGGAAGAGGAAGAAGAAGAAGAAGAAGAAGAAGAAGAAGAAGAAGAAGAAGAAGAAGAAGAAGAAGAAAAACAACCTAAAGTTAATCAACTCTTAGCTGTCCAATCTTTCCCTTAGGCCCCTTTGATCGAGAATCTTGAGACGTCAATCCTTTACATATTCCCTTGGCTCTTTCTGGTACACATTAGCTAGTTCTTGTGGCTCCTTTGGAGAGTTTGTTTTTCCAGCCTTTGACTCAGAGCTTCCTCTGCATTGTGAATTTATTGATATTAATACTAACTTAGACACTGTGTACAACTTAACCTTAATTACAGGCATAGTGGGGAGAAGGATGGTGGGTGGGTCCTCAGGCACCAGGTATGTCACACAGATGAGGCCTATGTAATATCCAAATCTGCCGGGAAGAGATACTAGGTTCCAGCTCTTTTTCCTTTCCATTCTAAGGACCAAACCCGTGCATCAGCACACCAGATGAGTATTATACCATCAAGTCAAATCCACAGCCGGGTAATAGCTCTTAGTAAAGATGGGTAAGTCATTTCCTCAAGTCCTAGAAGGTTCTGAGGTGACTTTGGAGCTAAAGTTATCTTATGATCTACATACCCTCGTCCCATCAGAGTCCCGAATGCTAACCTTGGCAGGTCTGCCTTGGCTGAGCCTTTAGTCATCCGTGAAATTCCATTACTCTGAATACAGATTCTGTGACTCACACACTGGTTTCCCCTAGACTGTAAGAGCACTTCTGTACATGTGACAAGGGTCCTTTGCCTTTTACACCCAGATTTCAGTGTTTTATTATGCAGCTTCATCATTATCTCTCCATTGGACATCAGTAGTAGTTAACAACAACTATCTAATACCATTCTTGTCAGCCATTGTTCTCCTCTGTGTCAATCCATGATACATCTCACTACTGTAGACTCCTCTACCTCCTCATTTCTGCAAGCGAAAAATTCAACCCCCGGAGCATCCCCTGTTCCATAAGCCATCTGTATGCCATTTATGACTAGCCATGGGGGTCCATATTACCAACTGTATCAAATCCAAAACCCCTTTCCCTACTTTCTTAATTTATTCCTGGTCCCAATTAAATCAGGATCCGTTTTCCAGGAGTCAATATCGATATGGACTCTTAAGTGAAAATATTCACTAGAGATCAGTGTCTATTGAGAGGAATGAGCAGAAGGGGGACTCAAACTGTGATAGTTTGTCCAACATAGCAGTAAGCCCTAGAAGAAGAAGCACCAATGAGAGAGGCCCCAGAGCAGCTTGTCTTCTCCCTCTCCGATGATCCACCAACATAATCGACCCTCAAAAGGGTGTAAGCCGGGGTAGGAGAGCTCTTTCTGGTTACAGAAAATGCTGATGGGCATGAATACTGAACGCCCTCTTTGAACAAATCCTTTACTAAAGGGAAATCTCCATGAATACAAGAGTATCTCAGATCTCTTTCAAGGTAGAACATAAATATTTCATATTATTTGGAAGAAGAAAAAAGACAATCAAGAGAGAAAAGAAAAAAAAATACCAGAGGGTGAAGGGGGCATCAACCCGAGGAAAGTACATTATATGAGTTTATAAAATTTTCACAGTAAAACCCAATATTTGATACTCTGATTTTTAGAAAGTATTTCATATTAGTCTCTGTTTTCTTTTTTAAAACAATTAATAATTCATGGGCTGATTGCATACCTTATACAATTCTGCTACAAACTTTGACACCTCAATACGCATGCCAAATTAGAGAGCCACAATTTTTCATAAAAGATAAATATAAGTACAATTAATTTAGCACCATTCTATGATCATTAAGATACTGCTTTTTCCAGTTACTTTCTACTTATTTATGAAAAAAGACACAATATTTCATGATCTGAGAAGACTCTAGACAACAGGATTTTTGCTACATGGTGCTCACTCTAAAGAGTTGGCTCCATACATTATAATACAGAAGGAAGAGCCACATCAGTCTAGTGTCCAATCAAATAGCACCGACTGTTTAAGAATATTCAAAAAGACTTTCATGGTTGTGGCTATAATTCCTAAAAGAGATCAAGTAATGTTGCCTCCAAGGATGACTTGTGAACAGTCTGTGAGGTTCTTGGGGGCAAGAGGGCAATTCTCCAGGAACAGGTCGGCAGGGTGTGGTACTTCTCTGTTCTTAATAAGCTGGTTAGGCTAGGGGGAATACAGACAGTTGAGGATGATCTCTGCTCAATGATGCGACAGCAGAAGCTCAGCACTGTTCCAAGCTCTGAGTGTGACCTACTCTGCTCCAGTATCACTGCGACATTTTCCAGGTGGTGAGTAGCTGCCCGTTGAACAAACGCCTCTATATGTATGTATAGCTTCTGTAAACAGTAAGAGGCTCTGATAAGAAGGCTTCTGAAGACTGGATCCTCTATCAAGTGTCACCGGTCAACTGGATGGATGACCTTTCTTCACTCAATTAGTATTTCTATGATTTCTGTAAAATAATTAGTCCATTTCTCTTTCTTCTCTTCACCCTTCCTCCTCTGCTTCCTTTCATATATATATATATTATTTATATATACATATATATATGTATATATATATGTATATATAATCTAATGTGTTTTTCAATGAGATTGTTATGGATAGAAACAAGGATAGTTTATCTCAGAATTTCATGAAAATATACTGTTGGCTATCTATTAAAAAACAGCTATCTCTGTATGTTGAGAAACTGTTTTATAATTAAGAAAGTCTTGTTCTATATTGATTCACTAATTAAGATGATGAGGACGTAATCGCAGAATATTTTCAGGAACAGTGAAATGTCTCACTTTGCAACTGTGTAAGACATTTCTGCTAGTTTCTTATATATTCTTCTATGTTCCAGTAATACTAAAGAGTTCATAAAAATTAGCATTTTATTCAAGTGAGCAAGCCTATTTGTTTGAGTCTAATGAAAAATTAAAATCCTATATCCTTTAGAACCATAAATATTTTAAAGAGAAAAATCTTAATTTTAAGAAAAAAAATTGGGGGGAAGTATTTTATTCAACAAAACACAGTTTTAATATTGGAAAGCTTGTGTGGAGGCTTATGGAATAAAATGAATTTTGTCATCAATCTTCTTAGAAGGTTTTAACTAGAGGAATTCCCTAACTTCTTTTGAACAAAGAGGGAGAGAAAATATTTAAATGTATGTACTACTGCAGGAAATGCCAACCCTCTTGGGATCTTTGCATATTTCAGGTAATTGTCACCAGAACAATTGATAAAGGGCACCACTATTGCTCACCATTTGCATATGAAGGAGCTGAGATTCAGAAAAGTTAACTATTTATTATTTTCAAGGTCACATAGTTAATAAGTAAATTAACATCCAAGGGTCTTTCTCCACACATCTCCAAAAAAAAAAAATGCTACTAGCATATTGATGAGTCAGTGTGATCTGATTTGCATATAAAACTAGAAGTGTGCAAAATCCATTAGAAGCCAACTTTTGAATCTCATGCATTACATTTGCGCATGGAGACAGTTTTTACAGGGTGTCAGTTCCTATTGATCCTTGAGTTAGTTTCAGAGAATAAGTACTCTGATTCAGCAGCCCAAATAGATCCTGGAAACCATCATGGCTCTTCTTATATAGTCAGTGTTTCAGTTAAGGATATGTCTCTTCTATGATGTAATCAAGATACCTTGGCGTTTAAGACTCATATACCATACCATAACTATCAATTGGGGAAAAATGGGGGCTGTTGGAGACATGAATTTGTACACAGGGAATTTCCTTTCAAAATATGAAAAGTTACATGTAAAGTTAACCATTATAAAGTCTCTTCTACCAAAGTCAGATGATCCTAGGCAATACTAACAGATCATAAAACAAAGGTCAAGTTAGAAAAAGCACCACTCTCAAAAGAGAAAGTGGGTGTGGCTTTGGGATCACAAAAGGAGCTTATTACTGTCACTCTAGCTTCTGGTTAGTCCCTCCCCCCACTGTTTGTCCCTCCCCCCAAACACTTACAAACCAACAAATAGGAAATCAGCCCATTCCCCATTTTTCACTTGTTTAAACTAATGAAGACTCTTCATGTTGCTTTATATAACTGGAGGGTGTGTGCTTGCATCATGTGTGTGTGTGTGTGTGTGTGTGTGTCTATGTGTGTGTATGAGTGTATGAGAGTGTGTGTTTCTCTCTCTCTCTCTCTGTGTCTGTGTGAATGTGTATATGATAGTATGCTAGTGTGTGTTGTTTCTCTCTCTCTCTCTGTGTATGTGTGTGTGTGTGTCTATGTGTGTGTGTCTATGTGTGTGTATGAGAGTATGAGAGTGTGTGTTTCTCTCTCTGTGTCTGTGTGAATGTGTGTATGATAGTATGCTAGTGTGTGTTGTTTCTCTCTCTCTTCTCTCTCTCTCTCTCTCTCTCTCTCTCTCTCTCTCTGTGTGTGTGTGTTATGCACTATTCTAGGAGGAGGGGCAGGAAGAAACCCTGAGGAGCTCTGGTAGAAAACGCAGAGTTGTTCTCTCCCTTTCAAAGCTACGTCTGGAAGAGGGGTGGGGACTATACCAGCCCATCATCACGCTGCATGCCAGTCTCACACACGGATGCTTCTCCTTCACATTCTCTGGGAAATTTCCCCCAGATTAGGAAAAGGACAGGAAGGCAAGTCGGCCACAAAAGGCGAGTTTTCACCATTGCCCACAAAGGAAAGCAGAGCGCACCTCCACACGATCGCAACTCCGCTCTCTGGAGCAGATCTCGACTTCAGCACCACGGAGAGCGGCACCTCCGCCTCGGCCACTCATGGGGAGCCAGATCCCTGCGACTCCGCGCAGGATTCGGGTCATCTAGAGGAGGGACAAGCCTGCGTATTCTACTCTCGATGTAAGTGGCTTTGATGGTTGGTTTATATTGATTTTCTCAGTAGAGATTGCTTTATCCCCGAAATATGGAATTGAACTTTTATTTATTAGCCCTTCACAGGCACTGCTTATATTTGGGGATCCAAGTCTGGAGCTGAAATCTTATCTACTGAGTTGGTAGGATATTTCCCCCCTTTTGTTGAATGTCTAAGTTTACAAGGCATGTAGAAATAGGAAACTCAGCCTGGTATCCTGTGCATTTCATGCTGGAGTAGTTTTATTCCTAGGAGAGAGCATGTGTGTTATCTCGGCTTTTGCACTGCTAAGAGCTTCTCTAGTTTGATTTTAATATAAATATGGAGTTTGGAAGAGAACCATAGCTACACTGTAAGAGATTACACCATTAAAGAACTACAGGTGGCGATAAAAGGCTATTTTTTTTTTCAGTTTTCTTTCTTTCTTTCTTTTTTCTTGTTGAAAATAAGGTCTTGGGTGTCTGTTTCCTTTAGCCATTCATTTCAAACTAACAAATATGCTTTTAATAAAAGAGGTGTAAACCTTGACATGGCTTTGGGCATAAGCTTTGACACTAGAGATGACAGAGTCTCTCACAAGTTCACGCTGTAAATTCAGTTATGTAAGGCTGAGTAGATACAACTAAGATGCTGTGCCATTAACTGTCATTTAATGGATTCAGGGTAGGTTTGCAAAAGGCAATAATGATTGACCCCATCTGATCTCACTCAGTAAAATTTTGCCTCAGAATGCCACCTGCTGGTGGGTCCCGTTCCTAAAGCATTATGCACACATCAAATTTATGAATGAATGAATTCCCATAAAATCCAGAATATCCATTATGGATAGCATACAAATCTACTCCCTGGGATCGACTTGACAGCCATTGCCCAAGCTTCTGTGTCACAAGTGGAATTTCATATTGATTTCCCCAAACGCTTGCTCTTCAGCTTAAAAGTATGTAGACTAGCCAACTCCTTTAGGCAGTAATTAACCCAGAAAAAACCAGAGCTGTGTGGTGCCTCACAGTGGCTAATTGCGGAATTCATATGGCATTGTGGGTGAGAACTACCAGGAGCTGTTGCTCAGGACAAGCAATCATCCCCTCTGGTAAGCACTCAGCAGGTCACGGGATCCCTCTCAATTCATTCCTGACTCTCATCACAGAGGTAGAGGAACTGCACAAAATTTGTGCACAGTTATTTTATCCCAAGGCTAATTTTAACATAACTACTTGAGCTGGCTGTTTAAGCTCTGTCTGGAACTATATAAAATATGAGATACAGACACCTGGTTTCATATCTTCTGTGGTTTAAATAAGCCAATGATGATTTTAAAAATCAGAAACAAAGACAGCAGGCAAAGTGCCAGTTAGTTTGGATTGCTAAACCATACAAGAGTTTGTAAACACTAAAAATAACTTCTTGCCTAGATGATGCTGTGTGTGTGTGTGTGTGTGTGTGTGAGTGTGAAAATAAATTACTGATAGATACATATGGCCTGGAGGAATAATAGATGATAATTTCCAATCCAAGATGAAATGGAACCACACCCCACTCTAGCAGAACTGCCTGAAGAGTGCATCTTACTATGAGCAACGTGGACAGCTCAGGCTGGTTTGCTTGTTTCTCATAGGACCTCAAACACAGTGGAGTAGCTAACCAGGTCTCTGTTTTCTTTTACTCAGTATACAAACGTATTTTCACTAACTTGGGTCAAAACCTGAATGCCTTAGATCCACAATTCAAACAATAACTTTAGTGATGCTCGATGATGCAGGAATACTTACTAGCTACAAAGGAGTTTTTATGCATTATTTCACCTCACCTTCAACATGCTGGGAAGATAAAGCTCAGAAGTAAGTGGGATGCCTTTGGGAATCCACCAAAATCTCAGGAGTATGATGAAAAAAAAATGGAAATGTTTCAGTTTTCTGTTCTAGTCCTTCAGGGACTTAACAGATTGGCCCTCTGAAAGCTGCTTCCTCTACCAAAGCCCTATGTTGCTTACAGCAGAGCTATTCCCTTGGAGCTGATTTTACTTCAGAACTGATACCTTAGTTTTGAAGTTGTCAGTTAGAAACAAGAAATAATAGCTATAGGACTGTCTGGAGCCTCTCTGTTTGTAAGAAAGTAGATACTTGTAACCATCAATACCAGAGTTTTATCATTAAAAAAAAAAAATGACCAATCCAGATGAAGTATTTGAGAATTGACCTATTTGACTATGTACCACGACCTAAACATCAAGAGCTCTAGGTGCCAGGTATAGATGCAGTATAAAAAAGTAATCCCCTTGCCCACAAGGATCCTCCACTCTAGTGGGAATGTTTGTGGACTAAGTAAACATAGAAACAGGCAGGAGTAAGAAGGATGTCAAGAGCAAACCAGCCAGATGCAAGGCTTTGAAATTCATCAGAGCATATATCTACCAGAGGGTGCCCCGACTATGCCTTGAGTATCTTGGGAAATGTGGCTAATATACCGGAGACCCACTTCTTTGTCTGCTAAATGGGAATGGAAATAGTACCTACATGATGTATTTTCTTTAACTTAAAATGTCAACGCTCAGTCTGAGGCTGACATGTGGTTAATGTGTGATGTGTATTAATTGATATAATTGAATAGTCATTTGGGAAGATAGCAAAGCTCATCATGTGATAATTTACAACAGTAATTTATATAAAGCACTTAACACGGTAATTGGAACGTGGTAAATGCATGTGTTCCCACCATCTCTGTCATCACAGTCATTTGAAACAATGCCCAAGTCTATCAGCACAGCACACAATCTGAGCCAACCAAAACAAGGATGCATTTAAGTGTCCCTGTGCGTTGGGTTTTGATCATCACTGTCTCTAAACTGTCTAGGACACTTGGTAGAAATGCTACTTAATCTTCAGTGAATTGTGACACAGTCACTGAGGTGGTGGGGAAGACTACAGATTACTTGGCTCTGTCCTCACTTCGTGAACTAAAACTCAGAATCTGTTCCTGTGGGAGATGAAGCACAGAACTGAGCTGGGTTTTCATGGGCACCTGATCTGAATTCTGGATTGTTTGGATCTATGTCCAGCTGGGGAATGTTACAGACTGAATTGATTTCAGACTTGGATGATCTCCATAAACACCTTTGATGCGTGTTGCAATTTTAGAAGAAGGGGGGGAAAGAAAGAGACAACATGTCTCTCAAAAGAGATTCTTAAGTGATCTTTCTTCATTGGTAATTAACCAGAACCCTAATTCCAAACTTACCACATGTGCAGCTGGACTTAGGGCTCAAGATTGCTGCTTTCACGGCTTACTCACTTCTCGCTTCAGACCGGCTGATGCGTCGGTAAGAGAAGCTTGCTTGATAAAAATAGCATCCAAAGGAACAGAGAGGGAGTTTTCCAGTCCCTCCTCCTCTCAGTGGTTTGGTCTCCACTGAAGTGCTTCTCAGTGACACCAGTGTCAGAGAAAGCATTCTGGAGTATGAAAGATACCCTATCTTAGATGAGACGAGCAGTGAGTTTGCTCACTCATCTCAATGACATGGCGATAAAAGGCATCTGTGTTCAAAGTTCATTGCAAAGGAAAATACTGAAGTAAAGATAACCAAATGCTAGTTGCACTTAGGGATGATCCTTCTCCTCACTGGCCCTGCAGCTGGGATGGGGACCACCAGGATAGCACACTGAGTTCCCACGTATGAGCTTGACCACCAGCTACTATAGGCTGAGTGATTTTGCGATAGGCTGTCTCGTGGATTCCATCCAACCCATGTGACATCCATGTCCCAAACATACTACTGTATCAAGATTAAATGGCAAAGACATGGCAGTAAAATATATACATTGGTGTGCATACGTTTAAAAGGCCATCATTAGGAGGAGGCTTGGGGGGTGGGGGCGTCGGATCTAACAAGAATCCCACAGTGAGGCTTGCGGTCTACTTCAGTATTTGAATCCTCTCCGAGTCTGCTGTGTAGACCTCCTGGGAAGTAACCCCACTGAACAACACATCCCATTTTATAGACTGCCAGCCACACATGAGCTGAAGCCTCATGCGATTTGATTGTAATTCCAAGTTCAGCTAGAAAAGGGGAGAGCCTTTTCTAAGGCTCATTTGGATGTCATTTTCGAGCATCCAAATGTATCTCAGAGCTGAAAGTTTAAAGGCTCTGAAGACCGGCATGCTTACTTTGTCTTCCATCTGCCTTCAAGGTCACTCAGAAAAATGTACAGCCAGTGAGAACAGTCCCCCTCTGAGAGTCACGGCCATACAGTCCTGTACATGCCCGCCCCCCCCCCCCCGGGTAATTATTACAGAAACATCACATGACACCCTTCCTCCCTGCCCTAAGATTTAGACTTTTCAGTTTGTTCACTTAAAAGATGAGCATGCTAAGATTCTGATTTTTTTGGAGGGGCTGGGGGTATTCTCTTTTCTTTGGGTAATATAGAAAATTAACAAATGATGTGAGTGTTGTTTCATTTTGCAGGCTTTGATGTCTACGATATTCATGTGGAGTTTGAATTTAGATTGGGTATTTCTGTGTTCCTGGCAAAGCGTTCTCTGCTCTGACTTGGTTCAGTGGTTATTCTATTTCCTTTGAATTTACTCCCCAAGGCTTCTTGCTATGTAATAGCTTGGTACCCTTGACCTTGTAGTCTGAACCACTGTCCCTCTTAGACAGCCTTGGGATGGAAAAGGGAGAGAATGGAGCCTGCTTCTCTGAAGACAGCTGCTGCCTCATACTTGGCACACACCTAACATGCTCTTGAGGGAAGCCGATCTTCCCAGGGTTGAGCTGTGCTGACTGTGTCCAGGGAGAGGCTCCCAAGATGGACGGCGATGTATCTTAGAAAGGGCTGAGTAATTCAATGAGAAAAATTATTCCTCTCTGGTTTCAATTTCCACAATGTCTATGCTTTTGTGTGCCCAGATGACAGGCCTGGAAACTAGGTTCACTCAAGCGCTGGAATGAGGGGGAGGGGAGACCAACTCGAGGTCGGTTTCTAATGAACCTGCACTGTTTGGGCTTCCCTTGATTGTGGAATAATTGCCATGGGATCCCCATCTAGGATCTGCCTTTTGCAGGAGGGAGCAGCCTCCCTCTGTGAAATGGCAACCCTCTGAGGAGAAAGGGCTCAGAGGCCTGTAAATGCTAGTCTCCCCTGCACTTTAGAATTGGTGGAGGTATGAATTCTTGCTGTCAGGATTGATCACCTGGAGCTGGCTTTCAGGGGATTCTCATGACTCCTGCTTTGAGTTTTTGCAGATCAAAGAGCTGCTCCACTTTGCCATACAGGGCTTTCCCAAGGGAAGTGTGTGACTCAGCTACAGGCAGGATTTAGAGTACCCAGCACTGACTCTGCCAGTGATCTATGGCAGAGACTGGTCCCCAAGGGCCTGAATCAGGTCAAAGGTTGAATGAGCATGAAAACAAGAGTTCAGAATCCCAAAGTCTACACTGGAGAACACCAGGTTTGACGTAAAGGTTCTAATGTGGTTTACTGGTGAAGCTTGTTTCTTCAGTTGGTTTGAATAAAGTATCAGACATGCTGCAGGCTACAGACACCATCGGGAACAGCAAGACAATGGGAAAGACTTAAAGTGAGCTGCTTCTCAATACTTCCCATGAAGCAGATGCTCTCTGGGTTAAAGTTATACCATTCTGAATCATTTAGATAGTGTGGGTGAGAGAAGACAGGAAAAGGAAATTCAGGTAGGGACAACTGGGGGGAACAGAAAACTCTAGGATGTCCAAGTTGCTGGTGGCCCTTCTCTTTCACAGCTTTAATCTGGGACCTAGAAACTAGGTACCCACAAGGTCCCAAGGCTAGCTAGAAAAGTCTGATTTGAGCTCAAATTACATTATGGCTGTCTCTCTCTCTCTCTCTCTCTCTCTCTCTCTCTCTCTCTCTCTCTCTCAAGTTAGGAGTGAGCACAGCATGTAAACTGGGCTATTTCTTCTACTGAGAAGACCAAATACAGGCTTAACTGTATCTGTAACTGTGTCTGTAACTGTGTCTGTAACTGTGTCTGTAACTGGCCATAGGGAGAAGAGGCTGAGTCCCCCAGGAGGTCAATGCCTGTCCTCTCTAAGAGGCAGAACTCCAGTCCTGTTCCTAACCATACCTTGATTTGGGTAGGTGCCTAATTTGCCTAAGGCCCAGGGGACGTGTCCCACATAGAGAATGGCACCAACTGTAGAAACAGTCCTGTGTGGCCATGCTTGCAGCCTAGTGCAGAGGGACCAGAATGTCAGAACTCAGTAGAGGGAGAGACATGGGAACCAAAGGTTCCACTCTACTCTCTATGGAGACTGGGCCTAGCAATAGACAGGAAGGGAAGGATGAAACCAATATTGAATAGCTCTAGCCTCTACCTGCCCCCTGAACCCACAAAATGTGGCACACGCGCACACACGCGCACACACACAAGCAAAACACACAAACAAAAACCAAACCAAAACAAAACAAAACAAAAACCTGTGTACCGTCATAGGGCTAAGAAAGCAAGAATGCAGAAAGGTTAGGGACCTGCTCAGTCTTACACAGACAGGAATACAACGGACACCCTTGTCTGTTTCTCCGCAGCCCTCCCCCACACCCTTCACTGTCACAGGGCACCTCAAGCTGCTTTTCGGTTCTGCCCCACCCCTGTAACCTCGGGGACGGTGGACAGTAAGTCAGAATTCTTCCAACTGAAAAAACAAAACAAAACAAAAAACAAAAAAGCCAACAAAACAATAACCACAAAATAAACAAAAACAGTACTTCAGGCGGTCCAGCTAGCCTTGACAATGTCTAGCAGGATTCCAATAGCGATATTCTTATATATCCGATTTTCTTTGTCCTTCTGAACAGTCCCCAAGCCCCAGAAAAGTAACCAAGCATCTTTGCCATTGTCCTTCAGGTTGGGGAGTAGCACCTTCAAAAACATGCAGCGCCGGCACACCACCTTGAGGGAGAAGGGGCGCCGGCAGGCCATCCGGGGTCCTGCCTACATGTTCAACGAGAAGGGTACCAGCCTGACTCCTGAGGAGGAGCGCTTCCTGGACTCGGCTGAGTATGGCAACATACCAGTGGTCAGGAAAATGCTGGAGGAGTCCAAGACCCTCAATTTCAACTGCGTGGACTACATGGGGCAGAACGCGCTGCAGCTGGCCGTGGGCAACGAGCACCTGGAGGTCACCGAACTGCTACTGAAGAAGGAGAATTTGGCGCGGGTGGGCGACGCGCTGCTGCTGGCCATCAGCAAAGGCTACGTGCGCATTGTGGAGGCCATCCTCAGCCACCCGGCCTTCGCGCAGGGCCAGCGCCTGACACTCAGCCCGCTGGAGCAAGAGCTGCGGGATGATGACTTCTATGCCTACGACGAAGATGGCACACGCTTCTCCCACGACATCACCCCCATCATCCTGGCGGCCCACTGTCAGGAGTATGAGATTGTGCACATCCTGCTGCTCAAGGGTGCGCGCATTGAGCGGCCCCATGACTACTTCTGTAAATGCAATGAGTGCACAGAGAAGCAGCGCAAGGACTCCTTCAGCCACTCGCGCTCGCGGATGAATGCCTACAAAGGACTGGCCAGTGCCGCCTACCTGTCCCTATCCAGTGAAGACCCTGTCCTCACTGCGCTGGAGCTAAGCAATGAGTTAGCCAGACTGGCCAACATTGAGACTGAATTTAAGGTAACCGTCTACTCTCCATCCTGTGGGCAGGTGGCCCAGGGGCCCTTCCACGTGTACCTAAGAGTAAAATAGGTTGTGTGCCTATCAAAGGCAGAGTGAAAGACTTTGGGCTCTTGTCTTTGGGATTCACCGTAGGGGAAGAGTGGATTGGGTTATTTTGTTGGGTATAGGTCTGGGGAAAAGCAGCCTAGAATTGGGATGTTTTAAACTACATAAGGTTAGTGAAGGAAGAGGCAGGGAGAGAGATGAGCTATCAGAGACTTAGTTCTGGCCCCTAGAAACTCTGAAAGCTCCAATACCCACCAATCTGAGGTTACTTCCGACCTGGGATTTAGATTAGTGCTACTGTTTCGTTGTGTGGCTCTGACTGCTACATTCACATTCTTGATTGCTGGTCCTACAGGCGGCTTCAGAATGACCATGAAAAGAAGTTTGGCTTCTCAAAAAATTTTGAGATAGGATCTCGCTATGTATTCCAAGCTTGACTCAAACTTCTAATTCCCCTGCCTCGGTCTCTATAGAACTAGAGGTCCCATACCAGTCAGGGTCAGTCTTCCTTTGACCCAGTGACCTGTTGCTATTGTTCTGTCTGTTGACTGTGGCAGAGGTTCACAAAAGAGTGAATCAAACTCTTCTTAAATAAGGGTTGAGTTAGCCATTCCAATGAATAAGGCTCAGAGTTGTCCCGGAATCCAGCCAGCCTAAGAATACCTCCACCCTACCAGGCCAGCTCCAGAGGCTGGAGACCACCCCAAGGGCTATTCCTGGAGACTATTTTTGCTTCCTCTGTCAACTGACATTTGCTCAGAAAGAGAAGACTGGGCCCAGGTATAAGGATCTCTCTTGACAGCATGTTTAGTAAGAAGAGCAAACATTGATTAGGTACTTGCTGTGTACCAATTACTCACCTGGCTTACCTGTGAGATCTTATTTAATCTCAGCAACCATGTGTCAAGGGTACAAGACCCCCATTTTCCACGATAGCACAGAGCCAAAAACACACAGCTAAGGAAGCAGCCAGATCCCAGAGTCCATGTTTAATCCCTCCAGCTAAGGACCAAGTACCTGAGGTTTATTCATGCCCTCAGCTTCCCAGTTTGACTTGCCTTCAGGAAAATGATGAAGGGGGTGTGGCCGTGGGTGTGGCCAGGAGAGTAGAAACCACAACTAGGCATTTCTCATCTTGACACTTGCTAAGAAACTTCTGTGGGCTGGATGCCATGGAAATAGGAAATGGTGTTGCACACAGAGCTGACAATCAAATGGAGAAAAGATGTTACCTACAAGTGAATTGAATAATTCATTGTCCCGACAAGATATCCTTGTAAGGTGTGTCCCTGCACGAGGTACAACTAGGTGGTCAACGGTGAGTCCTGCCTCACAGCAAGGAGGCCTTTGGCCAAGCTGTTCAGGCAGGATTCAAAGGAGGAGCTCAGATAGGGTTGGACCTAGATGACACAGGTAAGTGGAGACCCACAACAGCCCGAGCTAGGGAGGGGACAGAGAAGCAGCTCTGGGTGACTGCAACACATCTTCCTGGGATGTGGGGGTGGGTGGAGTGGGGAGCAGGGCCCAGAGGACCTTGCTCATTAGTCTGAGTACTTTGAACGTTATCCTGTAGGAAATGAAGGCCTGCTAAAAATTTGTGGTTAAGGACGTACAGTAATGACGGAGATGTGGAAATTTGCTTGACAGGAAAGTAAGATGAATTTGAGGGTGTAAGCTGGGTCTAGATACAGAGGTAATTTGGTTATGTAATATGAGACTAAAGATGCCTGTCTCTTAGGAGAAGCTTGCCCCACAAGCCAGGGGTAGCTGAGCTCGGCTAACAGGAGGGTGCAAGGCCACAGGCTGTGAGAAAGGAGACCTGTAATTATGCTTATTTTATTCTGTCTGCTCCAACTCAGCCCTGCCCAGTGAACCTGAGCTGCTCCCAAGATCCCTGTATTGTTCCTGGCCTCATTTAGGCAGAGGTGCAGAACAGCCCATAGGAGCTCCCTGCAAACAGCTGTTGTCCTTGTCTGTCTAGTTATAACCTCGGCTCCTGAGGTCAAGGGTGTCCCAGCCAATATCAGTGGAGCTTTGCTCGTTGTCCAGTGTTCGAGTGGATTCTGTATGGGCTGTGTGGCAGGAATGACTAAGCCAATTAATTCAGACAGTAATACTGAACAAAGAGGGAGAGAGCAGGCATATATATATATATATATATATATATATATATATATATATATAGGATCAGGTTATCTGAATAATCTCGTAGTTCTTCACTTTTCTTCCACCTGAAAATGCGCCAGCCTAGATAAAACCATGCTAGATTGGCATTTGAAATCCCTCGGAGGCATCGGTTTCCATTAGTAAAGTCTGAAGGTCTGTCATACTTCAGTATACACGATCTCGAAATCTGGAAGGTTTTTGAAAGCATCTTTGGAGAGCAAATAGAATATCTGAATTCAAAAGTAAACTATGAAAATTGTGGACAATTAAGAAGGCTACACACGTGGTAAGAAATATTCTCTACAAAGCATTGATTTGCTCAGAGTAGAAACTAGCTTAAGGACTTTTGCTTGCTATTCACACCTTGCCAGGGAGCTGAGAGAATTTTGGAATGTGGATAAATAGTTCCCTATAAAGCAACCCAACTGATCCTAGGGATGACTATTCATTCAAGGATCTATGCATGAACATCTCAGTGTTGTGAATCTCCCAGAGCAGCTTTGCAGGAAGTCAGATTGCAATAAGAGGCTGGAGGACACATGGACATGTTCTACAAAGCACTCAATGAGGCGGTTCTGTTTTCAAGGGACTACGTGTTGCCATTTAGGTAGCCACGTTATGAGTAGAACCAGATGCTGTCAATTACATAGAGATACCAAAGGATATCTGGGAATACGTCAGATGTCACCCTTCATGTCCTTTCAAACATTCTAGAGAGACTATTCCTGGACAGGAAACATTATACATAATAAGCCTGAATTCAGTTGCCTGGGCAGTTGTTTTTGGAGTCATCATAATTTATTAGCAGAACCAAGTATAGCCATTAATAAGAAGTTTAACCAATGTCAAGGTCTCGGGTAAATTGCAGCTGAAGTCAGATGCAAGCCATTATTTTAGTGTGGTAATTATATAGCCACTCAACGATGGTCTTGGGTCTAGGAAGGCATTAAAATGTGATGTGGTCACTAGAGCTTTCCTAGTGCTTCAGGTGGAACCTAGTAAATCAGTGGGCATTCTGGAAACACTTGATGAAGAGGCAGAAGGAAGTCCCCAAAGGAAAACCATTGCAGTTCCTGAGATGAGTATTACTTGGTGTGTGGCTTAACCTCCTCATGCACGTGCATTTATTTAATGGAGACATTTGATTGCATCATTTGGGAAACTGGGAAAAGTCTAAAGAAGGCTACCAGCTTGGCGGTTATTCTAGTTTACTTTCTGTTCCCTCGATAAACACTATGACCAAAAGCAATCTGAGGAGAAAAGGACTCGTGTCAAAAGGGTTTGTGTCCCCTAACTGGTCACACTTTATCTCTGAGGGGAAGCCAAGACAGGAACTCCAGGCAGGAACCTGGGTCAGCAACTGAAGCAGAGACCATAGGGGGATGTTGCTTCTGGCTTGCTTCCCTGGCTTGCTTAGCTGCCTTTCTTATAGAGCCCAGGATGGCTGGGCCCACTCACAGTGGGCTGAGCCCTCCCACATCAATTGTCAATCTAGAAAATGCCCTCTAGACATGCCAAGCTGAAGGGCACAATTCTTCAGCTGAGGTTCCCTCTTCCTAGTTCCTCTCATGTGTTCTGTTGATAAAAACTAAGCAGCTAGCGAGGTGGAACAATGAAGCCCATACACTAAATAACTGGGGACTGAGGACTGATTATATGCTACGCTGTGTGGTGTGTGGAAGACAAAATGTGTGTGTGCGCATGTGCATGCGTGTGTGCGTGTGCGTGTGTGTGCGTGCGTGCATGTGTGCGTGTGTGTGCGCGCGTGTGCTCGTGTGTGTGCGCGTGTGCGTGTGCGTGCGTGCGTGTGTGCGTGTGTGTGTGTTTTCCTGGCTTTACATAAAGTGGGGCTTGGAGACAGTGTTACCTAATGAGGTGAGGAGCAATGGGGAATTGGAGGAAGCCATTTTGGGACACCAGAATCTGTCATGCTCCTTCACATTATGCTACCATTTAAGAGCATAGGAGCATCTCTATGCCTCCATCAGGGAAGGAAGAAGCCTGTCAGTGTATCTTCTGCTTAATGTTTGGCTACTCTGAAGATGGGCAGAGGCGCCACTGAGGAGGCTTTCCTGTTGGTACAGTGCCAGCTGGGAAGCATCCTGTGCTTCCCAGCCTGCAGCTCAGAAGGGGGGAGTAGGAGGCAAGAAGAGCCAACTGTAACTTCATCTTTGTCTAGAGTGTTAATGACCTTTCTGTGCATCAGTAGATCCTAACCACACTTATTATGAAAAAAAAAAAAAAAACAACAGATGATGAATTATGTATCAGTGTTTGTGCTGTTAGTTTGAGACCCATTTAAAAAAAAAAACTCTCCAGGCCCAAAATACCTCAAATTAAAAATGCAAATAATGATAAATCAGATCAATTTGCCACCTGCCGTGATGCAGGCACAGCCCATGGTGGAAGGTAAAGATATTAAAGTGACAGTGTGGAATCTGCTGGAAAACTTTTGAGAGGGGACAAGGAAGAGGAGGAGGGAGGGGATGTCTTTGTCTCCTGAGGCTGAGAACCCAGAGGACATCTGACTTGTGGCCAACTGGAGCCAAGGAACCAGGAAATGAATAAAGGCCCAGCCTGGGGCAGAGGCAGTGAGAAAAGCTAAGTCTCCAGTGTTTGAATCAATTTCTCAGATGCGTTGGATTTCTAAATCATATAAACCAGCACCCTAGTTAAACAGAATTTCCTTGAGGCTGGCTGGTAGTATAAACAGATGGTCTGCTTAATATGCAGGAAACAGCAGACTGCTTCGCTTTCCATTGGGAAATATGTTTTGAAGCTGTGAAGACAGCAGGTGTTAAAAGGAAGGTGGTTTTTTTTTTTTGTTTTTTTTTTGCGGGTGGGGTATATGTGGAAGAGAATCTGGCGAACAGTTCTCAAAGCACTTGCTTTTAAGTCGTCCCCGATACCCCTGGGATCTGATGTGACACGCTAACCCTGTGTAAGAACATCTGAAGATGCACAGACTGAGCAGAGGACAGTAAGATCTTGGGTTGGTCCATCAGTGTGCTGATGAGCACGCCCCTCCCTAAACACAGGCAGATGTGGTCCCGTGCGCTACAAGTATTGTCCCAGCATAGGTGGGGACGGTGAGGTCTGAATGTGCTTGTCTGTTGGCAGTCCACTCTGGGGGAGTGCTCATAGGCCTCTGTCCTTGAAAGCAAGATCTGGGGACTGGCTTAGTATGGGAAATTGGAAAAAGATAACTCTGCCTTAAGTCACGCACGGTCTTACTCCATTTTACTGTCCTGGAGGAATGGTTCAACAGAGCATGCGCTAATGAGGTGATGTCACCGGAAGTCAGCCAATCAGCATGTCCTTAATGACAACGGCTCATTCCCTGGATCACAAACAGCACCTAAAATTAGAAGCTGCTGCTCTTCTAGTTTGTGCTGTCAGGAGCGTCAGTGTACAGGAGAGAGTGTAGGTTTGGTGATTTGAGGATAGGGAAAGCACCACACTCAGGAGGTGTGTGAAGGGCACAGAACTGCCATGCTTCACTTCTGCGATGCGGAGAGTGAGAACCTGAAGTCAGAATGACCCTCAGTCCCATCACCTACTAACCACGCAATTGTCTGCATCCCCCAAAAGTTCCCTTTCTCATTTGAAAAGTGGAGGGAGGGCAGGAAGGACTGGACCATTGTAACTTGTCCAGTGGACGCTGACTTCCCCAACTAAACAGTCCCTCTTACTCTGAGACGTCTACCTCGGGATCATAAATCTGCAAGAACTTTATTCCCCGCACCCCACTTAATGTTCAGAAAATCCTGACACCCATCAGTTGCTCAACAGATGTGCCCTCAAGTAAACAAGCTGAGGGAATTTATCCCTGCTGAGTTCTCAGGGTCAAGGCAGGTCGGACCAGAAGGAGAATCTAAAAACATAAAGCCATGTGCAGGGAGCCTCGCACAGTGGGCACCGCTGATGCTGCGGGAGACTCCCTTCTGGTTCCCTACTGGCTCAGCACCACAGTTCTCGCCTCCAGTGATCACAGCTTACATTTCAGCCCTCCTCTCTTTAGAGGGTCTCCTCCATTCTAGCTATGCTTCCCATCCCCTCAGCAGATCTTCGAAGAATGAGATTTAAAAAAAAAAAAAAAATCGAGGCTGTGCATGTGAGCTCCACGATTAGAAACGAGACAAGGGGGTGTTTTCAATTGGAAAAATGCAGACCACTGAAATCGGATAAGCTAAGAGTGCGGCTAAAATATTACTGTGAAGAGAAATTACATGGGCTGGAAAGAGGAGGGAGGCAGAAGAGGGTGGGCAGCACCCTGACCTAACACATAGATCATTGTGTGAAAAGTATCTCCATGAAAAGTCTTCACACACATCACATACACACACACCACACACCACACACACCACACACACCATACACACACACATACACCACATGAAGAATCGTTTCCCTCAGAAGTGTAACTGTCAGTCTGAAATATCAGAGATCTAAAGAAAATGGCGACGGTTGTTCAAGGAAATTAGCCAGTGAGAAGTATCACAAATTAAATCCAATGGATGCACACTCTTCTCTGAGAAGAAAAGGTCACAAGACTGTGCAAACTGATCATATTGATCATCTCAGCTGCACAGACTATTAGCCTGCAGACTTGTGTTTTATTAGCAGTAGATTCATGTTAACATTGAATATAAGACTGTGAGTGCTGGCTGGGGACCCAGCCTAACAGATGACCTGTAGCTACTGAACTCTTTGAAACCTTAGCATCGGATGCCGGAGTCTGATGCACAGGCTGTACTCTAGGAGCAGAGGTTAAGCCATGTTATTGTCTGGTGGGAGACATGGGCATTCTTCCAAGAGTCCTGAAAACAGGGACAGCATCCCAAACCCTAAAGTGAAGTTTTGTTGGAGTTGACTTGGTGAGGTAGCTGACTCTGTTGGGAGATGCTGTGTGTGTGTGTGTGTGTGCATGTGCACTGTGGTGTGTGTGTGTGGTGTGCA
>JADRCH010000062.1:3735994-3801743 GCA_019843965.1 Rhynchomys soricoides
GGACACAGTGTGTGCTCAGGGATCTGAGGAGTGTGTGTGTGTGTGTGTGGACACAGTGTGTGCTCAGGGATCTGATGAGTGTGTGTGTGTGTATGTGTGTGGACACACTGTGCTCAGAGATCTGAGGAATGTGTGTGTATGTGGACACAGTGTGTGCTCAGGGATCTGAGGAGTGTGTGTGTCTGTGTGTGGGTGCACACACACGCGTGTGTATATTCCGGAACTTTTAGAAAGTTACTATATCTGTCTATGCCCAGGATAATTAATTGCCTTTGACAGCACTATTTTAAGGCTTATACCAAATGCCCCCCCCCTCCCTCCCTCTTCTTCCTCTTCCCTCCCTTCCTCCCATCTCTCATCTGTCTCTGTCTCTGTCTCTCTCCTCTTTCTCATCTCTCATCTCTCTCCTCCCCCACTCCACTCCCTTTCTCAGTCTCTCCCATGTGAATGAATATTTTGCCTGCATGAAGTCTGGGCATCAAGTCGCACACTGTGACGTGGAATCACAGACAGTTGTGGTCTACTAAATGGGTGCTGGATATCCATCCCAGGCCCTCTGCAGGAACAGCCAATTCTCTTGACCTTTGAACCATCCCTCTATCCCCCAGAAGAAGACTCTTAAGCCAGATTACGTATGTTAAATCAATCCACAGGTTTTACAGCTCCTGTAGGACATCAATCCTGAACTGGAATATACAAAGGACTACGTTTGATTTGTTAAATGTCTAACAGAATGCAGAGCACTAGTGCAGAGTTATTTAAATGCAAAGAAGAGAATGCTGCAGGAGCCCAGGGCATCAAACAAAGGGTTTCTCCAAGGATGCAGAACAGACATCCCAGAAATATCTTCTGGGTACTTGTGAGAAGGGTAGGGTCCTTAGAAGTGACAAGGAGGGCTGGGGTCACAGTGAGCAGACAGGCGGAAGGCACAGCATGGCCCTTCCTCCTTTGCCTGACTTGATTTTTGCTCTTTGTTTTGTCATCGGAGGGTCCCGCACTTTTGAATAGCTGCTTTGCCATCTCACTATTAGTCCTTCTTAATCAATAGTGTTCCCAGCAATCACAAGCAATTTTCAAATGTGCTTCTATACATATACTGCACCTAATGGCTCTTCATGACAAGCCTCACACACATTCCTCATTCTGAATGTGTAATCAGGAGTGTCACAACATAACACTCTCTAAGGCTGTTACCTGTTGATGCCAAGTTCAAATTAGTGCCTGTCTGAGCCATTTTTACAAGATACAGTTGGTATATGGTGCATAGGCCATATTTGCTCTGACCTTGGATTTTCTTTCAATTTATCTGAAAGGAAAAACAAACAAACAAACAAACAAACTCAAAATTGTCAAATTCAAAGCCCAAACAGCTGCAACCCGGCTAGGAAAGCATCAGAGGGTCCCCATCTCCACAGGGCCTTTGTGCTCAGTACACACGTATCCCAAAGCCAAACAGGCAGGGGTTAAAAACTGTAACCCACCCCCAAATTTTTTTCTAGTTATACTGCTGATGTATATTAATATAGAAATGCATTTGTGTGCAAGAAAACTCATTTGTAATCATACCAGATGTCAGCATGGTTAGGAAATCCCTTCCCTGGTCTGATGTCCCCAGTGTGTCACACACTGAGCTCTCCTTTTTTGCGCTTTGATTCTTAGAACATAAATGTTTCCCCAGTCATTCTCCTGTATCCTTACCACCTCTACGACCCGGTTGGTGCTCCCTCAGCTTCCACGCCACACGGGAGGGAAGAAGACCTTTCTGTGATCCAACTCCTGCTTTCCTTTTCACAGTAGCCTTCTGTCTCTGCCTCACCTAGCGTGACCCGGTGCAGGTTTCTGTGTCATGTTTGTATGCCTCTCTGTGTTTGCCCCATTCCCCCAGCCTGACTTCCTCCACATCTAAAACAGGGCAACTAACGCGTCCTTCTAGGCTCAGCCTTCTCCTTCACCCAGGTGACTTCCTCGACTTCCCAAACACAGGCAGGACACATCCAGCCAGGTAACAGCCACCTCCAAGCTCAGTCCTCTGCAAATGAACGTTTATCCCATGTCTACAAGTCAGGGCGGAGAGTCTGGGCCCGTGAAGGCTAGCAGTGGGTGGCAGTGTTTTAGGACCAAGGCGCAGCTCCACACTGCTGCCCTCGGCAGCCTGAGAAGTTGGCTTGTATTTGGGGAGACCTTGACTCGGCCTATACTGGGGTTTGTTTCTTTAACACTAAAGAATTTCAGGATTAGCCAGTTCAGTAAAGCAGGATTGGCAGTTTTATCGTAGTTCAGTACAGGTTTTAAGCATGACCACTAAGGGAGACACAGGCCCTCAGAAAGGAAACCATACCTCAGCAAAGGCATTCACTTCCTGAGAGCACGGGCAAAATTGGGTTTGGGTTCCTTGGGAAAGATCAGGCAATCAATTGTCTTAACATTAGCCATATAAACACTTTTGGGGACTCCTGGAGTACATCTCAAAAGGTTGCTGAGGATCCCCCCGCACACCTTCTGACAGAAGAAATGGGTGATGTGGCTTCATAAATGCCTTGAGTAGAGTTATAATTTAGTAAAATAACCTATGAGAGGTTAAGTACATGCCCTTTCCATGAAAATGGGTCTCTGATGAGATACAGAGACAACAGCTGATTTGTGGCTAAGACAGAGGAAAAGACCCCAGTTGTTGATTTTACTGAGATTCTGCTCTGCTGAGGCAAAGACCTCAACTGAACTCCGGGGGTGGGGGGCGTGGGGGCTTTTTTCTCTCTTCTCATGTCCCCTAGATTTCCATAGCTTTCTATCCTGCCTCTAGTCCTAGGGCACATTCTTCTCTTGGTAGCAATCAGACACTTGGGGGGTGGGGGTGGAACAGAGAATGCCTCATGTCTTCAAACCTAGATCAGAACTCCAAGGCTGCCATTCCCACCCCCATGCTGTCTCCACTGTCCACAGTGGGAAAGGAGGAAGGAGGGGTTCTTCTCATGAGACTGGAAGAAAGGGGGTTGCTAAGTGATACGTAGCCCAGCCTGGTGCTAAAGCCCCAAACCTCAGTTTCACCTTGACTTTTCCATTTCCTATACTTCATGCTCAATCCATCAGCAAACTCTCAGCTCCATCCTGCAAAGACGTCTACAGCCCAATATCCTTTAACCCCTTGACGGAGTTTGCCTGGTCCTGGCCACCTTCATCTCTCCTCTAGGATACGGAAACAGTGTCCTGATTGGCAATTTTGCTTCTGCTCTTGCTCCTTACAATTCACTCCACCCTATCAGCCAGACTGATCTTTTCTCAGAGCATGAATCAGATGGTGTCCGCTCTGCTCTGAGGTCTTCCAATGACTTCCCATCCCCCTGGAGGAAAAGGAGGACAGTTCTCAGAAGCGATGTTTGGACGTCCACCATCTGTTCTCCGCTGCTCCCCTGGCCTCAGCTCTTCCCATTCTCTCCCTTGCTCCCTTTGCCCCAGTCACTGCCCTCCACTCCTCCTCACCAACCCCTGACACATTCTCTTTCTGCTTTGTAGTCTTCTTTCTCTGGAGACCCTGTCTGGAACACATCACAAATTTGCATAGCTGTCTCCCTCACCTCCCTCCACTCTCCATTCAAAGTCGCCTCCTCAGGGAGCTCCTGGTTTACCAACTGCATGAAGCAGTGACCTCTCCAGGCAGCTTTCCTTTCCCCACTGAAATGCAATGTCCACAAGAGTAGCAGTCACTTGCCTGGCTTATGGCTGACTCTGGCATGCAGTGAGTACTTGGTGGCCCTTTGCTTGGTGACCCTTTAACACTCATTACATACAAACTAGTCTATCAGTAAAACAATGTCTCTGTGGGCAAGGAGAAGAACTCCAGTATCACTTCTTGTAGCTCCAGTGCAAGGCAGTTCAGTGAGCACACACTGGACTGGGTAAAACCTCTTTCCAAGAGGAGGTTCCTGGAAGTCACTCATTCCACCTTTAGGTTAGAAAATTCTTACGCGGTTTCTGCACCTTTACCAATAGTGTTTGTTTGACAGGAAATGTTTTCCCAGGAGTTAGTGACAGGCTGACTGTAGAAGAACTGAGCTCCACTTTCACAGGAGAGCTCACCTTCTGACTCACCACAGGGCTTCCATTGGCAGCTCCCTTTGAACCACCAGCCTCACAGGGGCAAGGCTTGCCTGCTTACTCTCCGCATCTCTGGGGTCCCAGCTAGTGCCTGAACCGAAGGTGCTTGGGCCATCTTTGATGATTAGATGAATGACTGAGAGAATCCACCATGGGTGGATGTGGCTTGGCTATGCCAATGGGGGAAGCTTTGGCAGGAACCAGGAGGGGCCTCTTTAAGTCTGGCAGCATCTGGAGCTATCTCATCTGCTTCAGCTACAATGGGACAAAGAGACCCCAAAAAATGTGTCTGCTGAAAGCCACCCAGCTGTGACTGTGTGACCCCTTGGGGACTGAGCTGGCACAGGTGGTGTTGCCACATCCTGCCAGGCTGTCTCTGTGTGTCAGCTCCCTTGCCAGCAGGTCCAGGCCAGAGGCGAAAACTGGGTCCAACCAGGTCTGTCAGGGCTTAGCGGGATGGAGAGTGTCGACGACCCAAAAGAACCATGCCAGGCCGGGAGTCTTGTCGAAGCAGGAACTCACTTTATTAAACTAGGCACTTGCTTATACAGAGAAGGCAAGGAGGTGAGCACTTAGGTATGGGAAGAGATGATGTAGGAGGTGGGGAAGGATGACAGAGGGTAAGGAGTAACTGACAGGGCCAATGGCAAAACTTTACATCAGAAACGGAGGTGCAGAGGCAGGGCCAAACAGGTCTTACTGAGTCACCCCAATATGGAAGTGACTGAGACAGGTCTCAAGGCCCAAACCAGGGCCAAAATGGGGCCCAACATACCCCTCTTTTGTTTTTGTAATGAACAGGTTATACAGTTCCTGTCTTAGGTTGTCCCTCACATGGGGATCTTACTTACCCCACTCTGGATACTATGTGTCACTCTGGCTCAAGGGGTCTGGGGGGTGCTCCATGACCTGTCTTAGGTTGTCTCAGCACATCTGAGATCTTACTCATTGTTGGTCATGTGGAGAGATGAGGAGGGGTGCTCATGGACAAAGGGATATATAGAGCCTGGCTTGGAAGAGACAAGTCTTTGGTAATGGACCTCAACTTGGTGAAGCCAGACCGCCTCTAGCCTCTGATGGATAAATTGAGTGATCTCATTGAGCACACATGGCCAGTCGGTCAAGATAAGGAGGAAGAGAAGGGGCCAAGGAGGGGGAGGAAATAGAGTAATAGGCCATGAAGTCCAGTCCACAACGTGTTGTCCTGGAACTCTCTTTGCCTCTTTTACAGTAGAAGGGATGGCTCCCAACTGTTTTTTTGAGGATCTCTCATACTCCTGGGGGTGGGGTGGGGTGTCACCGAATCCTCCCTCAGTCAAGATGGGGAGCAGCATCCATGTCAGCAGTAGGGTCATTTTCTTGATCATCTTGGTCTCCTGAGGGAGAATCATAGGGGGGCTTCTCAGGGCAGGTGGACTCCCTAAAAATGTCATTGTCAGCCTCCCCTTGTTGGGGCATATATTTTATGCCTCTGGCCAGTATCCAGATTGGTCTTTTTTTACTTTGTGGAAATATGCAGCCAAATCTCCTCCCAGCTGCCAGGAGCTGGTCTGGTCATCTCCAGGCTCCTATCAGTGGGTCCTTCCATCTAACTCGTATTGAGCTATAGGAGATGGAGGAGGTCCAAAGTCTTTGAATCAGGGACAACTGAGGATTTTCTTTTGAAAAATTTAAAATATTTAAAGTGAATAATGCCTTTTTTAGCTTATCATGTGGGGGTAAAGACACCCCCTTTTGTTTTTGTAAGCTTGATGTTGTCTTTCGACAATTGCTTGTCCTCTTGAGTTATAAGGGATGCCCATAGTGGGGGAGATCGTCCACATATGGAGAAACTCTGAAAAAGGTTTGCTTGTAAAACACAGGCCATTATCTGTTTTAATTTGATCAGGAAGTCCAAGAATGGCAAAACATTGAAGCATATGGCTAATAGCATGTTTAGATTTTTCTCTGGCATGGGCTGATGCCCAGCATGCATGAGAAAAGGTATCAACAGTCACAAATATATATTTTAGCTTCCCAAATGGGGAATAGTCAGTAACATCTAGCTGCCAAAAATTATTAGGGTGGAGCCCCCGGGGATTACTTCCTGTTGTTTGGAGGGGAGGCACCTGTAGAAATGGCTGGCAAGATTTACAGGTACACACTGTCTTTTTAAGGTCTTTAATTAGAACATGTGGGAATTTATGTCTAAGGCCCCACCAGTTGAGGTGGGTCAATGAGCAGAACTGTGTGGCCTTGGTGACAGTATGACACTGTAATGTAGAGGCTACTTGATCAACCAAGCTATTCCCCTGGGATAAAAATCCAGGGAAGTTTTGGTGGCCTCATAGATGTTGGATATAGATAGGGCTTTGTCTCTGTGTAAGTAAGGTTCAGGCCTGTATTTTGGGGCAGGGTTAGGCCACTGCTCATCCCATATGGGGTCTCCTGGTTTCCAGTGGATCTTAAGTACCAGGGGCAAAGCAGTGGACTTTAGAATTGGGGGTGAGAAAAAGGGCATTGTTGGCACATCTCAAAATGAGGATCACCCTTACAATTTGGAAACACCATCTTTCCCTGCCCAAAAGACTGTTTATGATCAGTGGTAATAAAGGTCTCAGCCTCCCCAAGTATATCTTGGCCCAGAAGGTTAGCCGTCAGGTCAGGAACCACGAGAGGGTGCACTTCACCACGATATCCATCATGGTCCTCCCAGGAGAGCCAGGAGGCAGCCTCCCATGAGGTAGATTGTCCCCCCACTCCCAGTAAGAGCAGGCCCAGAATGAGTTGCCAAGAGTGGGGGACTTCCTTCTCTCTAATCACTGTTCAATCTACACAGGTGTCAATGAGGATCCGGAAAGTTCTTCTGCCTATGGCAAGGGTCATCTTAGGGCAGAGTCCTGGGACAAGAGACACAGTCCAGTTAGCACTAACTGGAGGCTTCCCCTTATTTCACAGGGCTGAGGTTGGCTCCTAGGGTAGTTTAAAGGCTGACCATTTAGGTCGAATTTAGACTTACAGTCCCTGGCCCAGTGGAAGCCCTTCTTGCACCTAGGGCAAGGGATGCTCAGCAGACCAATGGTAGGGGGTGTGGCAGCTTTTGTCAGATTGGGACACTCTTTTTTAAAATGGCCCTCTTTACTGCACCCAAAACAAATCCGATCCCGGCTGACCGGGGTTTGTTTGAGGGCATAAACAAGAACAGCCATATCTTCCTTATGATCCTCCTTTAAAGTGGCAGCCAAAGCCATAGTCTGAAAGGAGGAGGAGCCAACATCTCTGGAGGCAATAATACATTTGTCAATACCCTGGCTGTGTAACCCAGCACATGGAAGCTTGTGAGCGGCATTCATTCTATCCCAGACCAGTGAGCGGATGAACTGGTCTTAGAGTTTCTCTATAAACTCTTTTGAACTCTATTTATGAAGGAGGTAAGATCTTTAGTGGGCTTTTGGGCCCTGAACACTGTTGCTTCTTCCTGCCTGTCAGAGAGGTGATGGGGGTTTTGAGCATGTGCTTGTTAGTGTTAGCATGAGCACTTAGTGTTGCTATAAATGAGTACCTATCTGCATCGGAGTGTGGAGACCTGAGTTTGAATCGTGGTTGTCAGCAAGTCTCTGGACTTCAGACCCCCATCCAGGAAATAGATGTTAACAGTTAACCTACACCCTAGGTTAACCTACACCCTAGGTTTCCCATGAGAATTTGATGAGCTAAATATGCAAGGTAGCCCAAGACTAGGCACACAGCAAGCATTCGATGAATGACAGCCAATTGTAACAGCACTTGGAATAATCATACCTCTTAATACTGCCTCTCTGTCTATTTTATACTTTATAATAGAATGTTACAGATTGGATAAATTACAAAGAAAAATTAACAGTAGGCTGGAAAGCCCAATGTTCAGGTGTGTGCATCTGGTAGACAGCCTTTTCCTGCCTTGTTCCATGGTGGGAGGTGGAAGTACCAGACGATTCAAAAGGTAATAGAATTCTAAGTGTGGTTTTTAGCTCATGTCATAATGCATCTACTCCCTCAATAATGACCTTGGTCCAATCACAAGGGCAGAGCCCTACTGACTTAGTTACTTCTTATTAATTAGTCTCTGTCATTGCTGCACTGGCAGTTACGTTTCCAAGATGGGAGCTTTGGGCAACGCAAACTATGGCAATCCGAACCACGCATGCGAAGGCCAGCCCTGTGTAGGGGCAGGCTGGCAGAAGAGAAGACCCTTTATGAAGACCATCCATCTTTCTATTCAACTTACAATCCTTAGTCACAGCTTGGAGTAATCATTCTGCCATAGGGTGGAGACATATGGTGACTAGAGAGAACTATGTGTGCATAGTGTGGGGGGGGGTGCATGTGTGCATGAGTGAGTGCGTGTGCATGTGTGTGCATGCTTGTGCATGTGTGTACAACAAAGAGCTGCCAAGGCAGAGGTCCCAGGAGGGTGGAGAGGTGTGACCTGCAGGAACTGGGCAAGATGCATCCAGGTTTGGAATCACTGCAAGAGAAGGGCAGGAAGCCAAGGCAAGACCCTGTTGAGAACTCTGCAACACAAAGCCAAGGAGCATCCTTGCTCTGAGTAAAGATTTGTGAAGTGTGGGGGCTCCTGTACAGACACATGAGCAAACTTGGTGTGCTGAGTAATACACACAGTCTGTGCACATGATCAGGCCTGGTCAGAGTCACCAATATCTAGCCCAGCCTGCACAGGGATGGCCCTCTCCCAACATGGCCTTTGTAAGTCCCCCTCTCTAGAAAGTTCACCCCTGTTATGCCTTGCATCTGCCTCAACTCTCTTAGCTTCTACTTGTCCACAGGTCTCAGGTCATACTCTGTCTCTCTCTTTGAAAGCCCTGGTGGCTATGTGTCAGTAGAATGCCCAGCTCTGTCCCAGGGCACTTCCAGCAACCTGTGGTGTTCATTTGGTTGCCAGTAACTTCCATGCAAGGACTATGTTTTATTTAGATATGGATTTTCGGTGCCTGGCACATCATGGCTGCTTAAATATGCTTGCGGCATTGGTGGGTGTGATACTTGGTTTTCCCAAAGAGTACTGGAACTGTTTTCTCAAAATGTAGCTCTGTCCCTAGGCAAGCCTTTGAATCCAATAGAGGACCTGTTAAGAAAACCATCAAGCACAGTAATCTGTTTCTTCTGGAATCTCACAGATGTGTTGCTATGCTAGGTGCTAAGAGCCCCTCTCATTGTCAATAGCTGCCAACCAAGTAAATCAAAATCCAGGTGGAAAAAAAAAAAAAAAAAAAGAAGTTTCTGACTACTCTTTGTAGGCACCCAAAAAAACGTATTTAGAAAAAACAGAATCCCATTAACGGAACTCATCTTATATTTATTACCGTAAACCTCAGATGAGCTCGTCTGTGGTTTGCTTTTGTTTTGCTTTGGTTGCTGTTTGGAGAGAGCCTTGGTTTTTCGATGTTCTCTAATGCCCTGAGCAGCCCCAGGTTAGTCTTAACCTTTGCTGTCTCCTATCTGTGCTCCCCAGGCGCTACTGCCCCATTCATTCTGAGATTCTCTCCAAAACTATATCTGACTTCTTCAGATCTGAACCCCATCCCTTATTTGCTCTCAGCTAATCACTTTTGTTTATATTTAACTCAAAGCAAAATAGTGGGATGAAAATATCTACAGCTTCCTACCAAAAGTGTTCCTCCTGGCTGCGTCACCTACAGACTGACATGTCTTCTTGTTACTAGAGATAAGCAAAATGTAATTCTATATATCTGTCTGTCTATTTATCTTGATGTATTTCTCTGTGTGTACATCTCTATATGAGCTTATTTTCTACTTGTAGACTTATGTTCAACACTCTCGTATATGGTATTAAACCTGTTAAATTAATACAATGACCTACCGCTATCATAGGCAACAATCAGCATAATTAAATTTCAATCAACATATACACTATTAATCCATCAAAGGGGAAAAAGGAAGAACAGAAGGAAGAAAGACAAAAAAGGAAGGAAGGAAGGAAGGAAGGAAGTTACTTTAGTGCTGCTGGGACAGAACACCTTAACAAAACAACTTAAAGAAGACGGGTGAATCGTGGCTTACAGTTCCAGAGGGACACAGTGAGTGACAGCTGGGAAGACCCAGCAGCAGGCAGGGAAAGCATGCTGGCATCAGCAGGAAGCTGCTCTACGTACTGTACTGAGTCAACATTCAGGAAGCAGAACATGAACAGGACCTCAGGCTAGGTTGTAAAGAGACAAGGTTGACTGACTCCTCCAGAGAGCTCTCTCCCCTAAAGGTTCCACATCCCCCTCCCCCAAACAGTGTCACCAGCTGGGGACCAAATATTCAAACTAACAAGCCTATGGGGGGCATTTAACATTCAAACCACAATAAGGAGGGATGAAGGCAGAGATGGAGAAAAGGAAGAGTAAGAAGCCATTCCTTTGGCCCTGTGTATCCTTCCTTCTTCTCTGTTTCACAGTACAACTCCAGAGACCCGTGTGCCCGCTGGCTGCAGTATCCCTCTTTCTGCTCAACACTCTGTGGCCTTATCCTCATGGTCTTCCAGAGCTGGTGTCTCCTGACCCCAAGTCACTAACTTCAGTAATCTCAATCCTCTTGTTTAGGGACGAGGGGGCTTCATGAGAGAGCTGAGACTGTTCGATAACTTACCGAGTTTAAGGCGCTTTCGTTGTTACTGTTACTACAACCGGCTCTTAACGCAATTAGGCATGTGGGAAATAAAAGCCCCCTCTGGGCGTACAGCATGTTCATCCTTGCAAACGTGTCTCCCTTTGCTTCAGTGGAAGATTTCAATAAATATTCCCTCCCATAACCAGGTCCCTGATGGGAAGAATGTGGGAGTATTTTTGAAGTCCGCACTCCTTTGAAATGTAATTTCTAGGATCTCCATTGAGGAATGAGTGTTAATTATCCTGAATTGCTTGGGTGTCTCCATAGCACCGACCTGAGAAAGTCACTTCCCTTTTGTCCCATCTGGGTAATGAGCTTCTCTCTCTCCTGATTTTTATCTGTCAGTCATTTTGACAAAACTGACAAGTTGGAGTTCTTCACCAAAACCAGGAAATCCAATGACTTATTAAAAGTGATGCTGTTAAACGGCAGGCTCAGTACCAAAAACTCAGGACCAACACAGGCTACTGGGTAGGTTCCATTTGCTGTCTATGTTGGGATCAGAAATTCGTCAATAGATTCAACCCAATATCACTTTTAAAAAAATCACAACATAAGTTTCTTACAGATAAAAATACATTTGCTATTAAGTTTATGTAAAAACAAACAGAACTTTTAAAAAGCCCAAAGCAATGTTTAAATGTATGACAAAGCTGAGGGATTCGGAACGCCAATCCTTGGCATCAAATGTGAAGCTACAGAAATGAAGAGAGAGAATCCAGGAAAGGACTGCTCATATAAAATGGTAGCTTATTCCAGAAGTAAAGTACCAAATCCACACACATCTACAACATGATCAGCTACCCGGGCCGTATTATTTACTTTAACAAGTAAGAATTGAGTTTACCCAAAGACTTGTGCACTGACATTTATAGCCACTTGTTCTTTTTTGCCAGAGGCTAGAAACACCCAATGGTTTCAGCACATGAGTGCACAAATTGTGGTGCCCCCATAGAGTAGATCTAAAACAGAAAGACATGAACTTTTAACGCCCATGGCAACCCTGATGAGCTGAAGAGATTATGCTCAGCTGCTGACTCAGCAATGGGAATGTCCTCTGTGACTGTGGCCAGAGCAGCCACAGTGGAGTCCACGACGGAGAGCATTGCTAAATGGGACAATCCACCACACCAGAGGACAACAGAGGCAACGGATGCAGACGACTCTGTTCAGAGTTCTGCTGTCAAACAGTACAGGAAATTGGGGCTGTAATGGGAGTCAGGAGACCTTTATTTTTAAGGCAAAGAAATAACAGCATGTGTGTACTCGGAGTCTGTAGGAGGTGGGAAAGCCGGTGGTGCAGGGGAGGGAGAGAAGAATGGAGGAGTGTCCTTGAGCAGCTGTGTAGTGTGAATGGAGGACCTGGCTTAGGGAGAGGCAGAGGTGACAGGTCCCAGACTTCCTGCAGGCAGAGGCAGGAGAGGCAGTCCCTGTGGTGCTGTGAGTGTGGGCAGCTTCTTTTCTGACAACAAACAAGGTCCTCTGCGACATGAAGGAGAGAAGGCTGCACACGGCAGATGTGCAGCCCCCAAGGCTCTCAGAGGCTGGAAAGAGTGACAGTCCTTCCTTTTCAGGGTTCTGTGGGGACTAAGATGATGCCTCATTGGCACTGGGAAAGCTCAGCATCCAACACACGACTTTTGGATGATCTGGGCCAGGGTAGCTCTGTGCACATTCCTCTGGGTAGTTGCTGCTCTTGGATGGAACTCTGAGAGTGGATCCCCAGCTTCCTTTACCCCCGTGGTGTTTAGAAATAGCAGCTACAGTTCACACTGGCACCTTCACTATCTGGTATGCAGCAGCTACTTGAGAAGGAGTGGATGGTGAGTGGGTGAATCCTAGGATGAAGAATCCTGTCAGCCTGGTCTTAGACACCCAAACCTCCCGCACTCCCCATGGACCCAGCACGCCAGTCTGCCCAAGCTTTGCAGCAGCCATGTCTCCACAGAGTTTCTGAAACTCTCTTCTTCTACCTAAATTATGAATTAAAAAATGGAGCATGGCCATTCTTGTCTGAAAATATTTGCTTGATCCCTTTCCTTTCCCCAGCAAACAGGTACTCTGACCTCTGTGTGCAATGCCAAGTGACATTCTGAGGCAGTGGCATCCAGGAAGGAGCTGGAATCATGAACTCAGAAATACCTGAGCTGCTCCTCGGCCTGGTCCCTGCCTATGTGCTGAGGAATCCAGGCTTCAGGAAAGCAAAGCCGTCCTATTTGCCAACTGAGGGCTGTGAGCCTGTGGGTTGATGATAGTGATTAGCATGGAGGGTGACACTTGACATGTGTGTGGTTTCAGCTAAGAGTTCTGAAGAGAAGCTTCCAGGGGATATCTGGGGGAAGGTAGTGTGCAGGTGACACAAAGTACTCCTGTTTCTTCCAATATTTTTCTCAGCACTGTCTGAAATTTTGAACTATCTGTTAGGAAGACAAACAAGTTGGAGTGACTAAGAAAGGAAGTAAGCCCCTCAAAGATATTCTGAAAGAAGTTCCATGGGGAGGACCCAGGAGCGATTCGTTAAAAAAGGAGAAACATTAGCAAGAGGGTCAAGACCTAGAGCAGTTTATTCAACAGGCAGGGAGCGCAGGAGTCACAACTTGCTAAATAAATGTGTGTATTTCTTTAAAAGCATAATGCTAGCTATGGATTACAGTTCATTTTAAAATTTATAAGCCAGTTTTCCCAAACATGAGAAGGCACACCTGTGTACATTATGTTTTCCACTTCAGCCTGTCAGCCAGAGCTTTCCAGCAAAGCCTTGTGAAGCAGTCCCCAGGCCAGAGAGAAGTGACATTTTCTACAGTATTAGACTCTACTCAGTCTTGGGCACAAGGACCTTATACTTTGAAAGGGCCTGGAGAGGGCAGGACAGACTCACAGATTATTGAGGGACAAACTTACAAGGCAGATTCATGGACCCTATCCCTGGGAATTCTGGCTGAGTGAGTAGAGTGGAGTGTGGGAATCCGTGACTTCAGCACACACCTGAGGTGACCGTGAACCACTAACTCAGCAAATGCTAGCTTAGAGAAGGCAGGCCCCGGTGAGAGCAATAGCCTTCCATTCTGGTGCCAGCACATGCCTCTGGCTCCAAGGTCCTCCCCAGGTTCACTGTGCTGAGCAAGCCAACCTTCGGGGCTCAGTGTGACGTACCCTGATTTCTTTTTATTCTGTTAGAATGATTACAGGAAGTTATCTATGCAATGCAAGGATTTTGTGGTGGGCGTGCTGGACCTGTGCCGAGACACAGAAGAGGTGGAAGCAATTTTAAATGGAGATATGAACTTGCAAGTCTGGTCCGACCACCACCGTCCAAGCCTGAGCCGAATCAAACTCGCCATTAAATACGAAGTCAAGAAGGTAAGCTCTCTGCCTTTCCCGCCTTCTTGCCTGGCTTTGCAGGGCTGCTGGCCAAGCTTCGCGCTCATGTATATTCATGTTCCCACAAAGTAACCGTGACACCCAGATTCTGCTGAGACAGGGAACCATCAATTTTGCAGAGCTGTACAGATTTCACTACCCTTTTTACCTGGGCTCACAATCCCCAACAGAGGAATCACAGGCTATGAGCCTGGAGAGCAGAAATCACAGTCTCCAAAGGACTGTCAGAATACACTCCTAGCAGGACTCCCATGGGCTATCAAGCCAGGTCCACAGCTTGCTGAAAAGCATGTAACTGATCACTCAGGAGCATCAACTGAGCTCTCTCTGACCAAGGAACTGGTTGTATAGAAAGCAGCTCAGAGAGAGGGCCGGGCAAGACCTGTGGACCTCAGAGGCTTAGCTTAGAGATGGCTCATTCCAAAGTCTCATTAAGTTCTTAATAGAAAGCTCAAGTAGATGTCCAAGGGCAGGCTCAACCTCTTGTCAGCACACGTAAAGGTCCTTCAGAGGCCATTGCTGCTCCTGCATCCCTCACACCCCGGCATCCCTCACACCCTGGCATCCCTCGCACCCCAGCATCACTCACACCAGAGTCCCTCACATCCCAGCCACACTTACTCTGCAAGATCCTGTCTCAAAACAACCATTTTTAACCAAATGATATTTAAATGCCCCATCTGGGCTCTGAACATTTCTCTTCCTTTGATTTTCCAAAAAGGGGAATGCAAGGGGTGTAAACCAGCCATCAACAAGAGGCATGTGCCTTATCTAGGGAGCTTCCCTGGTTCGTAAGGCTTTCTGTGCTTTTACTTCAATAATCACCATAAATCTGAGGAAAATGGATTTCTCTGAGACTGAGTACCCCCCAAAAAAAGAAGTTTTGCCAGGTGCTGGGTGAAGTCAAGCTTCAAGTTCAAATCTATGTTTTGAGCTGTGGAAACGCATTGTTTAACATAGCCCCAGATCTGATTAGAGGTTTTGCTTTGCTTTGCTTATCACCAAAGCACAGGGATCTCATTCTGGAACTACTGAGATTTCCCACAATCTTGGAGTCAAGCAAGCCCCACTGCTGGGTCCGTGTGACCTTGGTAAAGATGAGCTTGGGGTACCTCTAAGCTTCCAAGCACCCTTGTCTTCACCAGCCAGAGTAGCTTCCTGCCCCTCACAGGGCATGATAATGGTGTCTGAAACATCCAGGAAATAGATACTGGGAGTCTATGGTTTAGATCCACAGAATCTGACCATTACAAGCAACCACAATATCCTACCTTGTAGACATTGCTCATTTTCCCTCCAAAATGTAAATTCAGATCTTCTAGTAAAACTGCCATTGAGGGTAGAGTCACTCAGTAAGTGGGTATCTGGCCATTTTCTCACAGTCACAATCCTCTGTTGCCAGCTACAAGGACAAATGATCTGATAATGAATGAGATAGAAAAGCCAAGCCTTCCGTGGTCATGATGGCCGAGGTCAGAATGAAAGGGTCTCATGGGGGAAATGATTTGCCCTGGAGGAATTTTCCAATTAAGGGAGTCATAAAGGTCTCAGGAAATATCTCTCACGAATGTCAAGCATCTGCTACCTCTACAGGTGGGAAGATGACAAATGACTTGTGTGGGATGCTAACCTTGGCTCATGTCAAAGACCTCCAATGTGCAAATTCTCTCTGACCATGCATGCCATCATGTGAAGGCAGATAGCCCTAAGCTTTTCTTGACATCTGTTGTATTGTGAATTACTAATGAAAGTGTCTAATATTAGGAAGGCTTATGAATCATAGAATGCACTTCCAGTTTGACCTCAGGAATCTTAGAATATTCTCACAAATGCTGTCTTACCCTGGACATCTGATTTGCAAATGACAATTACCAAGGCCCATGTACAAATATGTTGCCTCTTGTATCTGAGATACATTGACAGATAGATAGATAGATAGATAGATAGATAGATAGACAGATGATACATAGATGATGGATAAGATAAATTGATAATAGTTGATAGATAATACATATACACATAGATACACACATATATAGATACATAAGATAAGTACATAGATACTTAGATGATAGATGACAGATATATAAATACATATATAGATACATAGATAAGTAGATGATGGATAAATACATAGATATATTAGATAAATATGTAAATAGATACATAGATTATAGACAACAGATATAGAGATGCATAAATAAATACGTAGATAGATACATAGATGGATAGATGGTAGATAATAGAACATAAAGCCTAAGGTCCTGCCCACGTGCTATCAGGTTAGCCTATTCATGCAGACATCAGATGAGATGAGTTATTCTTGGTATTTTTCACAGGCATCTAATCAGGCATGACTATTAAGACTTTATGTTCAAATGCATTTGGATACCTTGAATTTAGTATAATCAGACAGGTGCCTTTGCTCCAAGACACCATACAGCCCTTAACGTGTGTCACCACTGTCACATAAAATACAGCATACCTTACCGATCCCCAGAGCTCTTTACACTGTCCATGTATCAGTCTGAAACACAAGCTCAGTCTCTCTGTCTAGGAAATGCTTGCACATGAGTGGAGTGTGCCAGCCTGGACCTGCTCACACACAGGGATGCTGCCTCTCATCTTAACACTTGCCTCTTTTCATGACTTAACCTAACATTCAGCCCACCATCAACCTCCATTAGGTGAAGACATAGGAGCCCTTGGTAAAGAGGACCATCCCGAGCTGGTGTCAGAACACAGACTTCCGGCCTGAATCATAGGCTATAGAGCCTTGTGGTCTCAGCCAAGTCACTGGCATGACTTCATGTTCCAACTGCAAAAGTGGATGAAGGAACTTTTTCTTTATAAAAAGTTTTGCAAATTTCCAGATGACAAGAGAGGCAATATTCTGAAGACTATGCTGTCCCCTGTATGTCAAAGGAGAGGCGCCACTGCTGTCTCAGTGGTGACACCTGCTAAGACACTCAATGTCCTGCTGTCCCCTAAGACATTCTCCAACTTTCCCTGTGTTATCTACTCTAAGGATGTTTAAAGTAGCCCACGGTATAGACACCGTCTAGTATAAAATTCCTCTTGGAGTGGTCGACTGTCTTACAGGTTATGACTATCTTCCATGACTTCTGCTTTAGGGAGCTAACTCAGGCCAGGTATGGTGACGTATGCCTTTAATCCCAGAACTTAGGAGGCAGAGGCAGGCGGATCTCTATGGGTCTGAAGCCACCCTGGTCTACTGAGTGAGTTCCAGGACAACCAGAGCTACAAAATGAGACGCTGGCTCACAAACAGGGTAACTCAGACTCAGTAATGCAGCTGAAGGCAACCAGTGTTGGAGACGTGGCTGGGAGTGAGCCCAGTGAGGTCAATTCCAGGTCTAACCATGTATTCGTGGGCTCACTTGAACAGACACTTAGACTCTGTGTCTTCCCTCGCTACTAAAAGTAGGATTATAAGACCAGTTTCACAGGCTCTGATGAGACTCAAGTGGGATAAAATGTGTGTACCTTGGATACAGCCGACCCCCATCACCTGTGGGGAGAATGCGGTAGTGTTAATTTGCTCACAGGCAAGGCAAGGGAAGAGTGCTGAGGGCTCACTTGAGACCCTACCTGCTACCCACCTGAGAGAGCAAGTTCACCTCATGAGAATTCAGAGGTAAGAATCCATGCCCCAGCTGCCCCTCACCAAAGCTCTAAAGCAACAATGCCTGTGTCCTACAGCTACACAGAAGCACCCTCAGCTTTGGCTTGTAGCTGCTCAAAATGCTTCCTCATCTTCTCAGGCCATAAGCCAGCTGAATAAGGCAGCTTGCTGTCTATCTCAGTCTCAGACATCCTTCTCAAAGGCCTAAAAAGCCTCTTCCATGATCTACTGATGCTAAATAAACCTGACACAGTTCTAGGCTCACCCTCTGGAAAGGTCCAACTACCTAGATCTCAATTTCAGCTCAGCCAAGTCCATGCTTCATCCATAAAGCAAACCCAGTACTTGGCATGTGGTGACTGCTTGGGGACTGACTGACAAACGGGATTTGTCAAAAGGGGAACACATCTCACTCTTCTTCCTCCCCCTCACTGCTTCATTGTCTGTGGACTTGAAGGGTGCTGTCCACCTTCCCTTTTGCTAGACTGTCTCTTCATCATCCTTCCTCCCATCTGCCTAAGGGAGGGCCAGAGATGACTCTCCTAGGTACAGCAAGAGAACTCTGTCGGGACCGGTCCTGTAGTGTTGGAAGGGAGTAGAGCAGGGGGACCCAGGCTATCCTGGTTTGCATCACAGAGGTTTTAACCATACCCATTCCATGGACATAATCCAGCAAAGGCCTCCTACTTGGGGAGAAATACACACAGAGAGAACGGGGTGGCAGAAATGGAGTGGAGAGAGAAATGTCTCTTTTTTGCTAAATCTACTACTTCTAAAGAAGCACATCTCTTTCCGGGCATCACAGAGCATCTACAATGATGGTGATTAGTTCCATAAGTCACCATCTCTGAGCTGTACAGACACAGCTTGGCCTGTTAGAACCAGCAAGAAGAACAGGTCACAGTCTTGCTCCCAACAACTTGGAGAATCAGATGGAGAGGATGTCCCATGACTCAGAAGCAGCAGCCTCTCATGCATAGTCCTCAGTAGTTTCAACACTGTTCAAAGGCATCTGCGCAGAGTGCGTTCTGAGACTCCAGCATTCTCTTAATGGAGAGCATCAATAATATCAACAAGCAGTAACATCATTCTGCTATACAGAGGTACAAAGTAAACATTCTAATTCCTAAACTGAGAAATAGGAGCACTGCAAGGAAAGGTCAGACAAAAGCAAGACCAACATCCAACAGGGCAAACATTAAGTCCTGATGCTCCATGTTGGGCATCTGGGACTCATAATGGAATCAGCGAGGCTCCAAGGCTTGAGTTGCCTGCCCTCCAATCCCTAGTACAGTAGCCTGAGCTACCACACCACACCACACCACACCACACCACATGACTACAGGCTACTACTATAGCTGGAGCCAACCCCACTCTGTACACACAGCATTCCTTGGAGGTGTTCCAGCATCCTGGCATCACTAAGATCCAGACTCTCTAGGCTAACTGGGCTTTGGCTGTACAGCTTCCTGCAGATGCCTGGGTCACCAGCCTTTGGGAACTCTTGCACTTGCCTCCATGACCCACTCTTCTAGCATCTTCTATGCTTGTAAACCCAGATACCACATGCATGATATCGACCAATTCTGCTGTCGGCTCAGGTGGCTACCTGGCTCCATTGAACCACAACTGCACCGGCCTTTGTGTGGTGACCCTAGGCAAACCTTTTCCTGGGCACTTTCTTGTTTTTCAGTAGAAAGCTCTTTGGTGGCATTTTCTCCTCTCAGCTGGACTGGGATGTCTCTCAAATGCAGCTTCCAGCCTCACCCCCTGGCACTTTGTCCCAGTGCATAGCCGAGGGTTTCTCTTACTGATGCTAATACCTTCAACAATCACAGCTCCTGGTCGTGTCTGAACTTCCTCCTTTCCTTTCCAGTTCACGCATTTGCCAAGCCCTCCCTTTACTGCCCCTGCTCTTCCCACTGATTTGAGTAGACTTGGTGAGAGGCAGCCGCCCCAGCCTAGCTACAACCTACTCAAGCTTGGCCTTTCTCCTGCCAAGCAATGCACCCTGTAATTCTGAGTTGCGCCCTGATAGTCACTTGAGCTATCAGATCACAGGCAGAATACAGACAAGTTCTTTGCCAGAATAAAAACAAATGGCTTTTATCCCCATTCCTGATAGAGCACCACGCTGCCCTCTAAAAACTCCTGAGCCAGGCCTCCACTGATCATCTGTCCTCCACAACTCCCACAGGGGTGGTCCACTGAGCTCTGCTTATAGGTTTTTAGGGCTTTTCTAACTCTAAGTTACACACATAACCCAATTCACCCTGATAAAGCAGCTCACAGGCCTACAAACCACATGGTCATCTTTAATTCCACAACAGCCTTACCCCGGGTACCAGTTTTCTGTGTTAGTTACTCATCCTGGGACAAGTTGCCAAGCAAAAGCAGCTTAAGGAAGGAAGGATTTGTCTTAGCTCATGGTTTGAGGACTTGGCCCATTACAGGAAGACGAACAAGCAGGCTGTGAGGCAGATACTGGGTATCCACAGTCAGGAAGCAGAGGGATGAATGCAGGTGGTGTAGTCTGGGACCCCAGCCAACGCAGCACACAGTTAGGGTGGGCACCCCCACCTTAATTAGCCCAACCTAGCAACTCCCTATCAGACATCCCCAGAGGCTTGTTTTCCAGATGACTCTATACTCTGTCAGTTGGACAATCTACAGTAACTGTCACACACACCAGCCTAGCATGCTGTAACTCTGTTTCCTGGGGCAGCCATCATTCTTTTGTAAGCAGGAGGACAGGACCTTATAAAATGTGCTCAGGACATTTCCTGACTCAACACCATGGAAGGCTCTCCTCAGAGGAGAATAGCTCAGTGGGAGAGCATTTGTCTATGAGGAAGATTGTCATTAGGTATTGTCTACCCGCATCATCCCACCTAAATGTGGGCCTAGTGAGCACCTGGTGCTCATTTTACAGACATGATGCAAATGGATCCACTTTTCTACTGAAAGGAAATAGAGCTTGCCGGGCAGCAGCATTGCATTTACCTAGGAGCATGACTGCACGTTTCTTGATTATCAGGTATATGGATATAGAAAGTCATACCATTTCGCTTACTGGCCAGGGGCTTCTAGTGTATATTACAAGCTGTTAGCCTTCTAGAGCCTCACGAAGAAAAGAAAAAGGCAAGGCAAGGCCCAGCAGCAGTCACAACCATCTGGCACTGTCTCCCTTGTGTATCCTTCATGCATAGAACACTGGGGTAGAGGGCCAGTGACCTCTGTTGGGTCCTGTTTCATTTCCTCTGTCTGCACAACATACAGGCAAGCCCAGTGAACAAAGGGGACCTGGGGATATCAGGCCTTTCCAGAGGACATTTGAGGGGCCGGTCAGACACACACAGGCTCAAGCAGACATTCTCCCACTGTGCTTCCTGCAGCACATTGTATGAGCAGATGCTCAGAGGTAAGATGAGAGCAAGCAGGCTGGCTGCTCAGGCACTACCCCAAGCTGTGCTGCATGATGCTGCTCACTGCCAAACCATGTCAGTACCAAAGCATAGATCACCAACCCCGTCAGGAATGCTTCTCCACACTTCCAGGCCTCTAGCCTGGCACAAAAAAATAACCAGCATCTATTAATCACCTGGCAGAGAAGTGCTGTCTTTTACTCAAGTAAGTGCAGTTTTCCCAAGCAGAAAATATTAATGAAAGAAAAAACAATCAGAATAAACCTATATGAATCACGATCCCTTTTCTGCCTGGACTACCTCCCAAGAAAAGCAGTAGGAAAGTACCTGGCAGAAGCCTCCCTCTCTGTGTTGAAGTCTCAGGACCCTGGCTTACAAGATATATGACTTTAAATGTGTAATTTCATCTTGGCACCTCAATTTTCCTGTCCATATATAAGAACATATAACTTAAAAAGTAGTATTCAATCTTTATTAGCACACATAATCTAATTTTAAAATGGTATATACATAATAGATTAGCCAGTGGAAGCTACTTACCATGCTGATTTTATATGCAGAACTACTATCAGGCTAAATAAGTACCCCTTGGTTCAGCCCCACTGTTTATATTTGGGGCAGATCATTTTTGCTATGAAAACTGTCCAGATTGGCAGCCCTGACCTCCACCCAGCATCACCTCCCCTCAACTGTACCAAGCAAAAGTGCATCTGACTGTTTCCAACATCCCTCTGCGAACAACAGGGACAAAGCCACCATTACTGAAAACTGCGGGCTAGTTTTCAGACTCTTGGCCATACAAAGCCCTGGAGTCTAAGCCTCCAGGAGAGGAACTATAGTTACCCCAAGGCCTTCAAACATCTCTTCCCTGACAGAGCCACCTGGGAGCTCTGTGGCAAGGGCTGATCCCTAACCAGTTTCAGGTTCAGCTAGCCTCAAGGGGAGCACATCAGTGTTTTCTAAAGCTCTCAAGAGAGTCTGTTTTGGAGCATGGACTCACAGAAGGTGCGGCCTCTCTGGAAACAGTACACATCCTGCATGTAATCTGCTGAGCAGAAGATTAAAGCGTCCAGTGGGAAGCCAGAGGCCTCGGTGCCCCTCCAATATCTGTAATTACTGTCTACAATAAAAACACAGAATCTAGACGCCATTCGAGGCTGACCCCAGAGTACAGAATCAACAGCTCCAATCTCTCCACTACCAACTGTGTCCTTTTGGGTCATAGAAAAACCATCTTACCCTCCAGGGAAACCCTGCCTCTGGCTCTGGCCCACCAGTCTCATAGATGAAGCAAAGAGGTGAGTCCCAGTGGATCTTGCAATCAGAGGGAGGCAGTGGGGACACTGCCTGAAAGTTTCAGGTCATGGAAGAAATCACTGAATGCTATAGCTGGTCCCTGGCATGCTCCCATCTCACTGCCCTGAGTTATCACTGCATCCCCACAATCTGCCCTACCCAGCTTGCCAAAAACAAACAAACAAACAAACAAGCAAAACCAATGGGGTGAGGGGGACGACACACAGTCCACTGAAACTCCTGTTGATCCTGGCATACTGTTAAACTTTTTTACCTGTTTACTCTACATAAACAAATCTGTGCAGGGAGAATTCTTTGAAACACTTCCTTTTTGGTTACCAGGCTTCCTACTCCACAGAATTTTAGCATATACAGCTCTACCCACCGGGTGCTATGTTTGTTGAGATAGGCAGAGCTGGGTCAGGATTACTTTCCCATTTGAAACTCAGCAAGTCGGAAAGAATCTGAGGGCCATTTATAGCAGGGTTACAAAGTCTTCATCATCCCCAAGAGCAGATGCAAACCAGGGGCAATTAACCACAACATGCAAAACCAAAAAACTATGTTCAGATTGTCATTTTTACCCCATAAATCAAAAAGATCTTAGAAGTCTCCTCTGAGGACTTCTGGCTAGCTCTAATAACTAAGCTAAATACCAAATGTTCATTTCAATCATATTAATTTGGTTACCTATTCTCATAGATTTAGACTTTTAATGAGGAATTGATCTATTGCAAATTCCTTCCATTACATCCCACAATGCACCATTCTTGGGGAGGAGGTTCGTAAGTATAACTGCAGATGAAAAAGTTTGTTTACTGTGAATGCCTCAGTTAATATAACCGGAGCCACGTGACATCATGCCTGGATGGTGTTAGCATCCAAGTGGTCTTCCTGCATCTTCTCTCTTCCCTACACATACAGAGAGAGAGAGAAACAGAGAGAGAGAGAGAGAGAGAGAGAGAGAGAGAGAGAGAGAGAGAGAATTTTCTTAAGTAATCCTATCAGGTCATGTTCAAGCTTAAATCTTCTGTCTCGGGATGAGCAAGCCTGGCTCTGCCTTTGTCCTTAGCAATTCAGTTTGTGGTTTGTGGTCACCACCAAGGAGCTGAGTCTGGGGCTGGGCTCATGTGTTCGAAATTTGTCAAAAGGGTCAGGAGAAACCTGTAGGAGTGAGACGGGGTAGAGAAGAAGCAAGCATTGGCTTCCAAGAGCTGGGAAGCAGGAGGCAACAGGAGAGGAGGGTAGGAAGAAACATGGCTGGGGGAGCTGAAGGACAGGTCTGCTCTGTGACGGGGAGAGGCTGCTCAGTGGTCTCTACATGCAGTGGTTTTCATCTCACTTATTTTGTTAATTACGTGACATTATAAAAAATGGAAAAGACAGTTAAAAGACAGATAATAGCATACGATCCTATATCTCAGATGTCAGTTGTCTGAATGTATTTTCAGTCTCCTGATTCCTTCTCTGCGCAGTCATGGATTAACATACATTTAGATTTAGGGTAAATGACTTTGATTCATTATTACAGTGGAAGGGAAGTGTTTTTCTGAATTTTCTATAATTACTCTTTCTATGTTAGCAGACCACCAGAGTGCCACCGTATACATCTACAGTACTGAGGAATGTTTGCACTTAAAATCTACTTGATTTCACTAGGTTGTTAATGACATTTCCCATTAGTGTGACAAGGGGCTGAAGAGATGGCTCGGCAGTTACGAGCACTCATTGTTCTTGCAGAGGACCCAAGTTTGCTTCCCAGCATCCATGCTGGACGGCTCTGTAACTCCGGCTTTAACTGTAAACTTGACACAGCCTAGAGTCACCTAAGAAGTAAGCCTCAACTGAAGGAATTCACAGGTCAGACCGGCCTGTCGGCACGGGCATTATCTTGATTGTTTATTGGCACAGGAGGACCCAGCTTGCTATAGGAGGTACCATGCCCTAAGCAGGTGGTCCTGGGCTTTATAAGAGAGCTAAGCCTGAGTCCAGGAGACAGCCAGCAAGCAGCATCCCTCCATGGTCTCAGTTTCAAGTCCCTGCTCAAGTTCCAAGCCAGTTTCCCTCGGTGCTGGGCCATGGGCTGAAAGTGTAAGGCGGAATAAGCCGGTTCCTCTCTGATTTGCTCTTGGCCGTGGTGCTTTTCACAGCAACAGAAAATAAACTACATGGTTTGAGACAAAGTAGGAGCGCAGGAATCTGCAGATAATGCTGTGTCCAGGGAAGGAATGTGTGTTGCTATAATTTTGGAGGTAGGAAACATGAGTTTGGAAGCCAAGGGACAAAGTCAGTCTCGAAACTTCAGTGAGAGTCTTGCCTCCCAAGCATAGGACGAATTGCTCAAATTCCTGTATCACTCTCACAGAAGTGTGATTCGGGTAACAGAAGAGGTAGAAGCCATTTCACAAGAATGGAGGGCCTGTTGGTAAAACTGAGCAACACTGAAGGATTATTGCCCCTCACAAATGGGCAAGACCAGGACAGAAGTCAGAAGAAAGGAACAGAACTTAAGAGAGAGGCTCAGAAGAAAGGGACATGGAGGAGTTTTCTGACAGATGGCAGCCACCCTCCCTGCATTACAAGCTGCACCCTTTCTATTCCCTAACAGAGAAGGGAGCATGTCGCCTAATGTCATACTGCTGGGAGGAAGCTGTGCAGACCCAAACTCACACACATCTGGTTCCAAAGCCTCTATCTGAACTCTGTCCTTAGCCACCATATGTCACTGGCACCAGGAAGCTAGGAAAGCCTTCCAGCGAGCGGCTCTGGTGTGGGAGACTGGGGACCCTTACTCTATCCCAAAGGTGTGCAGGGAAACCTCCCCTCTCATCAGATCCTGCCCCCACCCTCCTATCCTATCCCCCTGGGTCACCTTCAATTAAAGTAGCATCGTGCATGGTTATCTTTTATCTTTAAAAGAAAAAATATGTTTATGTGTAAGGGTGCTTTGTCCCAATGTATGTGTGTGCCACATGTGTGCCTGGTGCCTTCAGAGGCCACAAGAGGGTATCAGATGCCATGGGACTAGAGTTACGGACCATAGTGAGCTGCCATGTGGTGCTGGGAATTGAACCCAAGCCTGATTTCTCTGCAAGAGCAGTAAGAGCTCTAACTGCTGAGCCATCTCTCCACCCCCACACATGGTTTCCTAAAGACCTTCATTCTGTGGGCAAAAGGGAAATGGTACAGTGTTGGCAGATTTGGAAGCTGCTTTTGGTGACCACCAAGATGAAATCTAGCAAAATTAAGATCCTTTAGAGATGATTTACAAAGACATAGTTCAACAGCTGGGCCCATTGGCATCCATTATGGCTCCTGAACTGTTAATAAACTACCACCCAGAAAAGGCTGATAGTCCACTGCAGGGACAGAGAACACATGCAGGCTCATAGAGTCCCTCCTAGTTATAATATAGTATATTTCCAGAGAGTGCCCAGTTATCCCTGAACCTCCTTACACAGAAATTAAGAGATTTCTTCCCAAAATAATTGAATACTTATCCCCCCCGAAATGCATATTTCTGAAAAAAATCCCTTTAATATGATGTAGAAAAAACTACAACATGACATAATTACCCAAACCATGGTGTGACTCTGTGTGATGACTCTAAGTCACCGTGAGTGAATCTCTCTACGATGCTTTTCTCACCTCAAGTGCAGGGACAGCAATGCTTTGCTCATAAGTTTCTAGTTTGTAGTAAGTTCTAGACAAAAGTGGCACATGGTACCTTGCAAATATTATCTTTCATGAACTGCCCAGAGCCACAGTCAATGTTCATTAGGAATCAGTCTGTAAATTATCTGCTTGACAGGAAAGGTACTAGGCTGTTAAATCTTAACTAGATTCTACCAATAGATACTATATTGTGCTAATAGAAAAGGAGGGCTTTTTCTAACCTAAACCTGTTGTCAGAATTATTTTAATATGCTATACAGTTTGATGTGGTATCTGGATATGTTTATATATAAGGCTGGAGAAGCAGGAGCAGCAGCCAGTAAGAATTTGGAAGCTAAGAAACTTCCCAATTCAGGGACTATTGGTATAGGTCCCATGGTGGCAGACATGTCCGGTCTCACATTCTGGCTGTATGGCCTGAGTTTCTTCATCTGAAAACAAAGAGCTAAAATTATATTTATGGCATAGGGCTCTTCCAAGGCTCTTTTCAAGGTAATCAATACCTCAAAGTCATTCAGGGCATTTTTTATACTCTACCTTTCCTTAATGAGCTAGAACTGGCCTCAGTGGGCCCCACCTGCTTTGCCAAGAAATCCTATCTCAACCCAAGTTGGGCATCCTCTTTTGGGCCCAAGGATTCACCTGTATACCCATGGGAGGAATCTGACCAGTGCCCTTCTCCTGTGTACACCTTAGCCACTAGAAATGCTCACCACCACCACCACCACCACCATTTGGACTAACCATGGCTCCCTTTAATCACTCAACATATTGTTTTAGAGTGTCCATGGTATTCTAGGCTAGCATGTACTAAGGATGGGTACAAAGCACACAGGAATCCCTTTTCTCCAATATATTCCAGTGAAGAAAACCCTCTGGGTCAGATGGTTTTGAGACTCTAAACTTCCACAAAGAACATCCTTGGCCCCCGTCTCCAGAAGAAAGTTCAAATGAAACCTGGCGTACAGCATCCATGGGAGACTCCAAACTTCTCCTCCCCCCTGGTCTCAGGAAGCTTCCTTCCAATAAAAGCACTATCCTCCAAGCCCTGTCATGGAGGCTGCATCTTCCCAAACACACTGTGATCTGTGAGCTTCCTCCTGTTTCACAGTAGCAGCACACAGATCCCTCCTAGCCATGCAGGGAAACCAAAAGCAAATTTTACCCTATCTTCCATGATGTTTCTTCTTCTCACAAAATAAAGCAGGCTCATCTCCCAAGCATGCCCTTCCAGACACCAGCCACACACCACACATACAGGACCAAAGAAGGAGTGGCTCAGGGCGTGGCCAGCAGCAGCTTGATCTCAATGCTGTCTGTCAGACGGGAGACTAGGAAGAAATAAGCACAACTTTTAAGTACAGGAGCCCAATTTCAGACTGTTAGAGGGCAGAGAAGAGAAAGAACATGGAGAGGTCCTGAGATGAGGAAGGCAGGGGGGGAAGGGGGGACCCAGGAAGAACCTAAAGGCAGAGAGGAAGTGAGGGTCTCTTGGAAGAGAGGGGACGGGTCTCTTGCCCAAGCCTCCTAGAGGTTAACAGTGTGGAATCCCGGGTATGGAAAGGCGCTCCCATTATTTGTGAAGCTCTACGATTTACCTGCTTAGGACAGCAACCATACTATATGATCACGGTTACACAGGAAGTCAAGCAGGCCGAGCTGGGAAGCTCTTGTGTTGGAGTCATTTGCCCACCCATATATACTGGTGGCTGAACTGAGCTAGTGACCTTCCATGGAAGCTACATTCCAAGAAGGCACCTTCCCGGGACTGAAGCAAATGCTGGGGATTTCTATGACCCTTCCTTGGGAGCTTCATAGCATCACACAAAATGCAGCTACATCTTATTGGCCAAGATAGGTCAGTGAGTGCTAGACCACATCTTAATGGACAGCTGTCGGGACAGCACTCCAGAGTAATCGGAAAGGGAGGATCAGCTGTCGGGATAGCACTCCAGAGTAATCGGAAAGGGAGGATCAGCTGTCGGGATAGCGCTCCAGAGTAATCAGAAAGGGAGAATCTTACACTACTATTTTCGGTGAAATTCCATCTCTCTCAGGAGGAAAGGAAAGTTAGGAGTCCCTACATGTGGCGTGTGCCCGGATATCAGTAGAATGAGCCAAAGACGCCTTCATGGGGCCAACTACCCTATTCCTGAGCCCCACCCCGAAAAATTTATGTTTGAGTTAAGCATTCAAGAAATATTTGCTAAGAAACTACTGTATCTGCTATGTGTCTATAGATAGAATTTAATGAACAACCTGACTCTTAAAAATGTAGTATTTTAGCATGGCTGTAGATAACAGAGGTACAACCAATTCTAGTAGTAGCTAAGTAATAAAAAACTAAGTGGAGGACTGGGGCTGAAGAGACAGCGCAACAGTGAAGAACATGCTGCTCTTGCAGAAGACCCAGATTCCATTCCTAGCACCTACTTGATAGCTCACAACCATTTATAACTCCAGTCCATGCGATCTCATGCCCTCGTCTGGCTCCCGTGAGCACCAGGCCAAAATGTGATGCATATGAACTCACACACATAAACAATAAAAGATAGGTAGGTAGGCAGGTAGGTAGACAGACAGACAGACAGACAGACAGACATAAAGTGGAGAAGAACACAACGGAGGGTCTGAGTAGAGGAAAAGTAAGACCCCATTTTGAACAGAGAACCGAGGATAGCTGTGAGGTGTCAACTTTAGGGAGGAGGAAGGGGCAGAGTACAATGTAGGTAAGTACCAGGTCACCAACAGTCTCATAGATAGGAGCATATAGAAAGTTATTTCTAATCGTGGAAAGCACCCATCGGTCTAGCCCCTTGGCCAGCTACATGAGGCTCAGTTCTTAAGAAAGATGCTTCCTTGCCAGACAAATACTCCTCCTGCCTTCCTTGGAGTGGTGGAAAGGCTGGAGATGACAAAATCTCCCGTCAGCCAACACATCTCCCCTACTGGATATAAGAGCGTAGGGACAGTATCTGCTATAGGCATGATACTATATGACTAGAGGCCTCCCGAGCCATGTCTGGAAAGAAACATCAAATAATTCTGCATAGCTCCAGATGGCTTTGAAAATTTAATTAAAGCCACAACTAGCCCAGGAACCTTCCCCATCATAATTATGTTATTGATCATTAACATTTAAAGAGGCTGCAAACAGGACATTGGACACTGCAATAAATTATCATTGTCCACTGGGCAGGCTCAATGAATCAGGTGCTTCTGGAGCCTTCAGAGACTGTCTGGTGCTGTCATTTAAAGGATGCTGCTCTACTCTTTAGTGCATGGGGTGTATATAGCAGGGGTGGCAGTGGGGGCAAGTCTATACGCATAAAAACTTCCTTTCTGGATATCTGGTCTACCCCTGAAAAAAACCAAGCCTACTGCAGCTTCTCCTAGCACTCAAGGCAACAAACTTTCGGACTCATGCTCAGTCTCCATCTTGTCATGGCTCATAAGCATCTCTGGGGCACCAATCTCCTGGACTATATGACATGCCAAGCTCCTCGGCTTCAGTAATAATAACAGCACCTTCTTAAGCATTCGATCCATGACCTTTGTCATGCCAAGTGCTCTAAATATGATGATTCGATGCACTCAATGCTGCAGCCACTTGTCAAGTGAAATCCACAGAGCTCTGAAGTAACAAGACTCATCAGAATCGCATCCAGAAGCAAGACTCAAGCTAAGATGTGCTTGATTCTGGGGCCCAAGTGCTCAGCGCTCTTTCTCATTGGCACACCCTTCTCAATCCTTTGGTGAGCTGAGTACACAGGTATCTCAGCCCAGAACAAAATCGACCTCTTTGGCAAGCCTTTCCTTGTATGCCTTCACATCTCAGCTTGGATGAGATGCTCCTTTCTATGAGACTCCATGACACTGATCACTGGCAAAGCACTGGCTCAGCTCCTCTGGATGTGTCCTTGTCTAGACTCAGAGACACTGAGAGTCAAGATGCTGTAGCCATGCATACTCCCAGCCTGGCTTGGCTGGATGGAAGGACATGAAGGTTAGACAAATCTGCATGCGGTTAAACCCAGTTTCCTCTTCTGAAGAACATGGCCATGGTGAGAAAGAGAGATTGTATTCACCGTAGATTGGTAAAAACACAGCATTCCAAGCTTGACCACAAATGACCCACGTCAAGGTTACTCCCTGAGCAAAAGGGGGTAAAACTTATTCTTCAAAGAGCAAACTCATGTGCCCTTGAGAGCTTTGCTTTGGATATGGAAACAGTCATGTCCTAATATGGCATCTAAGAACTCAGAGCCAGAGGTCATCTGCACCATCATATGCCCTGGACAGAAACATTGCCAGTGCTTGGGGTGTGAGGAATTTTGGCATTTCTCAAAGAGGAGAAGAGAACATTGCCTAAAATGGGAGACGTGAGTGGCAGAGTAACCATGGCATGCATGACCAAGACAAAATAAACTAACATGGACTAAGGGTCACTCATGGATTTGTGCCAAGTTCTTGGTCTAACCCATGGGTCGTGACCCTTTTGGGGGTCAAATGACCCTTTCATAGAGGTTACATATTAGATATCCTGCATATCAGATATTTACATTTTGATTCATCACAATAGCAAAATTATAGTTTTGAAATAGCAATGAAGTAATTTGTACTTGGAGGTCACCACAGCATGAGGAACTGTATTTAAATGTCAGAGCATTAGGAAAGTTGAGAACCACTGATAAGCAATAATCCCCTTTAACATGCTCGAGTATGAATGGACAGTGTAACGTATGGGATTATGGAACACACCTTTAAAATGCCTTAAATACACATGCTTCATATGTAGAGAGGCTTTTGGAAGAGGAGGGATTCATTGACAGTACATGCTATTGTTTGCATGGGCCCAAAGCCACGGGACAGAGGACTTGAACTCAGCCTACACTGGACCTAACTTTATTAGTCAGAATGGTGCCAAGGGGTAAAAGACTATGAAAATCTGAGAGGAAAACTTCCAGAAATGCCAAATCTGGCCAACAAACAACTGAGGAAGATGAACAGTACTTGTAAAGTTAGAGCCCTCAGGCCCTCCTCAGCCTCCCTTCCAACAAGCACAAGAGCTGCCTACGGGCAAACAAGAGAAGTGACTCTCCAGCTTCCATGAGAGGCTAATTTACAAGGTCTGAGAGGAGAGGAGAGATCAGCAATCCCTGCCTTGGATAATCAGAAGCAGAGCCATGGAAACCCAAGCCCTGGGAAAGAGAGGCTGTGAAGCAGAAGAACCTGACACTCTGCCTGGGGCACCACTCTCAGCTGCTCTGTTCACAGATTGCCCTTTGGAAAAGACAGACCGGAGGAGAGACGGGCATTTCTGATTGACAGTAGTGATCTAGAGACAGGAACACAGGAGAGCGGCTGGCTGTCCTAGCTCTACAGTAGAGTCCACTGCCAAGGAGCAGTAGGGTCCAAACAAATACAACAGCCAGCATCACATGATGTTGCTACACCTAGGACTAGAGAAAATCAGCTCCTGAAGAGCAGTAGGCAGAGGGCTGGCCAAGTCTGGCATGAGCCCAGGCCCAAAAGCTGATGTGGGAGCTGCCAGAGCAAGCCAGAGGACAGATGCAGAGCTACCAGGAGGAGGTGGGGCATCAGCGGCTTGCCTGGGGGTTGGAGCAGCCTACCTGAGGCTCTTCCTAAACAAGGAAGAACTGATGCCCTGCATGCAGTATATTTAGGGAGGGAGCTGGAAAGGAGAAGTTGGAGCTGTGAACCAGGGGTGGAATACTTAGGTAGCATGGGTGAGGCCTGAGTTTGATCTCCAGCACCACCCACACACGCACACACACACACACACACACATACACACACACATACACACACATACACACACACACATACACACACACATACACACACATATATACACATATACACACATACACACATACACACACATACACACACATACACACACACACGCACACACACACATACACACACACATACACACACATACACACACAGACACACACACAGACACACACACACAGACACACACACTCGCAGAGTGAGTAAGTAAATGAATAATTAAATAAATGAGAAGACAAAGGCATCTATCAGACTGTCACTCAGTCTGAAAGGACTTAGGACTGTCAAGACTGAGAAGTTAATAAACTCCCCAAAGGCAGGGCCTTGGTAATGCTATCCAGTCTGTCTTCTATGCCTAGAGGTGTGTGCTAAGTATCAAAAGGCATTTATCACCACACAGCTGCTGTGTGTGTGGATGTCTCTACCAACAGAACCAGGCTTATATTCATTAGCAGCCAAGACCTAGGGCATCAGGGTCACACCCAGATCGTTCCTAATTCTTAACCAATGTCAGTTCTGTTATTTCAACGTTTACAGCTCAAACTATCAAAACACTGGCAACAGTGTCACATTTGGTAAGTCTGAGAAACCCACAATTTAAATTAAAAAAATGGTGGCACTAAATCCCAAGGGCATGACAAATGTAAAACCGTATATAAAAAAAGGGTCAAGAGAACTAAATACGGGCAAAGATGACATGCAGAAGTCAGCACCGCTGTATAAAATCATGGGAGATGAAGGTAATTTTGAAGTAATTACATAAGATGAAACACGATTTTTTTTTTAATTAAAGCTGATCAAATGTATCACTCCCGACTCATGCACAAGCTGAACAGCAAAAGAAATCTGGAAAAACCTAGAAATATTAAGAGATAACCCTAAATGATTTCTCATGGAGTCTGTCATCCAGTGCACCCAACCTAACATTTTATTTGATGTACGAGGGAGTATTTTTGAAAACAGTGTGTCCACCCACTCCACCCGAGCCCCATCAGCCTAGGCTGGAATTTCTATGCTGCTCACAGCTACGGTTTATCTTTTCTGAAAGCATTTCCAGTCTGTCTCTGTCTTTCATTTTACTAAATGCAGGTACAAACTCATGCAGATTTCCTGTTTTGCTATCAATAACTTTGGGCATATATTCCTGTTGATAAAGTATCTGAATTAGAGTCAAGAATTATGCTTGCAAGAAAAAAAAAAAAACTGTTGGTTTTATTGATGCTCAAACTTCATTCTCTGCTGAAGAACCGCCAAACATAATTTCTCTATTAAGGAATGACAGCTTTGTTTAGTTAAAATTTTAGGGCATGACAGACGTGTTTTATAATTATGAAGTAAAATATATCAGCAGATATTAAGAATTGCCCCGTAAATCAAAAACTAGATCAGTGTTCTCTAAGCCAGTGAGAGCACCTGTGACTTAGCCCTGACTGTGGCACTTTCATAGACAAAAGAAGTTTCTTGTTCCACTCACAATCCATGGCACCTGGGCGGAGCCCAAGCATGTCCCTAAGCCTATGAATCTTTGTAGATACAGGACAGTGCAGTCACAGGAGTGCTGCCAAGTTAGTCAACAACCTGGCCAATTATCCAGCCACAACTCAGATTCAGGGAACTGTCTGGAACCACTGCTCTGCCTAGTAAACTGTGTCAAATGGGACTAGCTAGAGCTCTGAGATCCTAATTAGGCCTCACCAAGGCCATGAAGGTTGAGTTCTGTTATTTGAGACTGTAAATCTGCATGACCTTTCATGAGGCTCAGGCAGAGTAGTTCAGAAGACTATCAGAAACCAGTTCCTGATACTCTTCTTTATAAATGAGAGATAGAACCCAGGACTTTGCCTTTAGCAGGATGATTCACTCATTCTAAGAGGATGCAGAGTTGAAATAAACTGGCTTTGAGCCTTTCCCTTACATATTCCTGATCTCTGTCTGCACTGGGAGTTGGCTGACCAATGAACAAATAGGTGCAGAGAGACAAGAGTTCTACATCACGTTCAGTGGCCAGGCCCCGCCCACACAGACACTTCATGTTCATTAGCAAGGCTCCGCCCATGTAGAATGGAGAAATCACCACCACGCCCTGCTTTGGCTTGTCTGTTGGATTTCAAATCTACCTTTTAGAAATATAGGAGAAAGTTTAAAATATGAAAGTCAGATTAGCCTGGGTTGAAGACCAGACCTTGTCATAAACAGTTACTTGCATAACTGGCTGCAAGCTAGTGACGTCTTCTGTGTGTTGGGCCCCTATACTTAAAAACAAGGGTACAACGGTTCCCATCTGAAGGAACGGATGGTCTTCATGCCTTGGAGATGGTCTGAGAGTTCTCTTTAGGTTTCATGTACCAGAACCTTGATCCTGCGTGTGACAGCGTTAAAAGGGGATGGCCTAGTCCAACTGAATTAGGTCATAAGAGCATCACCCTTAGAAGGGATTAAATTGGTTTTGATCAGGTATATTTAGCAAGAGTGAGTTATGACTAAGAAAGGCTGCCCCTTCTGCCCTCTGGCCCTCTGGCCTTCAGTCATATCATGAGGTCTCTCTATCTCCCACCTGATGTCATCCTCCAGGCTGTGATATAGCCAGAAATACCTCACTAGAGGCAGAACAAACTCACCAAACAACTGAGTCCCCAAATCTTAGACTTACAACCTCTAAGTCTGTATGCTAAATAAAATTCATTCCTTTGTAAGTATCCAGCTTCAAGCCTTTTGCTATAGTACCTTAAAATAGAATACAGGGTTAAACAATATAATGATTATTAAGCACAAGGCTTGGCATAGAAAAATGTTCAATGAATACTATTTTTAATCACCATTGTAGTTACGATTATATAAATATATGAATTAATGTTAAAATATTGAATTGATGCCATTTGTGGTAGTATATTACCACATATAGAGAAATTAAGCAGTTCTCATCCAATCTAAGAGATTAATAATCAAACCCTATGTTAGATTCACATTTCAGTTTTCTCTTGCACAACCACGCAAAAACCTAGCTTGGCTTCCATCACTCCTGCATATCTGCCTTTCAGTCACAGAGTGTTCACCAGGCCCTTAGTAACAAAAGATTGGTATATTTAGAAACTGTTCCAAGATAATGAGTCACTTTGAAAACCATGAGCAGATCCTAGGAGGACCCAGAAGAGCATTCCATTCATTGATCACTCAACAGAAGCCCACAGAGTACCTATCCCTAAGGTGACATACTCTTGGGAGAAAACAGACAGAAGGTTTTCTACAGATTACAAAGGGGAAATCATAAGTATACACAAGCAAAACCATGCACACTGACAGTTATGGACTGCGATTGCTCTCCTTTAGTTACTTTTCTATTGCTGTGAAGAGGCACTATGACCGAGGCAACTTACAGAAGAGTTTATTGAGGTTTACAGTTTCAGAGGATGAGATTCCATGACTATCATGGCAGGGAGCATGGTAGGGAACAGGCAGGCATGATACTAGAAAAGTAGCTGAGAGCTCACATGTTATCCACAATAACTGGCAATGGCATGAGCTGCTGAAACCCCGAAGATTGCCTCTGGTGATAAACCCCCTCCAACAAAGCCACACCTCCTAGTCCTTCCCTAAAAGTTTCACCAACGTGGGACCAAGTGTTAAGACACACACATCTTGGGGGCCGTTCTCATCAAACCACCACAGTCGGCAGGTAAGTGGACCACTGAGTCAGACCCACAGGAGTTCAAGACATACCTAGGGCCGGGGAACCAAGGAAGACTTGAAGGCAGACAGGAAAGGGGATCTTGAAGGCTGATTAGGACTAAACCAGAGGAGAACAGGATGGAACTTCTTTGACAAAAGACATAGGTCATGCTTGGGGACAACAGGTACAGAGCTTGCCTAGAGACAAGGGTTCGGGAAGGTAAGTTCCACAAACAACCCAAGAAGTTTCCCAGGGGCAGGTCCACTTTTCCTTTAATGTCAGTTAAGGACACAGCTCCCAGTAGAATACAATGAAATGCTGCTTAGTTATGGGGAGTGACCTCTTTATGAAAACACACTCAAGTGTCTAGTGGTCATTTAGGGCCTTTGTGACTATGGTCATAACAACTTAACCTGAAGGGAGACTCTGTCACATAATCCCACCCTCTAGGCTCACTGCCATGGAGAGTACCACTGACAAATCTCGGCACACTGTTCATCTCCAAAGGCCAGCCTCAGTCTCCTTCCCTGACACCTGCACCCAGGAAACAGCTCAGTCCCTACTCTGCAACAAATGAAATGTCATCTGTTTTTGTCCCTACACCTCTGAGACTGAGGCACAGGCTGTTTCATGAATGATAGTCTTCATCAGAAAACCATTTCTGAAAGGCAATAATGAGCCACAAGTACAGTCTTCACAGACATGTACCAACCTACAACATGAGTGCAAATCATTCTAGTTGACTTTAAAAGCTGGGAATTAAGGAGCTGTAGGAGACAGGCATTACGATCTGCTATAGCTGGGAACTAGGGATGAGCAAGCCACCTACCTGAATGGGTGAGATGAAATATTTGTAGAAGTAAATGGCCATCGGAGATACCCATCTCTCCTGCTGCCTGGTAGAATTCTACAGTGTTCAGGGGAAGCTGCATGGTGGGACCCTCAGCTCTGGAAATAACCAAGAAGCATGCCAGAGCTAGGTGGGTTTGGAAGTACAGAAGTGAAGGGGTTGTAGTGAGGCTGAAGTCTAGTGAAGTGCATGTAGACATGCATAGCAATGGAAACTCCCGACCATGAACAACAGAAACAACAACAAAATGTCTCATAGATATACAGATAATCAGGAGATGAAAAAGTTTAATGTTAGTACTATAAAAACAAAGTAGGTGGGGCTTATAGACATATGAAATTAAGAGCCTCAAGTTATAACCAGAAATCTCCTTGAACTGAGTTCCAACCCATCTCCCCCATTGCTTCAATTTTCTTATGCCATCTCTCCAAATGGCAGTATGAATTGCTTCCTGGCAAGCTCATCAACTCGGATCAATGGCCTTTGTGGATTAAGGAGTTTGCCGTTACTGTGGCTTTCCAATCTGATGTGCTTCTACAGTAAAGAATAAATTCTGTGGAGACATAGATTCAGGCATATGCCTGCTTATCACATCTGGGAAGCAAGCAGCCCTGCAGCCTCGTGCACACATCTGCCCCTTCCAGATGTGACGCATGGCCAGGAGGACTTACACCTGCCCTCACATCACAGTGGCACCAGGTCTGCAGAGCGAATGCAGAGCGCTCTGGCTTTGCAGACGTTTGTTACACTGCCAATAGCCGCCCCAGCCTTGCTTTCCCTTTCCTCTTTCCCTCCTGTCAGTTGTTGCTTTTGTCACCAGCCAGCATGATTCTTCACTATCCCTTCCCTCCATCCCAAACAATGCCAGTGATGTAAGGACTTAGCACCCTTTCTTCAGATATTGCCTCTCCCCCCTACCCCCAATGAGGACAGAGCCCATGTTCTTGAGTAAAAGTGACACCTAGGGCAGATACCCGAAGGAAAGTCTCTGGATGGAAAAGTAACACGACTGAAATCGACAGCTCAGTCGGAGGCCAAGCTTGTCAGGATGGATGGGACAGAGGCCTGACCTAGGGAAGATGCAAGAAGCTTCTTTGGGAGAGGCAGAATAAGAACATAGCCATGATTAGCTACATATGCCAGCATTGAGGGTAAAAGTCAGTGTGGCCTCAAAATTCTTGTGTTTCAATATTGTCTGCTTTAAAATGAGCACCATCGTTCCAACATTGGACGATAAGGAATAAGTGAAAAACACATCTGTAAAACGCACATCACAGGGCCTGATCCACTGTGAGTTCTCAGTAAGTGTGTGCTTCTTTGCTTTTTACTGTCTTATGACAAGGAACTAAGATCAGGAGAGGTTAATGTCTAAGTCAACCAGAAGAAGAGTATTCAGAATGTTTAGTGGAATGGAAAGAGTCACGCTTGGAGTCAGATGGTGGCTGGAACCTGAATGCTCTCCCAGGCCTGGGAGCCACTTGGGATGCCCCAGCCTTAGTTTCCCCAAGCGAAACATGGAGAGGAAACAAAAACACTAGAGCATGAGTGCATATATGACATCTCCAGTTTGGAGGGTTACTGTGAAGACTGTGCAACAATGTAACTAGCATGTTGTCTATAGTGGAGTCTCAAGAAACAAGAGTAAGAACAGTCTAGTACTGGTCAGATGTCATGTGCCTGATGCCCATGCTTACAGGCTCTGTGTAAGAACTCATTTCTGGGCTCCCTATGCCAAACTCACTCAACAAGCATCCTCCCTGGCATAAACTGAAAGTGAAGAGGTAAAAGAACAATCTAAACAGCCCTGGGGAGGACCACAGAGATGCCACAGTGGGCTTAGGAGCAGCCTTAAAGCCATGCCAACTTCTGACACCAGCTGAGCAATGGGTCCTGCTGAGCACCCGGCAGGCATTTCCATCTCTTTCAGATCACAAGGCCGAGAGCAGGCTGCTCAGGTTTGCACATCTAGGAAAGATACAGACTTGGAATCAGGAGCACTGGGTTCATAAAATTCTTCTCCAGCTGACTTCAGCTCACTATAACATGCACAGCCACATCTCCTTACTGTGTGGATGAACCCTAAGATCTGAGAGTAAGACCCATCCACTGGGGTGTGGAGGTCACACGGCTCCGCGATAACTGCTTCCCGTCCCTGCCTCAGCTGGGACTCTTAGTTGGGAAGGAGAAGGGCGTGGAGAAAGGCTGCTTACGGCCACAGGGCTTCATGACCTCTAGCAGCAAGTACATGTGTGTCAGATGAACAGACTCCATGCGGCTTCTCCTGCCCTACCAGGGAACAGCCCAATTATAGGCTCCGCTTCCGCTTCCGGCGAAGAGTCCTGGAATGATAGAAGAGGGTGCCAAACATACCCGTTTAGGTTACAGGAACTTACCGAAAACATTAACACCTCAAGAAAATGTCTGCTGGGACAAAAACAGAGGTTGGAAATAAAGGAGGACCAAAAGGAACAGAGGAAATGAGGTGGAGGGGGGGAGAGCCACCAGCCTGTTTTGATCTATTGCATTTTAATGTAACACTGGGTGCTGTTTCCAGAACTTCCTAACTACCCACTCATACCGAGCTTGAGAGAACGCTTTATAGAACTTTAGAGAACACAGCTAAGTGTAGAAAGAACCAAGACCAACTCTCTGGCATCTGGCAAGACCTAGAGCCCAGTCAGCCCTGTTACCTGCCCACCCCAGGAAAGCTTTGTGGCTTGTTTAGCCTTCCTTTGATCAAGCCCATGGGAGTTAATATCCCAGCGTGCGCGCGCGCGCACACACACACACACACACATTTATACTTAAAGGATTCTGGCAGCTCTGCAACTATTATTTCTAAACACTGGCTATTTCTTTGTGGGTGACTGTAAGCAGAAAAAATAATGAGGGGAAGGATTTTCCTTTGAGATATGAAAGAAAAATAGCCCACAGACTAAAACCAAAGCAAAGTTCAAGCTTTAGCCAGTGCGCCAGGGGTCCTTGTGAGCTAGCCGTACAGTCTCAGCACTGCAGAAGCTCCTGCGGGATTACGTTTAAATGAGGTTTTTAGCAGAAACTAGCTTTGATATAAAGTTCACATTAATCATGAGTGTGGTGCAGGTGGGCTGCCAGGAATTGGCTTGGGGTGGATCTGAGAGCTAGAACCAGGCAAGACTGGTCTTGCTTGACCTCAGGGTCCTATTTCCAAAGCTGGTGAATCCTAGTCTCCTGCCCAGTGTAGAGAACTTGACCACAAGGCCACACCCTACATCCCCTGGGGTCTATCTACTCTAACTTCCTCCACTACTTGAAGAGACAGCATAGTTGGATTTCATTTCTTTCACAAAATGGCATGGCCTCATGCAAAACAATCTTAAAAGACTCAACTCCAGCTCCTTACAGACTCAAGGCTCTGTAGAATGGAAATCATATCCCTGGGAAGTCAAGGCCATCCTCAGCTCTTCCCCACAAGGGCTTTCCTAAAAGCAAGCAGTGCTCTGGGCCGGAATGGCTTGGGGGAAGGAATGGCTCAGGCAAAGCTTAGGACTTGTATCTTTTGATGATTTCATTTTCTATAAACTAGATGACAAAGGACGCTAGCCTGAGACAACAGCAGTTTTCTGAGTCTGTCCCGTTCTAGCTGTGGGCTTTTCTTCCTGGCCCCTCTCTGACCTTTGAAGCTCCTCCCCCACCCCAAGCTCCACTGTGTTCCTTGGCTGCGTGCCCTTGCATAGATCCTCTCTGTGTTCTGAAGGTGGACTGCGTTTCTTACCCTTACCCTCCTTGGATCAGGGATGACATTTTTCTATGGTTTAGAATAACAGGAAAAAATTCTTTGATACACACTAAACTATCTGTCATTGAGTTGTCTTCCAAGGCCTGCCATGAATATAGAAAAGTGCCCACAGACAGGCAAACATCAATTTGGCTTCAGCTATTAGCTGCTGTCAAATGACTGGGAGCAGAGTATAAAGCCCATCTTCAGATAAATAGCAGATCTGAAGCTAGGTTGCTTCACTGTGGGGAAATATGCCTGTGAAAATCAGCAAAGGTTTAATCAAGGGTAGACAGGGCCCCAGAAGAGCCCCCTTCTTTTAGTGGAGGCCACTGTCTTCCTCCTGGGTGAGCAAGAGACCATGGGGATGTATGGACCCCACCTATTCTCTCTCAGAACCCTGCTCGCAGGAGCAGGAACCACAGGCAAGGAAGGTAGGCTCTCTCCAGAAGCTGTGACCATAGTGAGAGTGTCCCAGGGCAGCAACAGTGTGGAGAGTCACAGCCGGGTCATGTGGCCCTCTATGCTTTCACGGGCTTAAGTTCCTCCTTCTGTTCAGACCGAGTCTCTGGAGCAAGGCCATTTCAGCACCCCTCAAAGATGGACTCTTGAAGATGACAGTGCTATGGTCATCCAGCATTCCACTCTAGATCCAGGTTAAGACTAGACTCTGGGAATCCCAGCAACATCTGCATCTTGTCACTTGTTGCCCTTAGCTGTGAGGAAAGGGCCCAGGTTATCATAGCGCTTGCTGACTCGGGGATTCCTCCCTCAATCAAGGAGAGCCTTTTGGAAGGGAAAACCACAATGGTCACTATGAATCTAAGTAATATACAAGAATACCTCGATGCAGCTAATAGGTAGCAGTATCACGGGGTCAAACGAGCACTGCCAGTGTCATCACAGATAATCTGTTGATATTGTAAGTTTCTGTAGATGGAAAGCATGCTGCCATCTGCACTGAGAATTTTCAATATTTCTATTTACATTGTTCTCATGATAGAATGTCTTGTATCTCTCAGAGTCACTGTATATGTTCCCTCAATAGCCAGGGAGGCCAACTGGAGGGAAGTGGGTACACAATGCTTGGACCGAGCAATGGGAAAGCTTATAAATGATGCCCAGGCTTCTCTAGTTCATGGGAATCCTCAGCAGGGCCAAAGGAGAGGCCTGCCAAAAGCAAACAATTCCTACCTTCTGCACGGAGAAAAATAAACGAGTACATCAAGTGTTCTCAGGTTTAAATTTATTCCCACAATTTTTTAGCTTAAATGTTGCTTATTATAACTTTCTTCTGGCCAGGACCCAGGGCCAGTTAAACAGATGGCAGGGGAGCAATGACTGTCCTCCGAAAACAGATGATTTGGCTATGACAACTCAAGCCAATGTGCTAGGTCATGCAGAATAAAGGAAAAAAAGAATTGTCTACAAAACGTTTCTTTGCTCGTGTGGGCAGAGTGCAGGAGAGCCCTCATGGGACAGTCACCATCACGGTCCCTTCATCTCCTCCTCAACCTTGTTTTTCTTCGCTTAACTGGCCTGTTTGCAGAATGAGTTTATACAGTAGAAGAGAGATGGCTATGTAGCCCCAGTCACAAAGAACTTCCTGCTAGGTACACTGCCTCTCAGCAGAACCCCCAGATACCTGACAGACAAAAACCTCAGGGGCCCTAGTCCAATAGATGGACCAACTAGGGATAAAATGCCCACTAGAAGTTCACTTGTGACTTAGCTATTAAAACCAACAGTTCCAGAAGAAGGAGGTCGCCCTGAGAAGGAAGACTGACGTCCCCAAAGGAGGGCCCTGCATGGAGACACACTGCACCAGTGTTCTAGCACCAAAGTACTTAGCAGGCCCAGGCCCAAAGCAGGATCCAGTGAGGAAGCACTGTACAGTTCCTCCAACGTTTCTCAAGATGCTGTAAGCATTTTCCTCAGCGGCATAGGAAACATAATCCTTAACTTAATCCCCCAAGGCAGTCTGATAAACTGTTTTGCTTGCGAGAATATTGAGGTTAAGTAGCTTGTCCACTGGCACCTAGCTCACAAATGATGAAATACAATTCAAACCTGAAATTCTTACTCCCAAACTCTATTAGTGACTTATGTGCTCCTCTGCGCTGCTTTCTGAAGAGCCCTGTGCAGAGATAAGTCTCTCCGATTAGATGACCAGTCTGGGTTGGAGACAAACATTTACCCCAAAGCTGAGCATTCAAAAGTCTGAGGCTTCTCCAGGCCCTCTGGTTGAAGCAGCCACTCAGCCACTCAGTGTCTCTGGGTCAGAAGTCCTGCTTACCCCCACTCTGGCCCTCCCGTGCTTGTCACAGCTTCCCAGGCTCCTCTCGGGTTGTGTACTGTTCAAGTGCTTTGACACCATTTTCCTGTTTGCATTTTGTTTTGTTTTTGTTTTTGTTTTTACAGTTCGTTGCTCACCCTAACTGTCAGCAGCAATTGCTTACCATGTGGTATGAGAACCTCTCAGGCTTACGGCAGCAGTCTATCGCTGTGAAATCCCTGGCTGTCTTTGGAGTCTCCATAGGCCTCCCTTTTCTCGCCATAGCCTATTGGATTGCTCCGTGCAGCAAGGTACAGACTGCTTAAGGCGCATGTCATCTGCAGTTATTTCTTCTCCTTTCTTAGCATTTCCTTCAGGTCAGCAGAAGATCTTTTCTGGTTGTATTCCCAGAGCTGGAGCTGGGTGAAGCACTTGCCCGGCACACAGGCAAGGCTCTGGGTGTGAGCCCCAGCATCACAAAGAAAGATGAAAAGAAGGGAGGAAGGGAGGGAGAAAGGAGGGACGGAGGGGGAAGGGAGGGGATGACAGTTCTGGTATCCAAACAAGAATTGAAGATCTCCAAAAGGGGGAAAGCCTCCAGATCTGTTTTTAATTATTCCTTTCTAAAGAGACAGGGGGTGATGAGATAGGATATTTTAAATATGTGAGGTACCTCTGAATGAATAAATAACAGAATAGAGAATAAAGGTACCTTCCCTCCACAGGGTGCTGAGTATGTCCTCCAAGCTCACAGGACACTAGTTAGCATCATGGTTTAGAAACAGCATTGCTCCCCAAGAGCTTTCTTTGTTAGATCTTCTTGAGATCGCTCTACTCCGGGTTACATTGTAACATATGTGCTGCAAGACGCAGTTCCGGAGCTAGAAAGAGCCAGAGGGGAGGGCTCCTCACCACACCCTTCCTACTACCTTAGCCTCCTCGGTCAAGAGGTTCGGATCCTCATTAAATAGACTATGAGGAGAAAAGGGATAGAGAGAAAACACCCAGAAGCATGAGACCGAGTGTTTGTCTAGGGAAGCTAGCAGAAAGGCAGGAGTGACCAGAAGAATAGGCCCCATAGGCACTCTGACGCCCGTGATGCTGTCCCACCTCCTTCATGGCCCAGCCATTAATACCAGAAAGCACCTGCACTCCAGCAACAGAAAGAGCTGGTGCCCAAAAGACCAAACCATGAAAAAGCCCTGAAACCTGTTCCATGGGTTTAAGATTGTCTTAAAGACTCTAAACTAAGTTTATTTGGTGACAGTTTTCAAAGGAATTCAGTTTAGGAACCCCACACTCACTGGAGAAGGACATACCTCCAGGGAGCCTGGCTCCACAGACAGCTTGGTCAGCTAGTGCAGTTGCTACAGTGTGGCCATTGAGGTGACACTCCTGACAAGACCACAGGTGGGGCACTCAGGCCAGAGTGATGAGTCCAAGAATTCAGCTGTTACCATAGCCACCAATACAGCCAGGCAAGGAACTCAGCACCTCAGTGTAGGTAAGCAGTTCCAGAGAGGGGGCAAGCTCCCCCACAAGTAGCAAATCCCAAGCTGAACTACATGTTTGCTGTATCTGGCCTTCACATCTACTGATAGTTCAGCATCTGTGGCAGCCTCATGTCATGAACTTCTAAGTCAAAATTCTCCAGAGAATATATATGTAAGCAAGGCCAGGTGGTTTTGTTCTGTTTTCTGTTCTTTAAAAAAAAAAAAAAAAAGCTTAAAAATCTCACAAAGAAAGTAACTAAACTCCAGCTGGATTGTTGCTGGCTGTAGGTTTCAGGTACTATCTTAAGGCTGTGTCTCCAGGCTGCAACCGAATAGTCTGCAGTGGAATTGAATGCCTGATCTCGAGCCCCCCCCCCCAACACACACACACACACACACACACACACACACACACACACACACACGAGGGGAACATCTGCCTTTACTCTCTCTGGGTTTCAAAGCATACTCTAGGGAGTTCAGTCATTAGAAGATCAACCTGATGGAGGAATCCCCCACACTCCCCTCTCCCCTCTCCCCTCTCCCCTCTTCCCTCTTCCCTCTCCCCACCACAGCAAAGCTGACTGTGACAGCATCCAGAGCCCAGGTCCAGCCATCACCAGTACATGGAGCACCTCTGTCTGCCCAGTACACCTCTGTCTGTCCAGTACACCTCTGTCTGTCCAGTACACCTCTGTCTGTCTGCCCAGTACACCTCTGTCTGTCTGCCCAGTACACCTCTGTCTGTCTGTCCAGTACACCTCTGTCTGTCTGTCCAGTACACCTCTGTCTGTCTGCCCGGCACACCTCTGTCTGCCCGGCACACCTCTGTCTGCCCGGCACACCTCTGTCTGTCTGCCCGGTACACCTCTGTCTGTCTGCCCGGTACACCTCTGTCTGCCCAGGACACCTCTGTCTGCCCGGTACACCTCTGTCTGTCTGCCCGGCACACCTCTGTCTGTCTGCCCAGTACACCTCTGTCTGTCTGCCCAGGACACCTCTGTCTGTCTGCCCAGGACACCTCTGTCTGCCAGGTGCACTGTCTGCCCAGGTACCTTGGGAAAGATTCTACTTCTTCTTCAAGTTGTGGTATGGCTGAGAAGACTTAGAAAATAATATATACATGCTCAACCTTGCCTCTGAAAAAGATATGCTTACAGGGAGGGCATTGGGATTTCCAGACCCGGTGAGTCCAGAAAGCTAACATAGAGATATAGAGGTCAGACATACATTAACCTTCTGAAATGTAATGGAGGAAACTACTGCAGGATGATTTAGCCCTTGACTGGGGCTTCCTTCCCTCTTTTCAAAAACTTGATTGACATTTGGTGCTCCAAAACTGTTCAGTGAGACCAAAGTAATAGAGCACTCGAGATAAACAAAGTTCACCATTAAGCTACTTGCCTCTTTGGCACATTTATTAGACCCCCAACTCTCCACTGGGGAGCACGGTGAGCAATGAGTGACAGGCCTGAGTCTGTCACGTGGGATGACTCTCAGTGGTACCACCCGTTACAAGGAAAGAGTCCCTCATTAAAGTGCTTGTCAAGCTTGCTTTGAGGCAGCTAAGGGACAGATAAAAGAGTTGAGATATTTTTAGTCTTTCCTTTTACCACTCAGAGGAAAAAAAAAAAACACTTTTCAAGTTTGGCAGACATTGCTGGGAATTACAGAGAGGTCAAATCTTGCATGTGACAAAGCCAGCCTCTCTGAGGGCTCCTGATGTGCAGAATACCATGTCCTCCCAGGAGTGGGGCACTGTGGAAGAATCTAATAGGCCTGTCTTCCAGTGAGGTCACAGTCTTGATAGCTATTCCTGTAGTCTCATGAAGAACATAATGCCATACCAGGGATTCCATGTCCCAGTGACATCATCATGTGCCCAGATAAGGTATTAGACCGCCATATTTGTTTATAAGCAGACTTGTAAAATGTCACTGCCAAACCTCATCAATTGGCTCATGCCCATCAATGTCTAGTGACTGTCAGGAGGCTCTGTTCCCAACCCAATGGTGCATCTTCCTCTTAACAGCTGCTGTCCTAATTGAGGGACAGTTACCAACACTGAGATGTCTGACGGGCCCTCTGAGATGAACTCATTATTAACTTCCTCTTGAACTCCTAAGCCTGCCTTTCTGCTATTTTAAGTTGGGGGGAAGGGGGCTTTTAAGGGAGTTAAATAAAGGGATTGCGCAGTCAGTCGTCAATAGAAGTTCAGCTCACTAATTTGTCATTTGAAGAGCATTAGCAAGCAGCAGGTGGGGTACAGGTGAGAGCAAGTGCAGACATGGGCTTGGGACCGGCTTTCCAGAATCAAGGAAAAATAATAGAGATTTTGTTCCTTGTTTCTCACTGCCGTCACCAACATGGACATGGCCAGGAAGGCCAGTGTGCAGCCAGTCAGTTCTTAAAAATGGGAGCATTGAGTTAAATGGTTTCTTAGCATCTTCATCCTCTAGGCAAGGGCTCCTGTGCCAAAGGCATTTGTGGCCGATTAGTCAGTTGATTAGCCGGCTTCTGTGCTTTGTGAGGGCTCCACTAGATTGTGTGCCTGCTAAAATCTCAGGCAGTGTCTCTTCAGCAGGTAGAACCAAGTAGAAGTCAGCATCATGGCACTGCCAAGGAGCTACACAGTCCAGTTAAAAGTGTGACAGGAGAAGCTACTTCCTCATCATTAACCTTCACTCCAGCTATTGCCAAAATCAGTCCCAGGAATCAGACAGGGAAATCTAAACAGTTCTAGAATCCAACCCGATGTCTTTGCAGTCTACCAATCTTCCCTGCCACATAATTCCTGTGGGAAAGAATATCCAACTCTTCGTAGGTATCCCCTTCCCATCCCAAACAAGCATCTAAGTGAGAGCAGGGTTTCAGCAGCTCTGAGGGACTCCCCAGCCCACACAGCCCAGACACCAACCAGAAAAGAGCCAAGGGTCCAAAGGGCTTTTCTCCTGCCTTTGTTTCTACCAGGAAATCACAATGCAACTTTCTAGTCACAATGATAGGAGGAGCATGTTGTCTGCTCACCAGGGCTCCTCTCACACTGCCACCAAGTCCCTAGGGGCAGCCCAGAAGCAGGCACCTGCTGGGACAGGACTGGGTGGTACCAGAGACTGGTCACTCTGCTGCTGTGCACAGTCTGAGCCCTTGCACTGTTAGTCCTCATTTAGGATTTTGCCATCATTTTGAATCTGTGTCTCTCCCCACTAGGAAATGAGCAGCCCTTAAGGTCCGGCCCCACGCTTGACGGCTGTTTTCTCTCTGTCTCCTCTAGTTCCACACAGCTGGCACTCCAAACAGGCTCATGGCATGCACAATGATCCCTCCCGTGTGGGTCCTTCATGAACCCTTGCATACACACCTGCCAAGAGTCAGCCAAGGGGCTGGAGAGATGGCGCAGTGGTAAGAGAGCTTGTTGCTATTATAGAGAATTAGGGTTCAATTCCCAGGATCCACATGGCAGCTCCAGATCCAGGGGATCCAACACTCTCTTTGGACCTCTGAGAGTACCAGACACGCATGGGTCACAGACATGAATGGAGGCAGAAACTCCGCAAAATAAATAAATCTAAAGAAAAATTTTCAAAGAATCCGTCAAGTCATTCAGGTTTCCCACGAGGGGACTCCTCAATCATCAGTCCCGTAGATCAAGAACTCCCTACAGAGCAGGTGCTGTTTGCTGGATGTTACATCACTCATCACTTACATTAACCACAGGCAGGTGTCTATCTTTTCATTCCCATTTTATAGAAGAAACAGAGACACTAGTCAATCAACCACCAAAACTCTGTGGCATTGTGAGTAATACTAAGTGTCTATAGGTCAAGAGATTTGCCCATGGTTACTGCAATAGCATCTGTGTGCCTACACACAGCTCTAGTAGAGCTGCATGCCAACTTTTCTAGAAAAGAGAAATCAAGCCTCCCATAGGCCAGACACTGCCTGTTCCCTTTCCCTTTACTGGAAACCCTATCTTGTAAAAACTAGCATCACCTAGTACTTCTTTAGCCCCTGAATGAACGGTGGCCTCACACTGTAATATATGAATGCCCTGATTTCAGATTCCAAAAATAATCCACTGTCATAAAAAGGAAGATACCTGAGCCCTAGGTTAGGCTTCTTCTATTTACATTTTGTTGCTCTTAATTTGTGTTTAAATGTGTTCATGTGTATGTCTATGAGAGTGTATGCCACTTGGGTGAAGGTACCCATAGGAAGGAGCCTGCAGAGGGTGCTGTCTCTCCTGGAACTGGATACAGATTATTTGTAAATTACCCAATATGGGTGCTGAGAACCAAGCTCAGGTCCTCTGCAAGAGCAGCAAGAACCCTAAGCCTCCAAGCCATCTCTCCAGCCCTTGATTTTGCTTTAAAATAGCATCTACTTCCTGGGCTAGCCTGGAACTCTCTATACAGCCCAGACTGCTCTCAAATTCCTGATGATCCTGTCTCATCCTCCCACATACCAGAACAGGCTCACGGCAACCGCTGTGCTCTCACTCAGAGGCCTCAGTAGTGATGGAGTGACATCAGCACATTTCCAGACTCACGGCCCTCCCACTATAGGCAGAGTAGACTGTGGCCTGCACCTCCCAATGCCCCAACAGCAGACATGAACCTAAAGCTGTAACCTTGATGTATCTCTAACATCCCCAGAGCTGAGGGGCTGTGCTGGTTGGTCTTTTGTCTTCTCTTGACTCCTTAGTCAGGCTTGTGGAAAGCAGTCTTCCCTGAGGTAATTTATCTTTGTGGGTAAAACAGAAATTTCAAACACACACACACATAAACACACACATACTTACACACTCACACATACATAAATATACACATTCTCACACACATAAACACACACTCAAACACACACATAAATACATACTCACACATAAATACACACTCACACATAAATACACACTCATACACACTCACATAAATACACACTCACACATTCACATTCACACACTCTCACACACACACAAACACACTCATTCACACATACAAACATACACATACACATTCACACACACTCACACATAAACACTCATATACACTCACAAAAACATATACTCTCTCACACACATAAACACTCACTCACACATACTCACACATAAACACACACACACAGCGATGGCAAACCTTTATAATCCCACTGCTTGAGGCAGAAGATTGCCGTGAGATTGAGGCCGGCCTGTCTCAAAAAAAGAGATGAAGAAGCAGGAAAAGGAAAAAAGAGGTGGGGGGGGGGAGGAAGAGAGAGGAGGAAGAGGAGGGGGAAGGAAGAAGAAGGGGGGAATGAAGGAGGAGGAGGAAGAAGAGAGAGCCACTGAAATGACTGGCTCTCATCTCCCAGTGGCTTACCCACGGGGATGCTTTCAAGTTCAGAAGAGGGTCCATCAATCCCTAGCCTCACTTTCCCACCATATTGCCTACATCAAGTGAAAAATGGAGGCCAGGACAGCTTCCAAATCAGTGCAAGGCATTGTGAGAGTTACTTCCTGTTGCATTCTGCAGTAAACAGAATCGTTTCTAGGGGCTCATCTTCTGTTAGAAGGTGGTGATGCTGAAAGAGGGACTCCCAGAGCCAGCTGAGGCAGGGGCCTGGCCCGGGTGGGGAGATGGAAAGGAGCTGTGCCTTTCTCAAAGTGTCTCCATCTTCCCTTGTTGGTTATGAAAACGCAGACAGGGAGGGACAAGACACTATGTGATGTACTTAGGAACCATTCAATGAATACTTGATGATGTCCAAGGTCAGATGGTTGGAAAATCAGTCTCTAAGATGGAAATACCCATAGCTAACATGTTGAAAAATTCAAACTAGATATCCAATGCATAACAAACCAGAGCACAACATGGTGTGATTCAGACACAGCTCGATCCTACTGAATTCGTGTGAGATATTCTGTTTTTCCTTCCATGCTGCACTATCAAATTAGCATGTGTTCCTACTGTCAAAATTACCCAAAGTCAATAAGTGCAGTTATTTATATATGATTATGCAGAGCATTAAAGTATATAGAAATGTTATTAGTAGGTGTTTGTGGGCCTATGGCTGTCAGACTAACATCTCATTACCCCTCTGGAGCTGTTCTTAGTGTATAGTCATGTACAGTCATATACATGAGCACACCAGTGACTTTGAACATGGTCATGGATGGACTCCTAATGCCTGGCTCAATCATGAATGTTTTAAAAAGATAAAAACAAGCTGCATATTAAAATTCCAATAAATGTGTCCCATGATATTCAAACAATTATAAATCATATTATCCTGACAACAAGAACGGAGTGGTTACTGACTGCACATTAGAAGAATATCACCTGCGTACATTGTCTGAACACAGCTGTAATCCAGGGAGTCTTGCCTCAGAGAAGTCCCTGTGGTTGACATTCAGGCAGGCCAATACTGAGTCTCCCAGGTAACATTTCCCTCTGGGACTCCTAAGTGAGGTGACACGTGAACTGGTCCTAACTGAATCCACCCTGGAGAAGAGCAGCAGCTGGGCTGCTGAAGAGATTCCCCTCCTTTTCATATGCCTGGGGGAAGGGTCAGACTTGGTGAGAGTGACAGAGGTGGCTTAGCAAAGACCCCTGGGATCTCATCAGCACGGCTGGTGTGTCATTAGACAGAGACGATGCTGCTAATGCTTGCTCCCTGGGAAGGCAGTCAAATTCTGGGTCATTCTAGATTCATTGGAAGAACCACACTGAGTAACAGGCCATAAGGAGAAACCAGTGAATTTTAAGACAGGATCATGAAGCCTGTGTTCTGTAAACATGCTGCTATAAAATCACAAATGTTTTGGAGAACAGGTCTTCCCTATGTAGCTCCAGCTAGCCTTCAAATGGTCACTCTATTGCTTTACCCTAGACGTTTTTCAAGGAAGGAAAAAAAATAAGTCCCACATGACTACGAAGCAAATAATCCTTGAGTTGAAAATGAATCAAAAAGAAAAATGCAAAGATTTAAACATCAAGTCATGTCAAACTTTATGGAAGTGCAGCTAAAGCAAGCAGGAAGCATGCAGCTCTAAATAAACACAAGAAGAGTAGAAGCAGCTGCCTAAACCAAGCAAATAGGTAAAGCTCGGCATGCATGGTTATGTAGGTCCTGGTTTGATACCGTCTCCTCAGATACCGTCTCCTCAGATTGGAAGGGTGTAAGACCATGAGGCTGAGGTACCAAGGTCAACAGATGTCACCTGATTATGTGTCTGTGTTCTATTCCTTTAGCCCCTCCCCCCGAGACCTGTAAACAGAAAAAGGAAGGAAAAGGGCCTTTGAATTCAGTAGAACATAGGCTTGGTTAAACAGATGCTCACATGTAAGTGCGAGAGAAAACGTCTATGTTCCTTCCAGTTTCTGTCCAAGATGGGAGAGTCTCTGGTTAAATTTGGTTTTATGAAGCAAAGCAATGTGTTGCAGAGAACCTGTACCCGTCCGAGCTGTCATTTTAACATGTCCTGTACACACTTTGTCTCCAGCTAGGACGAACCCTGAGGAGCCCTTTCATGAAGTTTGTAGCCCATGCAGTGTCTTTTACCATCTTCTTGGGACTGCTAGTTGTGAATGCCTCCGACCGGTTTGAGGGTGTTAAGACTCTGCCCAATGAGACCTTCACAGACTACCCCAAACAGATCTTCAGAGTGAAAACCACGCAGTTCTCCTGGACGGAGATGCTCATCATGAAGTGGGTCTTAGGTAAGCCAGCTGCTCTGTCTTTCCTGTCTCTCTAAGATGACATCACTAAGTACCACTTGAGACTCCCCTTCTGTGTCTGTGCATACTCCTGGCTGATGCAATGACCAACACAAAAGTCAAGATGCTGTACGAGAGGCGACATAAACCCCAATTTTGGAAGAAAATGTTTAGGGAGAGACACCTGCTACGGACTCTTGCACACAGGTTTACTGCATATGATTATAAAGTGGTTTTGCCTGGGAAACCTGTTGACCATTTAGTTCCCTACAAGCCTTAGATTAGAACAAGCCTATTTTAAGAATGGTAAAATTTCATAGCTTAAAGGACACTTAAATTTCATAGCTCACAGTATACTTGTGTTGACAAAATATGTGGACTTTGTATAGGAAATATTACCTAAATGTGGGTAGTGCCTCAGTCAAGTTTCTATTGCTAAGATAAAGATCTTGACCAAAAGTAACCTAGGAAGGAAGGGTTTATTTGGCTTACACATCCTGGGTCATAGGCTACTGAGGGAAGTCAGCGCAGGGACTCAGGACAGGAACCTGGAGGGAGACACTGAAGCAGTGGCATTGGAAGGGCGCTGCTGACTGGCTTGTCCTCCTGGCTTGCTCAGACTGCTTTGTTTCTATCAGGTAGGACCACCTGCCCAGAGGTAGCACTGCCCACAGTGGGCTGGAATCTTCCACATCAATCTCTAGTCAATGAAATATCCCACAGACTGGCACAGGCCAGTTCAATGAAGACATTTTATCAACTGAGGGTCTCTCTTCCCAGAGGACTCTAGATTATGTCAAGTTTAAAAAAACAAAACAACACACACACACACACACACACACACACACACACACGCCAACCAACACAGAAAGTAACATGTTGAAATTAAGTCCCAGTTCCACCTCCCAGCCCCATGCTCCCGGAAATAAGACTCAGACTCAAAATATATTTACAAATACCTTGGCCATACAGCTAGGCCCTACTCTGACTAAACCGTAAGTAAAGATAACCCGCTTATTTTAACCTACATTTTGCCTTGTAGCTGGTTACCTGTGCTTAGGTATCCTGTGTCCGTGTATCTGTCTCATCTTTTCGGGCTCCTCTCCCTGCCTCCCTCTCTCCCAGAATTCTTTCTCCTCCCTATGTCCCAGCTCCATTTCCTTCCTAAGCCATAGGCCATAGGCTTTTTGATTGACAGGTAAGGCATCCATACAATGCACAAGCTGGTCTCTCTACAGTAACATGTGTTATTTGTTTAAATTAATGTGCTAAGTGGTTATGAGTTCCTATCTGGGCTGATATTTTGTGCTTCCAAGGTTTGCCACAATTTCCTAGGAATTGGCTCCCAATGTCTCTCATTTATTACTGGGAATAGCTAAAATAGCAGAAAACTGCTATGGATTTCTTTTTTCTACCACTGAAAACTGCAAATCAGTTGATAGGAGAAGAACTGAAAACTTGACAAAGCTATCATCAGAGGTATAATAAATAAGCAAAACTTTAATAAACTGTAAACTTTATACTGCAAAGATCTGGATTTAATGGGGGATATTTCTAATGAAATAAAAGTTTCAAAATAACTGGAATTTGTGTGGCAATGAGAGTTGATCAATTAATTAAATTAGTTTAGCAGTATTCACCCAGACTTTGCTTTCCTGACAAATATTTAATATTTGTATAATTGTTATTACATTTTTAAGTACTAAGTCAAAAAAGTAATCAGGATCAAAGTGTTTGTGCAGTCAAACAGTAAAATTGTGAGCAGATATGTCAAAGGATTACATAGCCCACGGCCTGGACTGACAGGTAGCCCAAGAAAGTTACACGAAAGAAGGCAGCAGAGATCATCATGGCTGCCCAACCTGGGAACGACTGAGAAAATGGGCCCTACACTAGCCCACAAAGTAGACAAGTGGAGAGCAGGAGAATGTGTTCACGTGGAGCTGTCAGGACAGCACGCCATGCTTCCCAGGGACATGTGATCAACTGGCAAGCCTGTGGCCAAAGAATTGTTTAGTCAAGTCGTTGACACTAAAGTTGAATAGAGAAGACACCTAAACCTGGTATGGGTTAGGTCTGTGGCCTTTTGCAGTTCAGAACCAACCCCGGGCCTCTCTCGGACAGCCCCTGGGTTTAACAACAGCAAACGCTTTAACACCGGGCTCTTTTAAACAGTCACAGTCTGAGTTTATGAGTAAAGACGTGTTTACAGTACAAGTCTCTCACTCAGCCCACTTTCCTACCTGTACTCCAGACTACAGTGAGTACAAGATCCCTTTCTTTAAACAAATACAGTTACTGTAAGCTAAGCCTCCTAGGCCATGACATTTTCCTGAGGCTCTTACAGCTCCTCCTAGGTGTTGGAGCCTTAACGAAATAGGTGTGTTTGTGTGTGTGTGTGTGTGTGTCCGTGTCCAGATGGTGGCTCTCATTCTTACACAACTTGATTTCTGCCCATCAGAGCAGAGCTGAGTTTTCAGGACTTAATCATCTGAAGTGTTGGAGAAGACAAGAGCCACTCACAGGAGCCTCTTTCTTGCCTTGTTCAATACAGGGGGGAAAAAGACTACACTTTCTTACTGAAGGGGGGAAACTTGCCAAATGTTTATTACAGTTAATTTTTAAAATTACAAAACTCAAGAGAGGAATAGAATGAACCTATGTGTCGGGTCTCTTATCTTGAATAATTAGGGATCCAGGGCCAATCTGGATTCTTCACCCCGTGTTATTTTGAAACAAGGACTGGGATCATGGAACTTTCATCTGTTTTTTGTTTTTTGTTTTTTTAAAAAAAATCCTATCTATTATTGCCAGGTGTAGAAAGGCACACATCCTAATCCCAGCCCTCTGGTACTCAGGAGGCAGAGGCAGGGAATCTCTGGGAGTTCAAGAGCAGCCTGGTCTACACCGTGAGTTGCAAGCTAGTCAGGGCTATGTAGAGTAGCACCACACAGTGAAGGCTGGATTTTTGTTTGTTTGTTTGTTTTGTACTTTGGTCTGTTGCTTGTGTTTTGTATTTTGACCCCACACCCTCCCTGCCTCACAGCACAGCTCCGTTTGTCTGTGAATTTTAAGCCCAGTAACTTTTTCATTTCAGATATACTTTTCACTTTGTGAATTTTATATTCTTTGCGTATTTCTCAATTCTTTTTATATCTTTATATCTCTCATTTCCTTCCTCAGGCTGTCTGCACTTCCCTGTAAATCCTTGAATATATTGTGTGTATTTGCAGTGCTTTTTAAATTCAGTCACTTTTGTGTGATTCCCCCCCCCCCCCCCCCCGATCAGTCTTTCTCCTATAATTTGACATTTATCAACAAGGATCGATGAGTACTTGGCAAACTGTGTTGTTGAGCATCTGAGTTTTGTTGTTGGGCCATTTCTCTTGCTAGAACAGAAAAACTAAGGCTGGGTGACCCATAAAGCAAAGAGGATCATTTTGGCTCATGGCTGTGGAGGAGGTGCCTAAGATAGGGCATCTGTGTCTGACAAGGACGTCCTGGTGGAATGTGAGATAGGGCATCTGTGTCTGACAAGGACGTCCTGGTGGAATGTGGGGGACAAAGCCCAGTGTGTGGCTTCATGACCCCTGACCTTGCTTCAAAATAACACAGCATGGAGAAAAGAGAAGCTGGGCAAATCCTTAAATCCTTAATGTAAGAAGACAAAGCCAAGCGCATGAAGAGGCAACTTCACTTCATGACAGCCCCATCACCAATCCTCCACGGGACCAAGAAGCCACTGGTGTGAGGAAAACACTAATCCACACCCATGACCCATATGGCCCCTGATGAACCCAACCTCCCAACAATGGTAGGGACAGACCATCATTAAACCACAGCAGTGGCCTTCCTTCTAAAGACTAGCCTTATGAAGACTGGGTATTAAGCTTTTGCGTATCTCCTTGAGTCAGTTTTTGTTTTGTTAGAGGGTCTCTGGGGAGCTTTACCATAAGGACTATTCAGCTGGTGCTGATTTTACCATGACTACCTACTTCTGTGCTGAGGAACTCACTTCAGGGGTCTTTACTAGAGGCCTAGGGTGTCAACAGTGCCTTTCAGTTCTGGGTGGTAACAGCTCAAATGTCTCCCCACAGGGATGAGCTTTCTGGCTGTTGTGTGTGGAATTCCACTCCACGTGCTTGTGGCTTGAAACTCAGCCATGGACCCAACTTAAACATCCAGAGTCTTGGTTCCTGTTGCATGTCTGTGCTTATGGGTTTGCTCTCAGGCACGAACAGGGTTCCCTCAGAGGCCTGTCATAGGACATCTTATCACCCCTCTCTCTCCATTCAGTGACCCTGCCACTATGCTCTGGACTCCCTCTGGAGCACTGCAGATGGGCCATGGGTTTCCAGAAACGATGCCAGCCTTCCCATTGGCTTAGGAGGGGCCACACTCCAGTGCTGCCTCCTTCAAATGTCTGCAAATGGTTCTTCTTCTTATTGAATTTCTGGGAGCAGAAATCAAGACACTCTAAAAACAGAGGCAGAAGCCTTTATCAGAACTAAAGAGGCCAGGCCATGGTAGCACATGCACTTGTAATCTTGGCAGCAAAGGCAGCAAAATCACCAATGTGAAGTCATCTTGGGCTACAGAGGAAGAACCTAACTGGGGGTGAAAGAGGGAGAGGGACACAGGGAGACAGGCTGAGAGAGACAGAGGGAGTAAAAGGAAATAATCCCTCTGTGTCTTCCTACATCTAACCAGTAATCAACCTTCTGTAAGAGAGTCGAGTGGATCCCTTTCCCTTCCGGTCTTCTGATTCCACCAGAATAGCTGACTGGCCAGAGCGCATCTTATCCTTTACTGTGGTAGTCTGAAAGCATTTTAGCCAGAAAGGGTGGTGTACCCTGAGCCTAGAATTGGTAGCAAATTGGACATGTTCCAAACAAGTATTGCTGAGATCGTCACACTCAGAGAGAACAGAGATGATGGCCACGTGGGTAGAGGCTTTTTAGGCTGTAACAGAAGTGTCACAAGGCTTCAGTGTGTCCAAGAGTGCTGTGCTAAGATGGATGGATGTGGAACAGGAGCAGAGGCAGGGGGTCAGTCCCAAAGTCCCTATAGTAAGTTAGACATCAAATGGTTAGTGAGAACAGGTAGCCGAGGGTCACACCTTGAAATTAGAGTCAATATTTACTGCTGAATTGCACGAGAGATGTGAGGAAGAGAGAACTGTTGGGGACAGTAACTTACAAAGTGGTCTAGAAGGAAGTCATTCACTGGGATGGGAAACATGGGTAGGGGGAGGCATTTTGAGAAGAACAGAGATAAATGAAAACTCCAGTTTGAGATAGATAGTATAGTTTTTTTCCAAAGGGCAAAGATTTCTACCATCTGGAGGGAACTAGAGTGTATCAGACACTTGAGAGAAAAGGTCAAGTAGTAAATGGTGTGTACATTGGAACTTTGGAGAAGCAGGGATGGAGTCAGAAACAAATTTGAGCATGTCAGTATATTTAAGCAAATTATTCCATCACTCTCATAAACTAAGGATCCAGCCACAGGGCACAGCCATGCTAACGTTTGGGAACATGAGCATTATTTAGCAAAGGAAGACCCAGAGAGTGGCAGGCCATGAGCTAGAGTAAGGAGCCGGGGAGTGCTGCCAACAGAGCATGCGGGATGCTACGTCCTGAGGTTTGGCCATCGGGAAGCAAAGCTCCTAAGGAGATGACAGGAATAGGATCTGGTGTCCATGTCCAGGACCTGGTCTTTCCAGGGGCATGGGCCCTCTGTTATTCACTGGAACAGGGGCAAGGTCATATTGAGGGCATGAAGCCAACGGTGTGACTGACACACTGATGGAGGTGTGTTGACAGTCTTGGCTGGCATTTTCTATTCTCAATAGATACATCTAAATGTTAAGCATTTTATCAAGGAGTAGGTACCTCGCCAGGGACTAGGGAAACAGCAGTAAATATGACTAGTGTAATCTTGCCCTAAATACCTGCTGGAGCTCTTTAATGATTGCAAAAGTAATGACTTTGAAAGGCCTGAGCACACTGTCTAAAAATGGTTCTTTGCTCTGTCATGCCTTAAGATCCAGCATCTAAGCTGCTCAAACGTGGAAGAGCTCGAAGTAGCCTTGTCCCCTGCTGATGTTCTTGGACTTCTGCTCCCTGTCACAGCTAAGAAAGTCTTCAACTAATGGCCAACACAGATGCACAAATCCGTCCAGCGACATACCAGATGCATAACTGTATTATCTGGGCCAGCTGGTTATAAAATGACACAAGCCATCATTCCCTCCTTACCAAATGCAGCTCGAGAAGTGAAGGGAACCTTGGGGTCTTGAGCAAGCTCAGCCTGCTCCTTTCAGGGACAGAGGTCTTACCACTGAGAGGTGAGGGGTTGTGTTCAGAGCTCCTGCTTCTACCCTTCCCCGTCCCTCACCTCATCACAGGAGTGGATCCATTTAACCCATAATCACTGTCTCAAACTTGTACAGCTATCGATTCCCTCACAGTGACAGCTGACGCTGCTATACCAGCCAAGATGACCTCAACTCTCCAATCCAATCTGGTGTCTCTGCCTCACCCACTGTGTCAGCTCCACCGCTCTCCTTGAGGTTTCTGCCCCTGAGCTCTTTCCTGGGCTGCTCTTCCTACAAGGATCTACGTGGTTCTTACTCATACGGGTCCGTTTCTGTTCAGGACTTTGGGTGAGAAAGATCCTAGTAACGGACCCCCAGGGTCTCGAGTACACTAGGCCAGCAGTCTACCACTGACTTAGACCCCCAACCCCCAGACTCTCAAAGGTCTTCTTCAGATTAGGCCTTTATAAACCAACCTACTCCAAACCCTGAGTTCTCTTCCTCCTGGCCCTACTTTCTTCCTAATGCTGAGCACTGACCAGACCATATGCCTGGCTGGATGTTTCTGAAGACACGCTAATGTGCAGCTGACTCACGCTCGCCACAGGGGCATTCTGGTCTCATCAATGCTTTCATTCAGTGGTCACACATCAGAGCAGTACTCTTAGCTCCCTACCACGATCCTCCTCCTGGGCATGGTACCCCTTCTCCCCAACATGTTCTGTGGGACGAAGTCAGAAGGACATCCTCTGTAACCTCTGAACGTTTTACCAAGCTATTGCAAAATACAAGAAAGTTCCTGCAGGGGGAATCAGAGCCACAGGGACTAAGAAGACAGCATCAGAGAGAGAGACTAGCACCCAAGATAACACAGCGCAGAGAGCACACCTGAGAACTTGCTGGGAACTCATGCCATCTATGGCGCTGCTGAAGGGAAGCCTTTGCAGAGTGAGCCACAGCCCAGCTGGAGGACAGTCAACAGCTGTTGCCTGGCTTCACATTAAAGCAGTGACTCTGGGGTAGCTGAGGAGCATGGAGGATAGTCAACTGAAAGCATGCCTCTAGAGATGCCCCTCAGAGAACTGTGACGTTCCGGAGAGCCATTAAGACCAGAAGACTCTCCTAATGCGTGGTTCCCCCATCTGGAAACCTCTTCGTGGAAGTCTTTATCTCCCTAGTCTCAGAAGAACTTGGCATTGGTTGGCTTCTTGCTTGCTTGCTTTTAATTTTTTCATTACAGTTGTTATTCATTCTTTCACAGTGGGGTAGACATTCGTACATGTGAAGGTCAGAGGGCAGCTTGCAAAGGTCACTTCCTTTCTCTGACTGTGTGGGTTCTGGGGACCGACTGAGTTGCCAGGCTTGGCATTCACTGGCTGAGCTAGCACTCCAGCCCTGCTGCTGTTTTCTTCCACGATTGCAAGCTGCGCAGAAATTCCCACTGACGGGATGAGATGCAAATACCAGGACAGCATAACATACATGCAAATACCAAAGAGAGAAACAGCCTGGAACTGTGTGTCTGGAAACCATCCTCTCACCAGCTTTCTCTCTCCTGGGCTGGCTTTCGGTTCCCACACTAGCTCCCGCTCCGCAAGGGCATGGCTGAGTCTGAGTTCTGGAATCATACCTCCATGGTTAGTCAAGAGGAAAAACCATACAGTCCTGCTTCTGTAATTTCTTCCTGATTCTTAACAAATTCACTCTTAATGGAGCCTTCGGGTATTTAGCCAGGGTGTCCAAACACGTCATCTGTGGTGGTTTGAATACACTTGGCCCAGGGAATGATGGCACGATTAGGAGGTGTGGCCTCCTTGGAGGAAGTGTGTCACTGTGAGGATGGGCTTTAGAGACCCTTCTCCTAAGTGCCTAGAAGCCAGTCTTCTCTTGTTTGCTGTCAGACAAGATGTAAAACTCTCAGCTCCTCCAGCGCCATGCCTGCCCAGACACTGCCATACTTCCTGCCTTGATGATAATGGACAGAACCTCTGAATCTATAAGCCGGCCCCACTTAAATGTTGTCCTTATAAGAGTTGCCTTGGCCATGGCGTCTGTTCACAGCAGTAGAACCCTAAGACGATTATGATTCATAAAAGTAGCAAAATTAAGTTATGAAGTAGCAGCAACAATAATTTTGTGGTTGGGGGTCGCCACAGCATGAGGATCTGTATTAAAGGGTCACCGCATCAGGAAGGTTGAGAGCCACTACCCTAGGTGGACCTACCCCCACGTTTCCATGACCACTACCTGGAACACCTTTCCCCTTCATCTAGCTAATTTCTCACTCCTGAACCCAATATCCCTCTTCTGCAAATTCATCCTTTCCTGAGTCTACAAATACACAGTGGGTGGGCAGACACTCTGCTTGGTCCCATGACTGTGATGTTGACCCTTTATCCCTGTCTTCATAATCAGGGTTAGCTATGCTGCCAAGTAGCAATGGGTATCTATAGCTAGCATTATCTTGGTTGCTTTAGCCCCAGTTTGGTGCCTGGACCTCAACATCTGGTCAATGGATGGTTTCTGACTAAACAGCCTAAGCTTGTGCCTAATGCAGGGCATGGTGGAGTCGGCACAGTAGACAGCAAAGAGCCTGCGTCAGGCTGGATTGCTTGTGTGCCTTTGGACAACCGACTTGCCAACTTTGTACATGAGTTTTGTCTTCAAAGTGGGGATAATTACAGTGGCTGTCAATTAGGATGTTATGAAGAATCAGGTGGTGTCCGTAAAATATTTAGCCCAGGGCTGGGCACCTGGAAGAAACTGGACAACTGCTGGCTGCTGTAATTAGAAGAGAGGGGATCCAGAGACAGATGAATTCTTGGGAAATCATTAATATCATCCTTCTGCCTGGCAAGCAAACAAACCTTGGAAATGCTAACCCTGAGACAGCACTTGGATCTCAGGGGTGGGTGGAGAGCTTCTCAGTGTATTTTCCTTCCCGTGAGTTCATGAAATACCCCGTGCTGACCCAATGGTGAGAAAGTGCCTTAAGGAAACAGGCAATGTGAGGCCCCGGCCCTGGGTTAGAGTATACGGAGCCTGACTATTTAAGAACTGTGCATAGCTCTGTCTTGGAACACTTTGAAGGGAAGCCCTTCTGAGAGGCCTGAAGGGAGCCAGTGCCTTTCCCTCTGCCAAGCCCCTCTCCACAGACTGCAGGCATTCCTCAGATGTTACATTCATCAAGATGCTGATGCCCTCTGAGGCTTCCTGGTGTGCCCTAGCCCCCTTCTCTGCCAAGTACTTTCTTAAGTATCAGAGACCTTGTCCTGTGAGCTCCAGGCCTTTGTGAGTAGTGGGAACTTTGCCTGGAGGAGTCTCAAGCACCAAGCATCCTTTAACCCTTGGCACCCTGAGCTCTAAACATTTCTCTGACTGACATGCTGGGGTGACAGACCTGGGGCTCAGCTACAGTACGATCCCACATGCTCCCCTACATCTCGGAAGCAGGAGGCCCAGCTCCCCTCACAGAAGTACGCCATTTCACGAGCTCCTAGTCTCATTACGCATCCCTGCTGCTCAAACCTTCACCCCATGCTACTTTTACTTATGGCCTTGGAATGGTTTAAATTAACCTCGGTGATTAATATTTAAATCTAGGAAGACTGACAAGGACATCCGACCATGGAATAATTTTCAGTGTCTAGTGGAAATAATTTCCATTTCCGTCTCAGAGAGCTTTTAGTGTTTGAAGTTTCTCCCAAACACACTCAAAATCAAGGGACTTATCCAATGTCCCACCGCCAGTGAATGGCCAGGCTGGAACCCGAGCCTGCTGTTAGCCAAATTAACCCCGTCCATTGGGCCATTGGTAATTTTAATCTAGGGGAAGAGAAAGTAAAAATAAATAAATAATCCATGTTTGTTCCTCTAGCCTATAATGGGTTTTCTAAAAAGAGTTTTAAATAGACCAATAAAGGTAGATATTTCACTGCTAAGAAACTTATGGTGCGCTGAATTGCTGATAGGGTATGCACAAGACATATGCTTTGTATAGAGGAAAACAAGCAGGGCTGTGAGAAGTCCTTTAAACAGACCTGCAGGAGTTGGGGACACTTCTCACTGTGGGAACGTCAATTCAATCATCAGCAAAGATACGACTCTTCTACAGACGGCTGCTCTCAGACTACTCTTTGCCTTGGAAAAAATACTTCAATCCCTTTTATTTGAAGGGCCCACCACCAAACGTTGATCCTTGGGCAGGGTCCCTGAAGACTGAAGGCAATCAGCTCCTCACTGTCATGTGCTCTGAGGTGGCACTGAGACCCAGGCAGCCTCCCTCAGGAGGACAGAGCCACCACCGATGTCCACTGGCAGCAGCATCTTTGACTCTAGACTTTTTGAGCAGCTGAATCCTCAAAGAAGCCTGTTTTGTAATATGGGCTGCTGTCTGTGGGTTTAGTGTACAGTCTGGGGGAAAGCAAGAGACACACGCACACGTCCAGGGGGAGAGGCACAGGGGGGCTGCTGTGTGGACTGCTCTGCTGGACATATGGAGATGGTAGAAGACCACAGGAAGTTCTGATAGTGCACCTCTGGTGTGGCGCTTTACTTTGGGGTCATTACGGACACATCGCAGCTGTCAAGGACAGAATGAATCAATACCACATGACCTGTTTAGTTGCTAAGCTAAAAGAGTTGACATTTGAAAGTGCACTCAAAGGCCATCAAAAGAGGATGTCTCCTTGTCAGAGAAATCAGGAATGCAAGGAACACTGGGAAATATGAGACAGCAGCAGGAGGGAAGGGGTGTCAGTCAGCTTGGGTAATATGACAATTCTGGCACTGGCAGAATACTCCCTCCATGCAGTTTCTTTGCATGGTGGGAATTTCATCTTAATTAAACTCTTAATTAAAAGCAGAAGTTGTAAATATTGTGAACAGTTACAAGGTGGCCCCAGTAATAGACAGCAACAGGTCTAGAAATCTACACACCAAAGTACTAGCGTAGACCTGTGAGTCGTGACCCAAAGACCATCAGAAAACACAGATATTTATATCAAGATCCATAACAGGAAGTAACAAAAATAATATTATAGTTGGGGGGGGTCACCACAACATGAGGAACTGTTTAAAAGGGTCACAGCACTAGGAAGGTTGAGAACCACTGCCTAGGCCATCTTCCAAGGTTGTCTGGGAAGAGGGTTGAAGGAACCTGAACATTTCAATTATACCCTACCTCTACATTGCTTCTGTGTAACAGCGAGGGTATGTCTCTTTAAAACCCAATTCCTTATTTAAAGGAAGAGCAGAGACAATCCAATACTCCTATGCTTCTCTTAATCAACCTCAGAAACAGAAAATCTGCAGTCTGGGGAAACCAAGTTCTACACCGCATGTGGGACCTTCAGAAATTCTGCAGCCTCAGCTCCCTTCCTTCCTGATTTAAATCTACTCCATATTAAAGTGTGTGAGTCCTGCAGACTTACCTCCCACATTCTGCCTCCAAAGCCCGTCCATGGGTGGGAACGGTCTCCTCACTTTCAGAGATGGTTTCTCTCATAAGGTAGGGGACAGAGGCATGCCTTCTCCCAGTCACAGAAATTCACGAGTATGTTTTTGAAAGGTCCGTCTCTAGCTATCCCCACAGGGCTGATATTTTTGTTTCTACCTATTTCCCTTGGCATCTGCCAGGGTGACTGAAACATGGGCCTGCCTTCTCCCACAGGAATGATCTGGTCCGAATGCAAGGAAATCTGGGAAGAGGGCCCGCGGGAGTACGTGCTGCATTTGTGGAATCTCCTGGATTTCGGCATGTTGTCCATCTTCGTGGCCTCCTTCACCGCGCGGTTCATGGCCTTCCTCAAGGCCAGTGAGGCCCAGCTGTACGTGGACCAATACGTGCAGGACGTAACGCTGCACAACGTCTCACTTCCGCCGGAAGTGGCATACTTCACCTACGGTGAGTTACAGGGGTCACTTAGCCTGGTGCCAGGATCTGGGATTTGGAACCTGGTGGGATAGACCCCACCCACGCTTATAGAATGTGGAATTAATCCGTGACTTAGGAATGGATGTGTAGTGTTTGGAAGGATAGGTTTGTTTTGGAGAGGTTCTTGAAACGTTTCTGTAAATTTTTGGTTTTAGTTTTGAAGAACCCCCACCTCCCCGACATGGGGAATATATATACTGAATTTTTCCTTCCACACTGAATCCTCTATTCTGTACAAAGGTAAGTTCTGCTTTAGTTTAACATTCTTTCTCATGGTGGGACAGGTTCGTGAGACATCAATACATTGAACACACCGGTTAGAAACGGGTTTCATCGAAGCTGGTAACACAACTTAAGGCTGCTGCCTTCAAGAAGTCTGAGGAGTCTACAGAGACGTCTACTTGGGTGACAGTGGGATTCTTTTTTTTTTTTTTTTTTTTTTTTGGTTTTTCGAGACAGGGTTTCTCTGTGTAGCCCTGGCTATCTGGAACTCACTCTGTAGACCAGGCTGGCCTCGAACTCAGAAATCCGCCTGCCTCTGCCTCCCGAGTGCTGGGATTAAAGGCGTGCGCCACCACTGCCCGGCTGATATTTGTTTCTTAATGGCCAGTTGTTTATAGTTTTTTATATATTGTAGATATTAACTGTCCATCAGATCCATAGTTGGTAAAGATATTTTCCCATCCTGCAGTTTCCTGCTTTGACCGAATGATGGTGTCCTTTACCATACAGAGGCTTTTCAGCTTTGTGAGGTCCCCTTGATTAATGGCTGATCTTAGTGCCTGCACTAACAGTGTTCCAGAACTTCAGGAGGTCTTTGATGTACCAAGGAGTCAAGACTGTTCCCCACAATCTCTTCTGTCAGATTCCAGGTACTTGGCCATATGTTGGTTACCTCATGTGTTAATTGTGCTGGAATTCTTGACTCCTTTTAACTAGACCCCACAGTGAGAGGTTCTTTTACCTTCCTTTGTCCACTTAAACTTTTCAGTCTCTCTAGCCTACCTCAGTAGGACTCTTATATTACCAGAAGCACAATATTATTTCGTATAAGAGAAAATCCTGACTTTCAGTTAATTGAAAATCATAGCCTGTAATGTGTGTGTGTGTGTGTGTGTGTGTATGGATGTTTTACATACCTGTGTGTCTGTGCACCCACATGCATACCTGGTGCTAGCAGAGGTTCTGAGCCTTCATGTGAGTGCTGGGAATTGAACCTGGGTCCTCTAGAAGAGCAGTGCTCTTAACCATGGAGCCATCTCTCCAGTCCCTGTTAGCTAATTTTGTCTCCAAGCTTTAAAATTAGAGAGAGCTGGAGTCAGAGCCTGGCTGCATAGATTACTTCCTATTTTTTTTTTTTTTATTAACTTTTGTGTCCCCAATCCTCCTCATGTGTAAGATGAGGATGAAAACTCTTATGTCAAAATGTTTTGGGTTAAATAAAAACGATGCAGGTTGAAGATGTTTGCATTATCCGTGATCATATTAGCTCACTAGGTGGTAAGTTATTATCAATACTAAACTATCTTAAAATCTCAATCAATCACTGTACTCCATGTTGTGAAAGGGATGCAAACAGGGTGAGGTACTGTGGAGGTGTGGGGGGAGGCTTGGGGATAGGGAGGGAGGATGGAGGGGGCTTGGGGAGTGGGGAGTGGAGGAGAGGAGGAGGTGGTAGTGGAGGGGGCGGAGAGATAGAGGTGGTGGGGGTAAGGGGGTGGAGATAGGGGGTGGAGGGGGGTGGTAGAGGTGGGCGTGACAGTAGGGGTGGAGG
>JADRCH010000062.1:3808296-3839252 GCA_019843965.1 Rhynchomys soricoides
ATACACACACTCATCATACACACACATATACACACACATACACACACACATACACACTCTCACCACACACAGACACAGACACACACATCACACATACACTCACACACACTCTCACACACAAAGATACTCATACAGTCACACACACATATACACACTCACATACACACCCACACTCATACACACTCACACACATACACACTCACACACGGACTCTAAGGGAGAGCGGGCATGAAGGAGATCACAATGAGTCAAACACAGGTATGAAGTATCAAAGAATACATTTTTTTAAGCCACTAGGATTTTGATACAGGATTAGGCTACAGGTGTTTTGTTTTGTTTTGGATCTAGGGCTGGGGCATGGCTTGTGGGGACCTGGATTCAATTCCCAGAACCCATACAAAAGATCTAAGTGAGGTGATGAACTTCAAACCCATAGCTAGAGAGGCGTAGGCTCCCTGGGGCCCCCGACAACCATCTTAGCCCAAACCATGAGCCCAGGTTGGTGAGAGACTCCGCCTCCAAGACCAAGGTCAACAACTGCTGAGAAATAACACCCAAGGTTATCCTCTGCCCTCACACCCGTATACATGTACACACAAGCACCTGCACACACATGGACACACATGCACATACAGACACAGGAACACATGTACACAAACACACATATGCCCGCAGTTTGGATCTAAGTCAACATTATCAATACAGAGATGCAACAGGTGCCATCCTGTGCTCTGCATTTCCAGATTGAGGAGCTTGGTGCACTGGATATTTGGTGGCATTTCACACCACAGGGGCAGGTTTTTCCCAGCACAGGCTGTCAGATGGGTGCAGATCCAGCAGGACTGAGTCCTGAGTCAGAGCCTATGAATGCTTCCAGTCTCTCGACCTTCTACTCTGCATCCAAGGGTTCTCTCAAAGGTCTAGGTGTCTTACAGAAACACTTCTGAGGCAGGGGCTTCCTAAGAGGGAGGAGCAAGGTCGTGTGTGCGCGCGCATAGCCAGGACCTGTTAGACATGACAGATATCACACATGCTATCAGCCAGGTTCCTCTAAACCACCGGTTAAAGACTGCAAATGGCCAAAAAGGAGGACAGGGGACTTTTAGACCAATCTGTGCTCTTTGAGTCTCCAAGAGGCCAAGCCATGGATGAGGAAGGAGGGAGGGAGACAGCCCGAGGACACACCTCCTGTAAGGATGGGAGGGTGTGCTCTTACCGGCGACAACTATTTTTGTCAAATAAGGGAAGTCAATGAAGTTAGCTTGCTTTTTGGAAATTTATTTTACTGTCAACTTTGCTGAGATTCATGTATCCCATAAAGCAAAGTCATTCCTCCTAGAGATTATATGAAAATGCTGGCATCCTAGCACTCTTGTTACAGGGTTAGAAAAAATAGAGACAAAAGGTTTGGCTCATGAATGAGCTCCTGGGAGAGACTGCAGGGACAATAAGCCCTCCTTATAGAACTACGTGTGGATTAATGAAGACATCCTGAGCGCTGGGCTATTGAGTCATTGTAGGAACATCACAGGATGTACTGACAGACAGGCAGCATAGCCTCCTACCTGCCCGGTCTGTATGTCACCACCAATAGATTTACCGCTATGCAGCATATGAGCAGACAAATGCACAGATAGGTGCACAGAGCCATGAGTGTCAGAAGCAGCAGGGCTCTCTCCCGGAGCACATAAAGGCCCACTGTCTCCCCAGGAGGTCAGTTTGGTTCTCTCCACTGAACGCTGGTTGGAGATGGGCTCTGTCCTCAGGAAAATAAAATAGAAATGACCCCAGACAACCTTTCTACAGGCCGATGTGGAAGGAGCACCAGAGATATCCATCTAATCAAAAGCAGTGCCTTTGTTAAGTTCTGTCTCCCCAGGAATTACTTTTAATGGAAGGAACTTTAGAAGTGCTGGGCAAAATTAGAAGCTCTTGTTTTCCATGATAACGATGGGAAATTTCCACACTCCGCCCTGGGAAGATTCATATGTCCCACCTCCCCCAAGAGCAGGAGGTACTGACACACTGCCTCTCTGTAGGTCCATCTTACAATCCCCAGGGGCTCTGGGGCAGAGGGAGGGGACCCTGCGGACTGCCGCATATACTGCTACCATGCCTAAGCCTGAGGCTCATATACTCCGGCTCCACACCATCCTTAAGACAGTAAGAGACAGGGGTGGTAAGAAGTGCCATGCCTTAAGCAGCTCCCCAGCCTTTTTGTTTAACTCACCATGGAGACACAGATGCCACTGAAGAGCAGGAGGCACTTGACTTGCCCAAGATCACGGAGCCAGTAAATGGACACGAACCTCACTCTCCACAACTTCATCCCAGCTTCAAGTAGAACCCTACATCCATGTGCTTTGAGCAGTTGTCTCTTTGCCCTCCTGCAGTGCTAATGCTTAAAACTAGACTTTAAGTGAGAAGCCAACAGTTCTACACATCTCGGCTCTCAGCGTACAGCCCATGGCTTTCCCCTGTCTCACAGGTATCTCTGTCATAATAGATAGTTATGGGACAACCACTGCGTGACAAGTTCTATGTTGGCCCTGCAGCCCTGACCTTAATAAGAGGTTCCCTTTACCGCTGCCCAGGGACTCTTAAACAAGTGGACCAGCAGCAGGCTTTGAACTGCGTGGCCATTGTAAATGATGTTTGGACAGCAGCTGGGAGGAAGTGTTGGCTGCTGCTTGCCAGGGTCAGGGAATGCTTCCTGGAAGGGATGGCCCAGTGGAGGGAGAAAGCTAGAAGGGTGCCTGGCCCATACAGGACATCTTCAAAGAACTACAAAAAGCCAAGAGCCTGTGGGAGATGGGAAGATTACCCAATGGAGTCTGAGAGAGACTGCGTCGTGAAGAGTTTTCTAAGTCCTAATGGAGGGCGAGAATCTCCTCTGAGCCCTCTCTTAGATGAAGATGTGCTCAGAGCGCTTCAAAAAGGATGCTGTGACAACCATGTGGAGGGGGGAGCACGGAGACTTGAGCTCGGCCTGGACCTGCTGCTGAAGACTGGAGGATGAGGAAGACGGGAAGGTAGAAACCGTCTTCTAGAAAGGTCTACGACTGAAACCACCCCAGAGGGAAGCAAGCTAGATGTGCTGGGAGGCTGAGAGGGAAGGCGGAGGCAGCCGCAGGCGCAGAGCCTGCAGGAGTAGTGGTGAGGACAGAGGAGGGATGCGAGGGTCTAGCCATGTGTGGGTCCTGTGGGGCAGCCAAGGCTGGATTGTGTCAACCAGTGTCCTGTTACAAGAAACCAGGGAAAGGGTCCCCTGGGCACAGGTCTTTGGCTGCTGCTATTTTATCAGTGCAGTGCGTGCCGCAGTGAGTGGTGAGCCACATGGGAGAAAATCGACTTGCCTGGCCTCAGTGTGAGGCATTTGCCAGGATCCCTGCTGGCATGGGAACATGGTGTGTCTGATCTAGCTCCACAGGCTGAGTTTAAAATCAATACTTCATGATATTCCCAGGTCATCATCGGCACCCTTTAACAACACAAAAGATACAAGGTGTTCGGATGCATAAGAGAGTTCATCAGATAAGTTCTGAGACCTGACAGGGTGTCACATGGTCACATAGAGTCCCACTCAGACCCAGGGAGTTTGGGCAACTACACTAAGATGTAGAACTAAGATGTAAAAGACAAACAAACAAAATCTTATCTTTACCTGGCTCGTTAATATATAAGAGATAGTCTTTTACCTGGGCTATTTTTAAAGGTTAGCAATGCTTTCTAGAACGAGTATTGTTACCGTATGGTGTTTGCTTGGAATACTCCTCTCTGCTCCTCTTGTGTTAATTGGTGACATGAGATGTTAAAGCCTCCTCAGCAGACTAAAAGGTGACAAGGGTTTGGGGGATCTGTTGTTGCTGCTGTTGTTGTTGTTTTGCCACACTGGAGACTCCCAGACAAGCACCCTGCCACTTTGCCCTATCCCTAGATCAAGTTTTAAAACAAGAGACCCAATCCAAGAAAGAAAGTGTGCTCCATTGGTCAACATCTTACCATCCAAGTACCAACCAGGCTTTACGCTGCTTGGCTCCAAGGTTAGATTTTGGGGTGTTTTGACCACAGGCCCTTGATGACTGTCTTCATGACATAGCATCTCAAGGACCACCTCAGGTCCTCACCTGAGTGGCGGCTCTGCCTGGGAGGACATGTTAACCCTTTTAGTCACCGAAATTCCATTCCAGCCTTGGAAGTTGACTTGAAACTCTCATTCTCAAAGAGACAGACAGTGTGAGAGGAAACCCGTAACAGTAGGGCATCGTTCCAAGTGGGAGGAGCTAAATTGCCCAGTGCCTTGAACACCTTGGCCAACTGATGGGCTTTGTCAGCCATAAAGCCACTGAAGGAGAGGGCCTGGATCCGTTTTTATTTCCAACATGTTGTAAGGTTGCAGAGACGTCCCCCAGATGCTACAACTTATGGCTATTAAGGAACCAATGAAAGAAAAAAATGTCAGTCCTAACATGAGCATTGCTGATCAAACAGTTGACGCATAGCAAACTGTCTTGTACACCTCACCAGCATCGTGAGAATTCACTTGCCCTTCACAACAGCCTTACACAATAGAGACTGTTGTTTTCCCATCTAAGGGGCACAGGGGAGTCCCAGGGAGACTGTAATTCGGTCAGACCCAGGCTTGCCTTGCTTCAGCACCTGATAGCTGTCAACAGCAAACAGGAAGGGAAGGGTGTAGCCCAGATTCATCTATTCACTAGGAAGCACACACGGAGTTTGCTGAGTTCTGTCTATCTGTGAGGCTGGGTAGATTTCACTCAACTCAAGCCAGACTCCTCTTTTCTGGAGTTCCTAACCCCAGCTCCTCTTCTGGTGCCCAAGATAGAACCAGGAGGTGATTCAGAGGCAGAGGCGGGAGCTCTGAGGTTAGGAGCTTGGCAGAGAGAGAGAGTGCCTCGGATGTTTGACTGTCCCCCTCACCCTCCTCAGGCGTGCTGATTGGTTTTGGTCCCTGAGATCTGAGTATTAGAGAAACGGCCTGCCTACAAGCTCTTTCTCCACTCCCGAGCTCCTTCCTCCAGCACCCTGCTTGGTCAGCAAGCAGGTGTTGCTGTCTTTTGGCAGAACTCTAGCAGGGCACAGCTATTGTCTTCTGAGCCTTCAGAGCAGCCCTCTGAGCTCTGATCCTCCTGCTTAATTTTAGCTTGCTAGCTGCACACTGGCTAGGTAACTAAACTGAACTGAGTGTTTGTAGGGAGGATTTGTGGGGTTCTGAAGAAGCAGCAATTTTCATAACAATTGGCCTAGCCTTGTTGATCAGTTTGTTCTCTGAGGCGCTTGCAAGCTGCCTCTTCAGGAAACCTGTTATTATAGTCTCATTATCCAGGCGAGACAGACCTGAGAGAGAACTGATTACCTTGTCCCAGCTTTCTGCATGACAGATCAGCCCCAACTCTCCCACACACACACACACCCCCGCCCAGGGAGACAAGGGTGAATCACTCTATTCAGGATCACTCACTGACTCTCACTGCTAAGAGGACTTCTCATGCCAGGGTGGCCTAGTGACTAGGCTCAGTCCCTTCCCCTGCAAGCCAAGAGCCAGAAAGGGAAGACAAAGAAAAAAAGGAAGCATGGCAGGAGGACCAGAGGATAATTTGTATGAAATCAAGCATCTGTGGTGATCTGGCAGAGAGGAAGGCAAAGGAGGCTTGTTCGGGAAAGTCGATAAATACCTAACTGATTACCCTTCATTCAATGGGCGGAGGCCTTTGGAGCTGCTGGGGCTGTGTCTGCTTCCAGCCAGCACAGAGCACCCAGCGGCAGCTGGCTTTTACAGCGCTCTCCACCTAGCAGATTTCTTTGAGAGTTTGACAACCCAGCAGATGAATCAAAAGGATAGCAACCATTCAGGATGCTGCTCTCACTGGTTATGCTACATGAGTTGCTCATTTAATCTTCCCAGCCACTGAGCAGTAAAGCACCATTATGCCCACTTCACAGTTGAGCAAAGCAAGACCCTAACAGACTTTGTAATGTGTTTAAACACACACATATCCAGTATGTGTATTGAGGAGATCTGGACCCCAGCATGCATCTCTGCTTTCTCCACCTGTCTCTGTGAAGCCGTCTGTGAATGACACAGCTGAGGACCTGGCAAACTGTACAGCTAGTAGGGTGAGAGAAGATAGGGAGCCAGTAACTGCAACCTTTGACAATAGGAACCCCAGATGTGGCCCTACAGCAGCTAGCTCCAAGTGGGGGCCTTTGTGATTAGTTTTGTGGTAGATATTAGTTAAGTCAGTCCAAAATCTTCCTGAAGGGCAACTCTAGAAAATGAGGAGAAGGGTAGACCTTTGGCTCCCTCCACCCTGGATCTTGTGGCTCCTGCAAATTCTAGGCAATGATTGGGCACCAGGGCTCAAACCTACAAAACAAAACAGCTCAGGAGGCTGAAGCAGAAGGATTACCATGAGGTTCAAGGTCAGGCTACGAAGTGGATGGCGATAAAGACACCATTGCAGACCATGGGACACCTCCCAGGACACTGGAGTTAGCTCCAGGCCTGGGCCCTTGGCATCAGTGATGGTCTGCTGACTTGATTCTAAGCCTGGCTTCCTTTCCAAGAACATATTATGCAGGCTTCCAAGATGTAGGTAACTCAAATCTTCTCCCACTGAGGGCAGTGAGACTGAGTTTCTTTAATTATTTTATTCCTGCCACACCCTAGACTAGAAGATATTAGCCTGATACCTCACACTGACTATAAAACCCTTGTGATTTCAAAAGCATACATTGATCATTGCCATTTTCCCAACACACACACACACACACACACACACACACACTTTTCTTTCTTACAATGTCTGTTGTTTTCATAGAAGCTTTTATAAAGCCAAGCCTGTTGTCACAAACCTGTGATCCCAGGACTGGGAGGTGGAGGCGTAGGATCAGGTTCAAGGCCACCAACTTTAGCTAAATACTGAGTTAAAGCTATGTTGTCTATACGGTTTGAATTTAATTATGCCCCGCCCACAGGCTCCTGTGTCTGTGTGGGTGGGTTTGGGACCCTTAGGAATTCCGCCTAGTTGGAGGAAGTGAATCACTGAAGAAAAGCTCTGTCAGTTATAGTCTGGCCTGGGCTTCGTCTGAGCCCCTATCGGCCTCTTGACCACTGATGCTTGAGCAAGCAGCTCCATTCTCCTGCCATAGTGATGTCTCCACCAGATATCCTCTCAAGTCATGAGTCAAGATACAACCTTCCTACCTTAAGCTGCCTCTTTTGGAGAATTTGATCAAATCAGCGGGGAAGGTTCTTAGTGCATTCGCTAACGCTTGCAGACTCAAGTCCTTTTCCCACCGGGTCTATGGCTTACTATACTTTTGACATTCAGGAGCTAATTTCTGTGTGGTCGGATCTCTTGGTGTCTGTATTAATAGTTTCTGAAACTTTCCCCAAGCCAAGGTCATCTAGTGAACTCTCAGCAACGTTGTATGCTAGTTTTTGTCACAAATATATTTTCTAAGTTTAACTCTTCAATTCCACTCTCATCTTTATCTGTTCATATTGTGTCAGTCTAGACCAAACATCACTCACAGCTTAGCCTAGGTAATCTTGCCTGTCAGATGTCAGCCAATAAAGTCTCCTGTGCCAATACGAAGAGCAAACACTAGTCTGTTCGTAGTTAGTTGTGGAGTGGACTGGCCCCAGATACAAAGCCTAGAGACTGAATGAGGCTCTCACTGCCCTGACTTGGTCAGTCAACCCACCTTTTCTCTAAAAGAGGGTCTGTTGCTTCAGCTCATCCTGCCTCCTACAAAGAGGAGAAAGAGCCACAGACTCTCCTCAAGAGCCTGGAAGAGGTTGTTGCAGTCTGGCTAAAACCCCTTCACAGCCAATCAGTGATGAGTGTTTATCCCACTAGCAATCTCAAATGTGAGCCTCTTGTAATTATGCTTCTAGAAATGAGGCTAATGGACGTTCAGAGGCTAACTCTCGCACTGGAAAGGGGATATCAAATGAGCATGCACCGATAGCTGTGGGACTAGGGTCATGTCACTTTAGAGACCCTGCTGCAAACACAGTTTTACCAAAACGTGATCTGCTTATCAGGTCTGCTCTGCCTCCTTCTGGTTACAAGCACAGAATACCTAAGAAAGAACTGGGAATAGATGAGGACTCAGAGGCAAACTCCGTAGTGAAAAACAATGCATGCCAGACCTGAGCCCATCTTCCCCAACTGAAACCAATGGAGAGGGCTAGTCCTTCCTGTGTTCCCTGTGACCTCATTGGCATCAGCCAGAGACTTGTGGGGTGATCTAGGGTAAGGAACAGAAAGTGAATTTGGGTGAAACATCTCTGTCAAGGTATCAGCCACTGTTTCCATTGTTCAGGATAAGTGCTTGCCACCTTTTGCTGGATCTGTGGAGAAGGGAACAGTTGTGCAAGGGATGGAGAGCTGCCTGCTCCTATGAGTTTGGGACTGGAACTCATCATCTCGTGGCTTGGGACTCTCTATGCCATGGTTCCTTTCCGTAAAGAGATAACAAAATAATTCTTTTGTGATGGGAAATGGTACCTCTGTAAATCTTCCACACTGAATGCCATGTTTTCACATAAAATGGATTCACATCTTCTATAAGGAAACCATTTTCCCATCTAGAACAGCAGTGGGAGCCCGAGCTCTGCAGTAATGGCTCCTACCCAGGCTTCACTTCAAAAAGTGATGCATGCCTTTAATCCCAGCTCTCCGAAGTCAGAGGCACAGGCAAACAGGTCTGTTTGAGTTCAAAGCCAGCCTAATCTACATAGTGAGCTCCAGGCCAGCCAAAGCTACATAGTGAGACCCTGTCTCAAAAACAAGCAAGCAAGCAAACAAACAAACAAAATCCCCGCTAGTGGATTCCTGATTAAATTTTACAAACTCACAGCTTCAAAGGAAATAAAAAGCAAGCAGTACCAGCGTAGACTTGCTTCAGATACCAGCTTCTCAGACTCTGAGAAACACAGGGAATGAGCCACACAGCTGCTGTGCATACTAGCCACACATACACACACACACACACACACAGAGAGAGAGAGAGAGAGAGAGAGAGAGAGAGAGAGAGAGAGACACCCCCATATTCTCACATGCAGGAGAACTGTAAATTCATGCAGGTCAAGAGTGGATTTTTAGCCCAAGTTGGAAAACTAACATTTTTGTACATTTTCTCAAATAAATCTCAGTGCTTGAGAAACACTGATGGGGTGGGGTAAGCTCCAGTTAATCCTGGCCATTTGTGGGCGAGTGCTGGAAATCGGAAATGGTAAGGGGTGGGGAGCAGTCTTCTCTTATAAAGGCACTGAAAATTCAGATGCAGACTAGAAAGCTGAGCTTAATGTCCCTAAAGCACAGGCATATTCTAAGCCATCCAACCACAGCCCAGCTTTTTGATTGGATATTATGTAATAAGTCTGATAGCCAGAAGGTTAGGACACTGAAATGTGCTTGGGGACTGAACCCACAGTGTTCAGTAACTTCAGAGGGTCAAAGAGCAATCTGCTAACAGCCAGGCCTCCCCAGGACCACCCACGGCACATGTGCGGCACCTGCAGGATTAGAACAATGTGTCCATTTTCCTGGGCCTTTTTTCTGACCAAGCATTCCTGGCTGAGAGATCTTCGTTTATGTGATTGGTCTCAGGCAATGAGGGTAAACATGAGCCTGCTACCAGGTGTCAGAGGGCCACAAGTGCCAGGTAGCAACGCCAGCTCAGTCTGTTGAACACAGGTCATGGCCAGGCCTTGTAGCCTAAGAAAAGCAGTTTGAGAGTCCACTGAAGGAACAATGAACTCTCCTGAGGCTCAAAAGCAAACATTTGCCCTGTGTTTAATTTTAGATGTCTGATTAATTACAGCGAGATGAAAAAACAATATCCCAGCCTGGAGTGCCAGCAAAATTGAATTTAAAATGGAAGAAATTGCCATGTGAGAGTCTTTCCGCGTCTTCTTAGAAATCTGAGTATCTCAGTATTTCAGAGTGTAGGCATCAGCAGCCCACCTCAGTCCCATTCTGGGGTGTGGGTATGGGGGGAGACCATTGAGGCCTCGTAATGAAAGGGCAGCTTTCATTTTAAAAGTGTGAACTAGTTCAAGGTGCTAGAAAGGTCTGTCTGCTTCCTTGCAGAGTTGAAGAAAGCTTTAAAACCCTATTTTGGTCCATATTTGGCTTGTCTGAGGTCATCTCGGTGGTGCTGAAATACGACCACAAGTTCATCGAGAATATCGGCTACGTGCTGTACGGGGTTTATAATGTCACCATGGTGGTTGTGCTGCTCAACATGCTGATAGCCATGATCAACAACTCCTATCAGGAAATCGAGGTAAGCCAGCTGAGAGCCGTCCCTCCCTTGGCCAGCCAAAGCACTGCAACAGAGAGGGTGGTGGCATCAGAGGAGCATGCGCTCTCACTTGTGACGCTAAAACAGTAACAGGCATTCTTCCTCCAGGACCACATTTTCTGTCAGTCTACCACAGGGCCCTGCTGGCGCCACCACAGGGGAAAGTCTAGTGAAAGCAGAAGGAACCAGGATCATGCATCATTCAGACAGGTGGTAGCCGCCCATGGCACATCACAATGGCTGTGTGCCCATCCCCCTTCTGCCTGTCTTGTGCTTCTTCTTAAGCGCCTACTGTGTGCCGAGCCAGTACTACAGTGATGATGCAAACAAGTTCCTGAGCCCAAGGAGCTCATAGGCCAATAAGGAAGAAAAAGAACGAGAGAATGGGGGTGGAAAGATGACTCAGTGGGTAAAGTGCAGGCTTAGCAAGCACAGAGACCAGAATCTGGCTCCCCGGGACCTATGTAAAAAGCTAGACATGGCACCATATGCCTGTAATCCCAGCTCTGGGAAGCAAAACACAGCAGGATCTTGGGAGCCCTTAGGCCCGCCAGCCTAGCCTGGTCAGTGAGCTCCAGAGTCAGTGAGAAAACATATCCCCTCCAATACAGTGGACAGTGGTGGAGGAAGATCCCTAATATCAAATTATGGTCTTACATGAACACACATAGGCATGCACATTCATAGAGATCCATACATGCACATTCTCCCACACATACACATACACATATGCACAAACAAACAAACAAAACCAGGTAAGGGCTGGTGAGATGGCTTAGCAGGGTAAAGGCACTGGCTGTGCTGGTCCTGATGACCAGAGTTCAGTCCCCAGAACCCACATAAAAGAGGGGAGGAAAAACCAAGTGCACAAAGTCATCCCTTGACCTCCACATGTGTTCCACAGCACATGCATTCCCATGTCTGTCTGTCTGTCTGTCTCTCTCTCTCTCTCACACACACACACACAGTAATTAGTAACGTTTTAGTGTTAAAAAGTCAGGTAAGGTAATTATCACGTCACCGTGTTCTGGGGTCAACGCAAACAGGCACAGACTGACTGGGAAGCTTGGGCCACGTAAAGATGAAAACCACTTTGCCAGAAAGAACAGAGATCAAAAGAAAGTCTACAAAGTCTACAGGCTGTGAATGAGGCCCAAAGCACTCACCCAGCAAGTGTGAGACCTCGGATGTGATTCCCCAGTAATGGAGGGGGGGGGCTGGAAACGGGGGGAGAAAGGAGCTGCCTTAAAAACAGAAAAGTTGGGGTGCAGCTCAGTGGTAGCATTTGCAAAGCCATATCTCAATCCCCAACACTGTGAGGAACAAAAGGGTATCCACAGATGATTGGGAACCAAACACACAAAGTGTGAATGATTGGTTGCAGTGTCGTTAGAACATCAAGGAATTAAAACACAAACGAGCAATAATGGGAATCGAGTTGACTATGATGACCCCAAACAAGAGAATAGTGTACTTACTTAAGAAGAAAAAGAAGCCGGGCAGTGGTGGTGCACGCCTTTAATCCCAGAACTTGGGAGGCAGAGGCAGGCGGATTTCTGAGTTCGAGGCCAGCCTGGTCTACAGAGTGAGTTCCAGGACAGCCAGGGCTACACAGAGAAACCCTGTCTCAAAACAAAACAAAACAAAACAAAACAAAAAGAAGAAGAAAAAGAAGCCATAGTGGGGGTGGGCAGCAAGATGGCTCAGTGGGTAAGGGAGCTTGTTGCCAAGCCTGGTGACCTGAGTTCAATCCCAGCACCCACATGGTAGAAAGAAAGAGCGGACTTCAGAGAGTTATTCTCTGATTCCCACACATGTGCCACACATGTACACACCCAAACACATATGCACACACAATACTAACTAAATGTAATTCATTTCTTAAAAGACCAGCGCGCATACCTAGAGCCCCGATACACATAGCAAGACTGTGTCTCAAAAACAAGCAGTCGTACAGAATAGATGAAGATTTTACCATTAGGTAAAATTAGTAGAGAACGCCAAGCCTTCAAGACTTAGGGGACGCGTTCCCTGGGGAAGAGGGAACAAGGGGACTTGCATTGGCTTTGTACAGGTGTTTGGAAAGGATCATTTCAGGGGATGGGAGGAAAGTTAGGACTCGGGCCGAGGGGATGGCTCAGTGACTGTGTGTGGGGGCCACTCTCGCAGAGGACCAGAGTTCAGTTCCCGGCACCCAGGGGCCTTACACCATCTTCTGTTGGTACTGCACTCACATGTGCATGTTCCTTTTACACACACACACACACACACACACACACACACACAGTTTTTTTAAGAGGAAAAGGAGATGCCCCATTGGGATGCCTGCCTCTCAGGTAGAACTGTTGGGAAAGGTAAGGGTCAGGGTCCCTTTCAGCGTCTACTTTCTTACGCCTTCTAAGTAAGGGAGAAATTTCCCGGCTGTTATTAAATGGGAAGTTGTGTTCCTCCAAATACAAGCAGGAAAGTCTCCTGTGAATAGGACGATACGGGTGCCAAGGACGGGGCCACAATCCTCCTGTGGGGCAGGGAGTGGACAGCAGGCTCAGTCAGGTCCTGTCGCACTTGCTGGAAAACCGTATGCTTCAATAAGAAGAAACTATTACATCCATATTTTTCATATAGGAAAATAAAAAGACTGAATTCAATATGGATTTTTAAAAAAAAAAAAAAACAGGTAAAATCAGACTGTGCAGCTTAAACATCAGGCATGTATTTTCTTATAATGGTAGAGGCCAGAGGAGCAAGATGTCCAGGCAGCTAGTTCCTGTGAGGCTGCCCTCCCGGGCATGCGGAGAGCAGCCTCCCTCCCAGCTGTGTCCTTCAATGGCCTTTCTACCAATCTGCTTGATCAATCTGCCACATCTCATCTACCTACTGTCAAGCTCCTTTTGAAAAGGTTCTGCCTACAGATCCATTCACATCCCAGATCGGTGGGGTCAGGGCTACAGCAGACGGTTTTTAAGGTCATTCATCCCATAATATACTCTCCCAGAACGATCATTCCAGACCATAGACTTGCATGTTTTAAGACAGAGAGGGTCAGACAGAGTGGTGTGCTCTGCACTGCAGGAGCACATGCCTGGCAAGGGAAAGGAGGGGGCTGGGCCTGAGGCATCAGCTGCCTGTCCCCTCACCACCCCACCCACTCCGCTCCCTGGGGAATACAGCACACACCCAAGGGATGGGCCAGTGACATCTTCCTAAGAAGCATTTTTATATGTTTGGTTTCCTATGCAAATAAGCTATTTTTGCCAATGAGTCCTCCTATCCTGCTGGGCCTCATTTTCCCCAAGTGTACAGAAAGACAAACAGTGCTGAAGAAAACCCCTGGGTCTTTATAGTTCCCGCCCAGAGATTTTAAACAAACATTTAGCTTTGGCCCCCTTAGCCCTGGCATGAGAAGGTTGGCTAAGGGGCACCCACCTGCTACAGGGTCTAGGTCAGCTCAAAGCTCAGGGTGGTATCTGAGGTGGGCAGAACAAGTGGCCTAGCCCCTCCCCTCTCGGTCCCGAACAACTTCTTAGCCAAGCCAGAGCCTGTGCCTGCCTGCCTCCGTGAGCCAGGAACTGCTGGATAATGGATGCTCATAAGCACATTTGGCCACGGTGAGTGAATATTCGTAAGCCTTCTATGAGGGCACTTACTGATTCATTCCCTGGATGGTGAGCACTTCCAGTCAGAATCCACGGGCTCGCCCACCCCTGCGACCCGCATCCCTCTCTACCTCCTCCATCTGGGACAGTCATGGCTCTCTCAGGAGCCACAGTGCACTGCCTCCATGCCTGTCTGGATCCTCACCCTCCAGCTGTCCACCTCTGTGTCTGCGTTTAAACGATCAAAACAAATACTTTTAAAAGTGAGAAAACCCTTCTACTGGGCTCTCAGCGTTCACACCACTCAGTGGTTCACACTGCTCAGTACCTCTCCCACTATTAACTCAGTCCCCATATCTGTTCTACCTCACCCCCCCAGGCTGGCTGAGAACTACTCAGCTCTAATATCAGCCCTGGGGCAGACTTTGAGCCCCACCCCACCCCCACACTCCCACCCCACCCCCCACCCCGTTAGGCCAAGCCCAGCACAAGAGCCACAGGTGGGCTGACGAGTGATTGATCCAACCATGCTATTAGCCAGACTGTTCGATCCAAAAGATAGGCCTCCTCCTGAGCATAGGCCAGAAAGCACAAGGTAGAATGTTTTCCTCGGTGGCAGGAAGCTGACAGTGAGGCCTGTGCCCAGCTGAGGAGATTAACAATATTTCTTGCCAGTGTCTGGCTTGGCTATGTGTATTTTATGGATATATAGTTTCTTGAGTTCTTCTGTCACCTTTGAAGCAGGTAATTAGTTTATATTCCCATTTTATAAATGAAGCAACTGAGGTCCAGAATGGCTAAGTCAGATGCCATAGTTTTGACAACTCGCAAGGACCGTGGCCAGGATTTGAACCCATGCAGGTTCTAGTGTTCTCACTGGCACACCACCCTTCTGCCTCTTGTTTCCCATCTTCCTGTGTTACCAGGAGTGACCCCTGTTCTCACAGAGTGCCTCTTCTACAAGTCCAATGTGTCACAGTCCAGTGCAGGCAAGTCAAATGTAGAATCTTCCCAAGAGAAAGCAAAGGGCCACCTGCTGGCTATGGGCTGATACCCTGGGGCTCCATCCCAGAAGGCTTACAGGGGCACATCTATGGTGGGCTCGCAAGTGCCCTGGCATAGTAGCCAGCACCTAGGCAAACAGGCATTCATTTGACGCCTGCCTCAGAATGTGCAGGAGGTAGGGTTGCATCGATTCACAAGCTCAAGTCCCATAGTTAATAAAACTTTGAAATCAGATGTGTATGATTCTAAACCCCATCTTAACCTTCCTCAAATGAATGAAATAAATACAATTAAAAATCAAAGTTTAGAAAAAAGAAAAACAAACAAACCTGTCCATCCTTACCCATTTCCTGGCCTGGGAATGACTACCCTCCTATCCTGGGCATAGAAGACAACTGGGCATCAACTGCCAGGGCCACCCAGCATTCCAGATTTGACACCGAGTCAGAAGACCCAAGTCTTGCATTTAATCTAAGCCCAGCACCAGTGAGGAGAAAGTGGCCGAAGCACTTCCTACAGGCTGCAGTCTGGCTTTATGTGTTGCATTCCACAGGCTAGCCCTCCTCACATTCCCTCCCATCACTCTGACCACTAAGAGACGTGTGTTGTCCATTTTTGTAGCCACTAGCCACACTAGTCTATGGGGCACTTGATAGAAAGCTAGCCCTGACCGAGCATTTTACATGTATAAAATTCACGCTGGACATCGAAAGTCTAGTGTGCAAAGAAAAACAAACAAACAACAACGACAAAAAACACCTCAGTAACTTTCTGTGTATGGTGCTAGGTACTGAACCCAAGGCTTTGTATATTCTGAGCATGCGCCATAGCGCTGAGCTACACCCCAGCCTTAAGTTTTCTAACAATGACTTGTTGACATGGCAACCCTTTAGCGCAATTAAATCAGATACCTCGGTGAAGTCTATTTCACCTGTTCTTTTGTTTACAGCAGGGCATAGAAAATGTCAGCTTTCCTAAGAGGGTCAGGCACTCAGGTTCACAATGCACTGCTGGGTGACACTCTAAAACAGATGGCTAACACCAAGCTGTGGTAGCCAGAGCTGTAAAGTAGGGAACTGAAAGGTGATGCTTCAGTGGAGACAGTTCTGAGGAGCTGCAAATGGGAAAACCGCTGGCAAAGGTGCCAATGGAGTGCATGGGGCGGGGCGGGGCACTGACTGGCCTTTTCCTCCTGGAAGGCCCCAGTGGACAATGTTGGGTCACAGCACTGGCTGGCCCTTTCCTCCAGGAAGGCCAAGACAGGTGGAGAGCATTAAGAGTGGTGTGTGTGTAGACCTTAAGAGCACTGCCTGCACCATCACAGATGGGGTAACAGTGCAGCCCACCAGTCCAGCCCAGTGATCCGCTCTGCTACCATAGACTCAGCCAGACTGCCGTGCTCTCGCTGAGCTCAGAGGTCATCGTGACCTCTGACACATGTGACTGTTCCCTTGTTCCCCAGGAAGACGCGGACGTGGAGTGGAAATTTGCTCGAGCGAAGCTCTGGCTCTCTTACTTTGATGAAGGAAGAACGCTTCCTGCTCCCTTTAACCTGGTACCGAGTCCTAAATCTGTTTATTATCTCATAATGAGAATCAAGATGTGCCTCATAAAGCTCTGCAAATCTAAGGCCAAACGCTGTGAAAATGACCTGGAAATGGGCATGCTGAACTCCAAGTTCAGGGTAGGTGGCCGAGCTCGCGATTCAGGGGAGGTAGCCTGCATCCTGTCTGTGGAGTGAGAAAAGTCAGGGGTGGGGAGGCAGTGCTTGACTCCTTCCTTCTAACAGAGGACACCAGCAAGCCAGGGGCTGTGAGGAGCCATTGCCTTGCAGAATCTACCAGGCACCTCAGTAAAGCACCACACAGCAGAATGTCCCCAAATCCCTTAGAAAGATGTTTTGAGTTCCCCAGTGGAGGGGAACTCCCTAACTAACAGTGGCTCTCGACCTTCCTTACACTGCAGCCCTTCATACAGCACCTCATGCTGTGGTGACCCCGCCCCACCATAACATTATCTTCATTGCCACTTCATAACTGTAAGTTTGCACCTGTTATGAATTGTAAGGTAAATATCTGGTATGCCAATGGTCTTAGGTGACCCCTGTGGAGGCGTGATTTGACACGGGCTGAGAACCGCTGTCCTGGCGCCTGTGGAGATACAATAGCTTTTGCAGAAAGTCCCCAGAGGATGATCTGAGAACTGAGCTCCCTGCCCAGTCTCTCTTGCTTCTGTGGTCTCAGAGTTCTTTGCAGAGCAGAACCTCTGAGGAGTTCTAGAGAAAAGACAAAAAACTCAGGACCTCCTTGACCAAATGGACCAAGAATGGTCTGTTACCATGACAACCCTACAGCAACTCAGTTCCCAGGAGCAGCACTCTAGGAAGCCAAGCCATTTCCAAATCTATTTCCAGAAGGTTCCCGACAGACTGGCTCTGTATGTAGATATTCTCAAGTCCTGCGTGTGTGTGTATGTATGTATTTTTCTTTCCTCCAGAAGACTCGCTACCAGGCCGGCATGAGGAATTCTGAAAACCTGACAGCAAACAGCACATTCAGCAAGCCCACCAGATACCAGGTAGGTAACTACCCTTACCTAAGTGTGGGCAGAGGTAGATCCCACCAAGATGGGCCCTGTCCAAATTGCTGTCTAAGCACAGAGCTCAGCTCCCTTCAGGGTGCCTACTGTGTGGCAGGCACTGTGCCATTTACCAAGGATGAAGAAAGTACCTTAGAGGCACCTCCAAGCCACTTAAGGGGACAGACAAATGACAAACCCATAGATAACATATGGCATCAAACTGATAGAAGTCCCAAGAAACAAAGAAGGTTAAGCATGGAGAAAACCAGGAAAGGCCTGGCTAGAGGGTCGTCTTCACGGAGAGGAGAATTGGCCAAGACCTCAGCCAGGAAAGAGAGGCAACCATGGAACTTTCTAGGTAAAGATGCATCCACAAAGATCTGAAGCTGCTGGAAAGTAGAGCAGAAGATAAAGTCAGAAGGAAAAGCAGAGCCTTGCTACTCAGGATGGGGGTAGGGCTCTCTATTAGGTCCGGAGAGGAGGGTGACTGCAGGGACAGACAGTCATTAGGCAAGACACCAGTAAGAAGGACACGTGTGCAGGTTCAGATGACTGATGGTTACAATTGGGGTGTGTGATTGGGTGGTGGAGAAAAACAGACACAGGCTATGCACAGTCTGGACACACAGCCAGCAGGACCTGAGGCTGGGTGGGTTCAGAGAAAGAAGTACCCCCTCCATGATGCCCAGGGTGTCCTAGGTGGCCAGGTGGATCCCAGGATCACCCTTGCACACCTGTCCTTAGACCGGCAGCCTGCAAAGATGATGCTACAGAATTCTGTAAAGCCCTTATGCCTGCAATCCCTGCATCCCTTCTGGAAGCCTGGGCTAAATCTGTGTTCCAGTCTGAACCAGCTCCTGAGCAGTGATGAATGGTAACCACAGGTTAGCTGTTAGATGCACGGGCATACTTCCCCTGCCTTCCACTCCCTTAAGTGTAAATCGGGGCTGTAATGTGATGTTGTCTTGGGTATCCCTTTAGAGTGACAGGAGAGGGTGATATGCCCTTGGTCCTGCCTTCCCATGGGGAATCCTTACAGACCTGGCATCTCCCTGACCCAGGTCTCTAGCTGAATCTCCTCATCAGGGTTTCAGAAGCCAGCTGTGCAGCAGAAAGGCTTTAATTGTACAATTAAGAAACAGTTCAGCCTTCAAAGCTCGTACTGTTTTATCAGATGACATGAGCTCAAAATTGGCAACAGGCAGATCTTGAGTTTAACCGTGCACAGAATGGAGATGCTCAGTTTGATCTGCTTTGAGCTGTCTTACAGTCTAAGTCCTCTGACCAGGGGAAGGCTCCCATTTCTCAGCTTCTCGGAGAAGAGCATAGATTTTCTTTGTCACTGAGAAGATAGGAATGCCTCATAGAAACTTGGTCTTGGGCGGAACCAGCTTCAGAGAGAACCAACTACAGAGATAAAGGAAAGATGATTGCACATGGATGTCCTGCACACAGATGAATCACAGTCAGCCTAGTAGCCCTCTCCTGTCTGCCTACCAGCATCACAGCCTCCAGCCAGCCAGCCTTAAATCTCCCACGAATCCCTGCTGGGATGACAGAGATTATCTGCTTTTCTGCCTCAGACTAGGGGTGACCTTGGGAAGCTGTGCCCGCTTGTCTCTTGTCCCTTAGAGAAAAAGCTCCAGGCTACTAATTCAAATATTGATCACAGAAAAGCACAAAGGCACCAGACAAGGGCTGGGGGGGGGGGGGTGGGGGTGCGCAGAGGGACTGAGAAGACCCTTCTCTTTACACCTGAGCACTCTGGACCAGCTGTGCTTAGTGTCTGGGCATCCTTCTGAGCTATAGTCTTCTATTCAGGATCTAAACTGACCTTGAGATGACCCTAAAAGACCCTGGGGAAGCAGGCTCCCCCAGATTCTGGCAAATTTTACAGAGAACTGTCTGCTTGGCTAAGGCCTCACATCTGGTTGTGACCTGCCTGATTCTGAGGGCACTTCTCTGTTACCCCAGAACACTACCCAGGCACTAGCCTGGCATCCCTCTTTCTGGTGCTTCCCCCAGAGTTCCCTCAGCCCCTGCCTTGCTGGGGCTTGGCAGTCTCTTGAGTGGGATCTGTCTGAACCCCCAAGGCCAGGGTGAGGACAAGGAGCCAGAAAGTCCCTAAGCAGCATCTGTCTTGTCACCAGCGGTAACAGGCAAAGCCAAAGGACGGATCTGCAGGTGATCTGAGCCATTTTGCCTGTCTGTGGGCCCACAGGGAGCCTTCCAGGCTGCATGCTTGTCACACAGCAGTTTCCAGGTGTGTGGAGAACCTGAAGCCCTCAGTCCATCTCCCCAGAACAGCCAGCTCACTGAGTGCCTGTCCTGTCAACCTCATGCACTGTGGTCATGGGCAGAAACCCTGGAGAATCCCAGCCCCACACTCTGTCCTATTGCCCTGAGCGGCCCTGAGCCGGACTCCCTTTATCCAGTCCTTAGGAGTCTTCTGGTGGGTAGTAGTCTACGCTTTTCAGTGCCCCCCCCCCAGCTGCCTTATTTGGTTGGGAAAGACAGCTCCTGCAGACTGGAGAAGCCACCTTGGATTGCTAGATTCCCTCAACACTAGCTGTTTGCTTAGTTAGGTTGTTTTCCAACCTGGGCTTCCATGCCCAAGAGCCCAAACAATGGGACAAGCCATGATATCGCTGATATGGTCTAAGTTCACCTCCCCTCGGAGTTGCCTTGTGGCCTATTCCAAGAGTCTGTTTGTTAGGGGTACAGACCCCAATACTCACTCTCCAAGGGAAGCATTTCTCCATGACAAAGCATACAGCCACATCCTAAAACACCACAGAATCCAGGCACAGTACACCATCCAAACAGACCTTAGTTTTCATTACACAGTGGGTTGTTTGGGAGGGAGGGAGTTTATATTGTTTTTGTTTGGGGGCAGTAGCTTTGTTGGGTTTCTTGAGACAGGGTCTCACGTAGCTTAAGCTTGTTTTGAACTTGCTATGTAGCTGAGACTAGCCTTGAACTCCTATCTCTGCCTGGCCGGGGTGGGGGTGGAAAGCGACTTCTTGTTCACCTTCTAGCTGGTCTTTGCTGTGAGACAAACCAGCATGTTACAGACAAGCCTCTGGTGCTGCTTTTCTTGTGCCAGGGTCTCACAAACATGCCCGTCATGTGTGGCTTCCGCTGAGCGCTGTTTTACCTACACTTCCGTAAGCTCCTGCTTTCTGTTGGTGGAGGCCTAGCTACACCACAGCTGTCTGGCTCTACCTCATTTGCCTTTGTCAGTAAACAGCATGTATTCTCTTCCTAGGCTGTGTTCTTGGCCACCTTGGCAGCACAAAGATGGCAGGGCTCAAGAAGAAGGATCTGTGCCCCCTCCCACCTGCACTCAGAGACCACTGACCCCAGGAGTCTGCCCTGGGGAGGTGTTCCCCTTGTGTCTGGATGCTAGTCTCTGTGTGACAGCCCCTTCTTACTCACTGTGCATCTCCTCTGCATCCACTTTGAGTCTTCCTCTGCTGAGTAATAGCACTAAAAATATTTCACCTCTGCTGCTAGCTAAAGTCACGGGGCAGGGGCCAGGGACGGGGCCAGGGGTAGGGGAGAGGTCATCATGAAGCCAAAGGACTCAGTGGAAGGAAAGAAGGCACTGTCTACAATTCAGCACAAAGTAGCCCCCCTCCCCTCTCTCTGCCTTCCCTAAATCTACCCCACCCGACCAACTCTATCCCACAAGACACGCATATAACAAAGCAGAGGAAACTGATTGCCATCTTCCCCAGAATCTTCTGGCATGCATGTCAAGGAGAATATCTTCCGAGCATTTTATGCTCTGTGGTCCAACATTACCTTCTTGCCCTTCAGATCCCTCGTTGTTTGATTCTCTCCCTTTGAACCCCCAGACTGCGGAAACCCACTCAGATCAAGCAGTCAGTAGCCAAGAACGGGCCATGAGTATTCAAGCCCCAAAACTATGAGGCCAGCAACTCTTTTCCTCTGCAGTAGCCACTGTGAGGTTGCCCATCTGCTGACATAATAAGGCTTCTTTACAGGTACCCAGCGCTAGCCCAAGCCCACTGACTAATGGATCCAGCTCCTGAGCGATGCTTCTCATCCCCAAACCTCCAGGAATTCGCCTCTTACTGTGGGTTTGGCTTTCATATCAGCTAAACCTAAACCTTGCCCTCATCTTCTCCCCATCTGTGTGGTCCTAAAGAAGTCCCCCACACTCTGAACCCACAAGTCCTCATCTGTAATTAACAATCCCTCTGCCCCAGGGCTTCTGGGGAGATTGAGATCGTTTCTGTGAATAGGACTAACACAACATGGGGTGTAAGACGCAGCATGTGCGTGTCTGAGTTTCTGCTTCTTCCTCCTTCCCCACACCATCATCATCACCACCACCACCACCAAGGAAGAGACAGGCGAGCTGATCTCGCCAATTCAGACCGGAGCATGGCAGCCATGTTTTAAAGTGATAAGCATAGCCCTTGGAATGTTTCTTGAGATTTGGATTAATTGTATGACTCAATCCAGATACTGACTACCAACAGCAGATACTAACTACTAACTAGGAAGCAGTGTGGTGACTTCTGCACCCACATAAAGGTGCCTTTCACCCCCTTTATTTCTAGGTTCTGCCTTGCCATCTTCATCACGAGCAGCAAGACTCCTTCACTCCAGAAGTGGAGAAGCCATTTGCTTGCTTCACCAAGACTGGTCTCACTGTGTAGCCCAGACCTAGAACTCACTAACATCCTGTCTCAGACTCCGGAGTGTTGGCATTTCAAGCCTACAGGAGTGCACCCAGCAGGGACACTTAATTATTGAGGTTTGCCTTGAAAGGCAAATAACGTTAACTAGCTCCCTTGTACCTGGGTCAGCCTAAAACTGTGCGGTAGACGAATGCTCAGAATTTCTTAGATTAACAGCTAATAGACAATTCCGTTGTCTCCTGTGAAAACCTAAAGGACAATTTTTCTCTCAGTGCTTGTTTGGTTCCTATTTCCATTGAAGGTACCAAGGGGTGGGTACACGTTCCTGTAATGCAGATATCCTGCTTCATGGAGTGGAAGAATGTACCAGACACTTCAGACACTGCGGTGCTAACACCCACCTCAAGGGATGAACATGGGGTCAGCTCGCTAATGAGTTGTTCCCACCATCCAAGCCACAGAGCCATGGGGAAGGGGGCCCACAGGCACGGGGAAGAGGGGCTAAGATCACCCAGGCGATGGGTGAAAGAAACTTAGCTCAGTACAGGTAAAATCTTAGGACCACAGTCTAGAGATATCTCCTTGGCAAGATAGTCCCTACTGAGGGCATCAACAGGAAAATGGCCTGAAACCTTCCGTCCTTGGCATAAAGCACAGTTCTGTTTCCCTGTGGTCAGAGAGAGCTCAGGACTGAGCCCAGGTCCACTACCAGCCTCTGAACTCCAGAAGGTGCTGCCATGGACTCTTAGTTCTAGGTGCAGTCAGGTGAACCAAGCCCTAGACAGATGGGGCAGCACCAGGGAGCAGGGGACTCCGGCCCCTCTCTTCATGCTGCTCATGCTCATGAGAGCCAGAAATCTCGGTTTTTGGAATATTTTAAACCTCTGTGATTTCACAGGACCCCTGGAACAACTAGCTGGCAAAATCCAAAGCTCAGTTCAGCCAGGCTCCCTAACGCATGCTCTATTCTTGGTGTCCCTTACGTGCAGTTCAAACTTTGTTCACCTAAGGGATTCTTGCCAGCAAGTTATCTGGAAGCTAGGGACCAAAGCCTTTGTTCCTCCATAACTGGGGGTGCAGGGTCAGGCCTGTGGGTATCTGGGGAGGCAGTCTCTCCATCAAGGCCCAGAGGCCCAGCTGAGAGTATTGACTGATGCTGGCAACCCTCATGGATACATATAGATGGCATCTTCTAGCCTGGACTGGGCTGCTCTCATGAACAGCATCCCACTCACTGTCACCCCTGAGGGCTGCATTTGCCTGGCTGACCTGATAAGACTTCCCGGAATTCCCTGTCTGGCCAGAGCAACACTGGGCCTAGGGCCTCAAGCAGAGCCCTGACTCCAAGATGGTTCTCCCTTTCTCCTTGGCTTGGCTTCCTTTCAGCGGGCAGTGTCCTGTTCTGGGAGATGGAGAGGCTTAGCAGAGCTCTGCCCAGGTCTCTCTGCTGGGCAGAGCACCTTGGGACCACGCTAGCATGCTAGGGTCCAGTGCTGAGGTCTGGGCTGGGTGAGAGGATCAGGCCCTGCTGGCCTCGCTGCCTCTGAGCACTGGTGTACTTCTTATTTCAGAAGATCATGAAGCGGCTCATAAAGAGGTACGTGCTGAAGGCCCAGGTGGACAGAGAGAATGATGAAGTCAACGAAGGTATGGAGGCCCCAGTGCGATTTTACTTTGTTTCACAGGTCAGGGGTCAAGCATGGTTCTCTCCGGTGGAGACCAGTGTAGTTTCTTTCTGGAGAATGCTCTTCAGTGCAAGCAGATGCATTCCCATGCACTGGGGAGATCAGGGTCTTCACTTCCTCACTGTGGCAGCCTGCAGCCCCTGGTCCACCCTGTTGTCTCTGCAATAGACCCGCCCCCTCAGAGTCCTCTCCTCTCTTATCACTCCCTCTCCCGCCTGGCTTCCATTGTCCACCGGGCTTCTACCTCCTCCCCTTGTAAAGAAGGCCCATGATTAGATTGGCTCCTGGGTGGTCCAGGAGCCCCTCCTAACCCAGAGGGTTAGCACCTGCTTCCACAAATCACCTTAGTTCCTGTTTGCTGTGTGACATAACTCATCCTGAGGCCAACCACTAATGATGACATTGTGAACGTCATGGGGGAATGGGACATTGTTAGTCTGCCTCTCACGGTGATGACATCCTCAGATGGCTTCAAGCCCTTTGAACTCAGGATAACCTAGAATCCCAACATTCAGACCTTCTTGTGTAGGCACATACACAAAAGGGGTAACCTGTGCCCTGTTTTCAGAATCTGCCACTGGCTCAGACCAGCAGCACATGGAGCCTCTGTTCCAAGGTGTGAGATTAAGGTCATAGCAGTTTCTCTGAGGAACTCTGAAGTGTCCCTCTTCAGTGGCAGCTGGTGAAAATCCAAACCCCAGCCTAATGCCTCCCCACATCTGTGGCAAGGCCCGTGGCCGACACTTAGATAACAGAATCCATGAGGTCTTCCCATGCACATGGGAGTTCCTGTCTACATCAGTCTCACTGAATGAGTTGGTTTTTAATCTAATTTAAGCAAATATTCTTAAGACGCAGATGCCCTATACTAGGTCACTAGTCATGCAACGTCTAGGATAAATATTTAAAAGACTTGCCCATGACTAGAGGTACCTGTCTCCACCCCTCACTTGGGCCACAGGGCTATCAAAAGAGCTCAGCCACTGAGTGACCCTTCCTTTCATATCTTGGGAGTACCTAGCATACAGCCTGCAAAACAGCAATGCCCAGTCTAGCTGCTGAGCACCCAGAGCAAAGAGGCTGAGCAGCAGCCCTATGGCTCCTTGTGGGCTCCAATTATGAGATCCCGGGGTGCCACATCAGCTAGCCTCAAGCGATGTGCAGCTGTGATGGACAGGTGGGTAACTAATACACCATTTGGGGCTGGGTACCCAGATGTCATTTTAACTTAATTGAGCCTGGGACTTAGTGAAGCACCCTACTAAAAACAAGGGGTATAATTGTGTATATAAGATCTCTGCACTTCATATATTTAAGCACACTGCATAAGAGATAGGAATAATATACCCACAAGCAGTGGGCCCCTGCCAGAATTAAGTCTGGGGTCTAACATATGAGAAGAGAATCTTTCTAACTCCCCTTTGTGCTTAATAAAGAGATCCCCACAGGCCCAGACCCATCCTGCCTCTGACCAGTAGGGTCACTATGGAAACAGAAAGTGAAAGTGACTGCTTGGTGGGCCATTAGGGGAGGAGGCAGCTGCAGGCATCAGGAAGGCTCACGTGAGGGGGGTCAGGCTGCATGTGTCTAAGAACTAAAGGAAGCTGCAGCTGGCAGCTGGCCAGCCCTGGGGCTGCATCCATGTGCAAAACCCTGTTCTCTGGTGCTTGGGGTCTCTCTCCTCGGCACGTATCCACAGAACCAAGCATAGCATCGTGAACTGGATATCCCAGCTAATGAGCATCTTGTTTACTCTTGACATCTACCTGTGCCAGCTCTGAGGCCAACATAGGAGCCGCCTGTGTGTGAAACAGGTGCCCGAAAATTCACAGCCCTGACTTCCACCTCTCCAAGCTATGAAGGGAGAGGCTTTCCAGGAATGGGAGGAGGGGCTGTAAGTGTGAATGGGAAACAGGCTGAGTGGTACTCCTCCCCTGAGATCTGTGGACACAAGGATCTTGAGAGTCCCAAGCCCCCCACCCCCATCCTCCCCAGGGCTGGACCTGCACCCACCACACAGAACCTCCTCTCTGCCCCTCACACATCCCCTGCAAGCCCTCTTCTGTCTTTGCAGGTGAACTCAAAGAGATCAAGCAAGACATCTCAAGCCTTCGCTATGAGCTCCTGGAGGAGAAGTCTCAAGCTACAGGAGAGCTGGCAGACCTGATCCAACAGCTCAGTGAGAAGTTCGGGAAGAATCTTAACAAGGACCACCTGAGGGTGAACAAGGGCAAGGACATTTAGCAGCCTGATGGTACCTGTGACTTCTAACAGCATTCCAAAGCCTGACCAGATGTGCCAGGCTCAGCCCAGGTGGGGAGGGGATTCCTTTCCACTCCCCTGGGATACAGGGGGAACCACTGGCTCTGTCCTGGGCACATGACTGATATCTATAGCCCAGGAACTGCCTGGATCCAGGATTGTGAAACTAGGCTGTTGGGAGGGACAAGCTACCCCCAAGGAGGGAAGAAGTGCCATCAGACACACATGAGACCTCCTGTCCAGCCTCCGTGGCCAAAGCAGGAAAAGGCCATCTTGGATGCACATGTGTGCCCTCCCACTCAACTCAGGATGACAGCTGTGTCCTGGGAAGTCAGCCCTCTGCACCTGAGTCCCTTCTTCTTCCTCTCCGACACCACACACACACACACACACACACACACACACACACACACACACAACCAGAACCGGGAGGTGACCTGTGACCTACTCTTAAGTGCCAGATGAGAACTCAGATAGCCTAATAGCTAAATAGTTCTATTTGTTTATATAAAAAAAAGTTTAAAAACACTAAATCAAAAATTGTACTGTAGAGAAAAGTTGTCATTGTTTAGAGAACAACAAAATCCAAATAATGTATTTTTACCTTTATTAAGATTATCTTGTATTTACTATTTTTACCTAAAATGAAAAGAAATAAAATTACCTCATAAGAGCCCGGGGGGTCGTCTGTGTGGATGTGCTGCTGGGCCATCTCTGACTGATGGGCCTGGCTTTGGAAACCCAATGAGTCAGGGCTGTCTGGGAGGACAGGACCAAACCACAGCCATGGCCCCCAAGAAGTTTCCAGCCCTCTACCCTCACTGCCAAGCCCTTGCTGTTCCAGCCCTGACCCCAGCCCCTCTGAGGTCAGGCAGGAAGTGAAGGAAGCACTGACAGAAGTGGCAGGTTTGCTTTCCTCTAGCTCTCCCCTGGAGCATCCCTGCCCTGTTAGGTGTAAAGGGGGAGGGCAAGGATGCCAGGGATGGAGCCTCACACCTGAAGGGACCTGAGAATGGGAAGAGCCACCACCAGGTGGCGCCCAGGCCCAAACAATGTGCCTTGCCATTGGTCAGAAGGTGCCCTGGGATTGAAGGAGACTCACTGGTCATGGGGAAACAGCAGGTGGTGCAGATCAGCTTGTGACTGAGTACCTACTGTGTGCTGTGCTCAGGATTTCCCACGAGTCAGTTTTCTGAGTCTTCACAGCGACCCTGGAAGGAAGGAAAGGGTTCCAAATTCAAATACCTGGAACATATCCTGGAAGAGGAGAGTAAGAATGGGTCTGTTGGCACACACATATCCCCACACATGTGTGTGCACACAGATGTATAGATGGTAACCCAGGTGATGGATGGTTACAAGAGCATCAAAGCTCTGCATTCATAGGAACCGTACTCTTCATTTGGACTCTGCTGGGCATTAACACACAGTATGGCATCATCTCAAGCTAGGTGGCAGCTGTTCCTAGGCAGTCATGTGATTATATGTACCAACAGGCAACACTCTACAGGGTACTTGGTGGCTAGTATTTTTGCATACAGGTGCCCAGTGAGTCACCCTGTTGGGTATCTTTGGCTTATTCTATCTCACGTTAAGACTGCTGAGCACAGGTTAGCCCATAACTGCAATTCAGTAGATGCAATAAAAGCATTTTGTCTTAGAGTACTTTCAACTCGTGGTGCGTTTGCATGTGTTCCCCAGTGAGTCCAGGAGTGTGCATGCAGAGAGATCAGACTTGTATTTCAAGATATCCAGTTGCAAAAGCTGTTTGCTTAACTCTGCTGCAAGAAGGTGGGATAGAGTGATAATAGACGTGAGATACTAGACGTGACTGGAGTCTGTGTCTATGACTCTCAGACGGCAAATCCCTACTTGTTGCTAATACAGGCTGTTTAGCCACATCCGCCCCTTTTCAACCAGCAGAGGAAGTCAACATTTGATGAACCCCTGGATGCTGAGCTAGGTAACCAGAAAAGATGTGGCCATAAATATTCCATATCTGGGTCTTCCTAGCCCTACCTGTACCAAAAAAACCAGGGCTTGAACAAGGTGCAAACTCTGTGGCCCATGGCACCTTAGATACATGATCAAAGCACTTCACACATCTAGACTCCTGTCTTTAGCCTGGGGTCACTGAGGGACTGTGGGTGTATTTCAAAGAACCTCGGGGTCTGGAGAGATGGCTCAGTGGTTAAAAGCATTGGCTGCTCTCCCAGAGGACCTGCATTCAATTCCCAGCACCCACATGGCAGTTGGCAACCTTCCATAACACCAGTCTAGGATCTGACGCCCTCTTCTGGCCTTTATGGGCACTGCATGCACATGGTATACCAACATATATGCCGGCAAAACACCCGAACACATAAAAATAAATAAAACGGAAAACTAGAACTGTCGAGACTACAGGTGTCTTTGAGGCTGTGTGCTGGTCCCTAGAGAGAATGCCTCCCCCTGTTTCATACACAAGGTGAATAAATGTAAGCGGCAGGGCTTCCTCTGTCTCCGGCTTGGACCCTGCAGTACCCTGTTCCAGCCTGGACTCTGAAGAGAGGAGTACATGTTTGGTTGGAAGAGCAAATAATCCAACCAGAGAGGACAAATTACCAATGTTTCCGAAAGATTTCCTCTCAGATCCCCCACTTATCTTCCTCAGACTGCTGATAAACACTTGTGAGACATCGCATTCGCAGCATTCTACTCCCAACTGCTTCCGCCAGAGGTGATGGGCAGCCCTGTTTTCAAACTGTGTGACACCTTTTTCCTAAACTCCCCAAGCTTCAGATCTGCTCCTCAGAGAGAGAAAGGGAAACAAGCCCTGCTGCATAATTAAAACTGGAAGGGAGACTGGCACCATTCATTAGGCCTTCAGAGCCATCCAGGAATGGCTGCCAGATGAGAGAGAGATGGGAGGGAGGAGGAGGCAGGGGGCAGGGTAAGAGGAGGGGGAGAGGGGGGGGGGGGGGGGGGGGGAGGGAACAGGGGGGGAGAAAGCAGGGGGGGGGTGAGAGGAGGCAGGGGATTGGGGGTGGAGGTGTAAGGTCTCAAGTGGAGATAGATCCTGCGACTGAAGCCTGGCAGAGCTCACCAGCCAGGAGCTCAGCGGCAAGCTCCCTCATCTGCCCCTTGACGACGTGACCTTCCATGCTGTGACCCTCCTGTACTTTGACCCTTACTGAATTAGCCAGTGCCAACAAGGAAAGCAGTTCGTGGAAACACTAAGCAGGACAGTGAACAAAGAAATGAGTGTAGCCCAGGAGCAGAGGGACAAGAGCCACTTCCCGAAGCTCATCTGGTCCCGCAGCTCTGTCCACTTGACTTCATGCTGTCTCACAGAACTTTAATGTGTGCATCCAGTGTCTGTTGCTACTGCCCAAAAGGACCCAGGACTTCATATTGGACCAGGGCCAAAGAGTGGGCAGCCAATGAAGCCCTCCAAGGCCTGGATTTCTGAAGCTCCTTCTGATAGTATCATCGGGCTTGCAGAAAATGCAAACCACCCCTGCTGTATTTTTGTCCGGCTGTAGCTGAGCTATGTGGCCCCATTCCCCCTAATCTGGAGAATGGCCCAGCTGCCTTCCACAGCACAGCACTTCCCCCTGCTCATGGGAGGCTCCTGATCGAGCCTCTGCTATAGGCAGAGATTAAGCATGGAGGTCTTGGGTCATTTGTCACTTTCAGCTCCCTTCTAATAGGACTCAACAAGTCCTGCTGACACTTCCCCAACAAAACCCCCAATTAGTGCTCTGGCTGCCACTGACAGGCCAGCACTCACACTTGAGAAGGCAGCACTCCTCTGCCTATGGAAGCTTACCTCCTCTCCCAGCAAGGTCTCCGTCAGGTCTGACTCCAGGGAAGATCCTCACGTGGAGGTGGCAGGCCTGGGAAGGCTGACACCCTGAAAGCAAGTAGCTTCTTGGACTGTCACTCCTCTGAGGGGACATTGCTGCCATGTGGCTTGCAGTGAAGTGGGGCTGACACACAGAGATGGCCAAGGAGTTCTGATCTACTCCTGCTGCTAGGTGCCTTCAGTTCTTTTTTTTTTTTTTTTTTTTTTCTTTTTTTCTCTCTCTCTTTTGGTTTTTTGAGACAGGGTAGCCCTGGCTGTCCTGGAACTCACTCTGTAGACCAGGCTGGCCTCGAACTCAGAAATCCGCCTGCCTCTGCCTCCAGAGTGCTGGGATTAAAGGCATGGGCACCACCACTGCCCGGGCTTGTCTTCAGTTCTTGTTTACTTGTTTAGTTAGCCCCACTCTACCCCCTGCAGGGAGAAAGTACTAGAGAGAAGGAAGCACAGGGGAGGGGGGGAGAGGGAGAGGGAGAGGGAGACAGAGAGGGAGAAAGGGAGGGGGAGGGAGGGGGAGGGGGGGGGAGGGGGAGGGAGGGGGGGGGAGGGGGGAGGAGGGAGGGGAGGGGGAAGGAGGGAAGGGGAGAGGGAAGGAGGGAGGGAAGAAGGGAGAGAGAGAGAGAGAAACCTTGGCACTCAGTGGAATGGCTTCCAGCTGGCTCCCTGGCTCAGCAAGATCCTAAGGCTACCCCACCCTCACTGATACCAGCGAAGAGTCCCCAGGGGCTTAAGTACACTACGGGAACACCACCCACCCACCCTCTGACTGTAGTCCCCCCTCTTCCCCTAGCAAGCACCTAGGAGATCCAATTCCTGTTCTTCAGAAAAGCAAGGACACAGGAAACTGGGGAACTAAAGATAGAGGTTTCTGAGGGCTTGACTCTTTAGAGCCAGAGCCCTGGGGGAGAAGGCGAGGGGCTACCTCTGGGCTCTCCTACACCCCCAAGTCCCGTCTATCAGCCTGGAAGAG
>JADRCH010000062.1:3854703-3869695 GCA_019843965.1 Rhynchomys soricoides
ACACACACACACACACACACACACACACCCCAAAAAGGTAGGCTGGTAGTGAGCCCAGACTGTGAAGTCTGAGGCTCCTTTGCAGTTGTGCAGCCTTGGTAGGTGAGATCCTTACTGGGTTCCAGATCCCACCTGAGGTAAGTGCTCAGGTACCCCACTACACACAAAGGAACCACAGTGCTATGACAGTGTAGGACATGGACCCAGAAGCCCGTGCCCTATATTCCATGTGTGGTTAGAGGCATGAATAGCAGCTACTAGAACTCCTCTGTCATGAGAGGCGACTCACTGTAGAGGCCAGGACTCCCGGCCAGGTAGGCCAGGTTCAAATCCCAGCTCCTTCAATCCCAAGCTTTGCAGATGGGAGGAGGAATGAGAACCCCACTGCCCTAGCATCTTTCTCTGTTTCTTTTCCTCTGTCTCCCTCTCTCTTCCTCAGTATCCTCTTTGGTGAGTGATGAAAGGCAGGCGGTCACAGCGCGCTGTCCGCGTCCCTTCTGATCCTCAGTCATTGGTTCGCAGCCTCTTTCAGGGCAGTGCTGCAAATCCTGCCAGCTCCCCACCTCCCTCCCGCCCAGGACAGAAGAGGCTCGGAGCTCAGTCTCCGGCTCAGGCAGGAGCTCAGCGGTGGGAGCGCGGGAGGACAGGCTTGCTACACACCGGGCGTCTGGACAACGACCCGAGGCTGCGGGGACCGCTCCAAAAGACCACCGCACCCGGGGGAGCAGAGGATCCGCCAGCATCCGCGCCCAGAGCAGAGCCCCACAAGCTGCTGCTGCATTCTTCGGCACCCTTCGCAGCTGCTGCAGCCCGGGGTGCTCTGGAGCTCACCGGAACAGAGTGTGGCTGGAAAACCGCGAAACAAGCCCGGGGCTTGGGACTCTCCAGATAGCAACAGCCAGAAGCAGGAACTCCCGAGGTGCCGGGGTCTGCAGCGTCTGAGCGTCTTGAGCGGCGGACGCCCCCCCGGGGTCCCCGTGACCTCGCCGCCCGCCCGCCGGGCACAGATTCCTTGGCAGGTGCATGCCGCTGGCGGGAGGGGAGCACCATGGAGGCTCTTAGCAGCGCCGGTCGGCAGCATCAGAAGTGAGGTGGTCCTGCGGGAGTCGGTGGGTCCCGCGGATCATGTACGGCGACGTGTTCAACGCTACCAGCGGGCCGGAGGCGGCGGGAAGTGGCGCGTTGGCCCCCGGAGTCACGGTCAAGGCAGAGGGCGCTTTGCCACTGGAGCTGGCCACCGCGCGTGGAGTGCGGGACGGCTCGGCCACCAAGCCCGACCTGCCCACCTACCTGCTGCTCTTCTTCCTCCTGCTGCTGTCCGTGGCGCTCGTCGTCCTCTTTATCGGCTGCCAGCTGCGCCACTCGGCCTTTGCTGCGCTGCCCCACGATCGCTCGCTGCGCGATGCCCGTGCGCCCTGGAAGACGCGACCGGTATAGGGCAGACGGAGTCAGCGCCGTGGGGAGCTTGGTCTTGGCCTTGCAGAAAGCCTCCAGCAGGAGCAGAGTAGGGTGGGCTCCGGAGTCGCCCAAAGACCCTTTCTGACCTGGAGAATAAGGGGTGTTAGGAGGTTGGTGGGGTCCCGGTCCCAGTGCCTAAAAGTACTCCCTAGGGGAGTCCCCCTCTCCACCCCCTACAACCCGGAAAGACCCACCCAGGCACAGGAGACTTGCCTGCCTGCTGAGTTCCTGACTTTGCTCGCAGAGGGGCAGCAGGCACCGCGAGCGAGCAAGCGAGCGCGGGACTAATCAGGAGCTGACTGTCCGGACTTGGGCTCCCTGGCCCTATGGCTGCCCTCTGCAGCTGCTACCGCCTTTCTTGCTCCTTGACACTGGGGATCCGATAGAGAAAAGACGCAAGGTTTCAGTGTGTCCTGCTCGGGTACTTGAGTACCCAGTTTGCTCTGACAGCAGGGACTAAGGGGACCGCCGCCGCGGGTGCTGCAATGGAGAGTCTGCATCTCCTGCCTCCACCGAGCACACACAATAAAAGCTCACCAAATTAGATTGAGCACCGAAAACATTGGTCATTGGTTGCACCGTTTTGGAGAGGGAATATGAGAAGTCCCATCCCCAGGAGTAGACCCAAGGTCGACCCACCTCCCCTGCGAGGGTCAGGTCAGTCTGAGCATACCTGTGCTCTGGTTTTCCCTAGCTTTTTGCTTGTTCTGGAAAGTGTTTATTTTCTTTTGGGTTTTGTTTGCTAGCCGACTCCAGAGATAACTACCACCCGATCTGCTGAATAAATTCCTGTTAACAGGACCGCGTAGAGACCCTCTCTGAGAGGCAGATCTTTCTCTAACTCCTGTGCCCTCAGAGTTTTCTTGGGCCTGAAGCAGAGCCAGGGCTTGGTGAAGGTAGGTCCTGAAAGGGGAGGAAGTGGGGTAGCACTTCCTCCCAAGCAGACAAAAGCCAGTCCTGAGATCCCCACAGGAATGGATTCACAGGGGTGGCAGCAAAGAACTAGGGGTGAGGAGGCAGGTTTGTGACAACCTTGACTATTTTCTAAGTTAGCCTAATTCCAGGGAGGTGGTTTTTGTGTTGACACAGGGTCTCATAGGCCGGGCTGGCTAGGAACTCACAGAGGTCTGCCTGCCTCTGCCTCTTGAATGCTGGGACTATGAGCATGGACTACCATGTGCCCTGTCAGGGTGTGTATATACTCCCAGGAGCCACTTGGCTTAAAGAAGTTCACTTCACTTGAGCTTAAGAGACATTTTTACTGAAAAAGAATTTGACATATATTAATCCAGTTAATTCTTAAACCATGCTGGAGTCATGAGAGCTTTGTGAATCAGAAGCAGGAAAGCGCATTTGCTCTCTCCCAAGGGCACAGACACAGAATTCTGCCACACTTATAAGGGATCTGGGACATGTTCAGATGGCCAAGCAGGAGGCTTGGTGAGACCAAGCAGGGCTCTCCTCCTCTGCTCCTAGCCTTACCCTAGAGGAGGTGGCAGGAGGAACTAGGGAAGCCGGAAGACTTGGTTACACAGCTAGGTTCTAGAACTTTGATTTTCTACAGCCTTGGGTCCTTGCTGGGATGCCTCCTCTGTCCTCTCTCCTCACAGAATCTTAGATTATTTGGAAATGGAGCCAAACATCTTCAAGTCTTCCATAAGGATAGTCCAGCTAATCCACACGTACCCTGATTGCAGAAAAGACTCTGTGAGCATAGATAGGTAAACCATGAGCCCCTAGCTAACATATCATAATCACATCAAAATCAGGTCTGGGGACTGGGAGAGGTAGGGATGGTATCTAGTTGCAGGAAATTCCTCTAACTCCATCCTGGTGGACAACTTTGAAGGTGTTATGCTGAGGACTCCAAATTCAGGCTCTGCTCTAACCTCCTGGCTTAAATTCCCTATGACCATGTATGAAGTACTTAACCTATGTCCTGTGTCCTCTTCCGAGAAATGGCTATCGATCATATCCAATCTGCCAGGTAGCATACTAAGGCAGTGTCACAGCCTGAACAATGTAGGCATAGAGTGAGTTCTCAAAGGTTAGCTATTCTTGTAACTGAGGAACAGATCTGAGGCTGAGAGAAGACTCCCAGATAGGATGTGCTCATTTACAGTTCAGTCTTCTGTGGCCACAAGAAAAAACAAGGGTCAGTCCCTTCAGGGAACATGACCAAGTAACAAGTGTCACCTGTGGTTCTTAGGACACTATCAGCTATAGCCACAGGGATCCAGTACTGTTAGGATCCCTCATAAAATATGGAGCAAGGTGACAAGAGGTGCTTGCTTCTGGAATAAACTCTCAGATAACTGGGCCTACATCAGGCTAGAATCTAGAGCTGAGTCAGTAAGAGCACCACGTGCCAGCGCTGCTATTCTGAATAACATTCCGTTTTCTAGGGTAGCGTTGGGCTGGCTGAGCAGTAATGTTTCTTCTTCATATTGGACCTGGATTCCCCTGGAACAGCAAAAATGTGATCTATCTGTCCTCTGCTAATATGTAAGCGAGTGGATTACAGTGTGATGATTTCAATTTAGATAGTATTGTGGGCTGAATATGTATGTTCTCCCCAAATCTGTACATGGAAGTCCTGAGTCTCAGAATGGCTGCATTCGCACTGTGAAACTGGAGCTTCACGAGGTCATGGGTGAAGCCCCAATCCGCTCCTTGTCCCCTGTAGCTGAGAAGGCTATGTGAACACAGACAGAGATGCTGGCCATCTATAAAACGACACCAGAAACTGAATTAACCAGAACCTTGAGACTGGACTGCCATTTTCCAGAACTATGGGAAAATATATTTTGGTTGTCTGATCTATCAAGTGTGTGGTATTTTTGTTTCGGTAGTGCAAGTTTAAGACAGACGGCTCTCCAGAGGCTAGAAACAATCACACGTACTTTTCTGCCTTTGCTATCCTGAGCCCAAGCTGGAATGAAAACACCTTAGGGGTGTTGGCTGTGGCTAAAAAGAGGAAGAGACCATGGCAAGGCATTTATTTCCTCTGTAATGCGACCACTGGAAGCAGAAGAGAGTTAGCAAGAAGCCATCCCAACAGCGTGAGAAGGGATGAGTGTGGGAACAGTGGAAGGGAACTAGGGAGAGACAGCAATGGGGACCAAGAGTCTGAGTTCCAGAGTCAGCTGAGCCGAGTTTGCTCTTACACTCGACACCTGGATCATGCCTATGGCTCTCTGCTGCTTCTCACCTATCAAATGGAGATAATAGCACCTACCTTGTGGGACTTTCAACACAGACATTTGAGGTCAAGTGCTTGGCTCATACCTCGGGTGTTCCTGAATGTGAGCGGTATGTTTAGTCAGGATGCTGGCCCCAGAAATGCTTACAGTAGCACTGAGACTGCTTTCCATGGGAGGCTTGCAGTCTTCTCTCATGTGGGACAAGGTGGTAGAGGACTTCACTCCCCAGCATGTCTGCCTACAGCAGGGGTAGCTGAACCTCATCTAATCTCACAGCTTCTGGTGCTCCTCAGAGGGCTCTCTCCACCATCGCTGGGCATCTTACAGGCAAACTCAAGACGTTTAAGACCATCACCTTTTTAAGTTAAGCTTTCTTCAGTATTTTCAATATTAACTGCACCAGCCTATGATTGCCCCCAAAGCATGGTGGCCATTTCCTCTGCTCACCTACAGAGGTTATCTGCTAAGCTCCCTTCCAGCGCACCAACCTCCCCCCACCCCCATTACCCGACAGCCTTTTCTCTGTCTCCAATCTGAATACTCATCTGATTTCGACGGCTGCCTTCAGTCCCAACTTACACTCTAACGGCTTCTCCTTTCTCTCCCGATTGAAAACAACAATCTCAACTCTGCCTACAAGGCCTACAACCTTCTGGCCCACAACCAGCTCCATGTCCTCGTAGTCTTCTTGAACCTGAAACCGTTTAATCTCCAAGAACCTTCTGCATTAAGATGCTCTCTTCCCTCTGGCTAATGCCTTCTCATCCTTCTGATTTCTAATCTTTGTCAAAACTTGCTTGAGCTCCCCAGACTGGTAAGTTTTATTCTTGGCTACCCCAGCCATTGCAGAGATGAACTCAGCTGAACAGAACCGCAGAAAGCACAGACTGCCCATCTCCCCATGTCTGTTTTGGGCTTCTTACCTCATTCTATATTCTGAAAGGGTGGTCATTTCAAACTCATTGTCTTTGACCTTGACTCCTGGCTCGAGTGTTTTCCACCTTTCTTACATCCCTAGAGAGCTACGGCATGACTGTAATTAGCTTGTCTCTTCCCCACAACTGCATGCTGTCATACGAGGAAGACTTTTGCCTTCTCACCACTTCCTCTAGATGCCTAGCATTTTTAAAGACACAAAACAGGAACAGGCACCCAGTGGGCGCATTTGTCAATTATACTGGGGAAGCAGCTAGAGTTTACGGTGAGTTCTGCCTGTGCATTCATCTTTGACTTTTCAACTTAAACCTGTATGTGACAAAATGCTGAGCTGAAACTGGTCCTTCAAAGCAGCCTGTTTCCCAAAGGTGGTAATTCAGTGTTGACAACTGATTTCTGGTCCCTGTGTATGTAACACTTGAGTTATTATTATGAACTCCCTTGAAGACTGAGCACAGACATTACTACGTGTCCTATTTTTGCTTACCACACTCCACTTCCTGCAGGAAACAGCAGATCTTAGCGATGTCGCTCCCATGCCTTCTCAACCGCCTGGAACAGTAACGTTCAGCTGACTTTCTGACTTCTTCCTGGACATGAACCCAAACTTAGCCTTCCACTGAGATCTTCCCTGGCTGTGACATCTCCAGTTGTAATTGCTTCCTTCCCCCCAACCCCCCACTTCCCGCCATTTCCTCCTCAGAACCTGCCAGTGAACAGACATTTTATTTGCCTTGTCTGCTGCCTCCACTGAGAATGAAGATGTATAGGCAAAGAACTTTTATCTGTATATCCACAGCATGACACCTAACAGTTCTCAAATATTAGCTGAATTACGTTGCTCGAGGTCAGAAGAAAAGATCAGCTGGGGAAAGGAACCAAGATGTACACCGGGCAGAGGTGAAGTCCTGCCCGTCTTAAGCAGACGATGCACTGAAAGGTTAATTTCACTGAAATATTCTCTCTGGAGTCCAGTTCGGGTCGTCTGTGTTGGCATTTATCCCCACCTTTGCTGGCATCACTCAGGTGGCCTAACCAGTTCTAAGTTAATGAAAAATTTCAGGCGTGTGAGGTGAATTGTGGATATTTGCTGTTAACCCTTCCGAACTACTGTGCACAAAGGCTGCCCAAGTCTCCTCAGTCTTCATCACCCACAGAACCTCCACCCTAACTTTCTTGGTTTCAGAGGTGTCCTCTGTGACAGTCCACCTGAGGGCCACGAAAGGCCTTCCCCACACGCAACAGTTGGGGAAGGAACCTCACGGTGTAAAGGAGATTACACAGCTCGGAGAGTATACACCCCCAGGCTCTAAGACAGTTCAATGTCTCTTCTGGTTTTCTGTTCTCAGACACATCAAGGAAACTGGGCCCTTTCCATGTTCTCTGAGAGAACGCCAACGGTCAACATGTGGGAGCACCAGCTGCACTGTTGACTTTATAAGCCGACAGTGCAACAGTCATCCCAGGTACCCGTCGTTATCAGGGCCCAAGGGTTCCATGAGAGAGACGAGCTCCCCAGGCTATAATTTCTTAGCTGAATCTCCTTCGGGATATAGTGATGAGATCTGATAATGTTGAACTAGAATCAATTTTCCTACAAACTGTCTCACTACCCAACTTACAAGGTGAACACCAGTATTCTACTCACACCAGGCTTGTGTTCTGTCAACAGGTCAGACAGCAGACATCAATCTTTGGGAACTGCTCCAGCCGGGGATGCAGGACTGTCGGCACAGAAATCCCAAGTGCTGACACGGCTAATTGGGTAATAGCAATAGCCTGAACTGTTTTAGGAGTCTCTTGGACAACCCTGAACAACTCAGAGAGATCTCACGCTTGGTGCTGCTTTTCTCAGACGGCCTTTCACTCGTGGAGGGAGCACTACCATCCCAAATGAGGACATTTTATTTCTACCCAGACTTCCGTGCCATAGGTTTTCTGAGGTTTAATCGTATGACTCCATATTTTTTCAGACATCTTTACTAACTTTGGTCTCCTCTCTCCTGTACTTAGTCTCCCTTTTCCCTCCCCACTCGGAGCACGGCCTACATAATCAACTCACTATTTCTCCCCCTACTGCTTCCCCAACCATGGTAATGGTCCTTTTACTTCCCTTGATTTCTGCAGTTACTCCAGTATATGTTCCACCTGAAGATCTGGAGCTACGAGCCTCCAATTAGAGAGAAATGTGATCTATTTCTGGGTCTGCATGCACCTCATTCAATCTAATTGTTTCTAGTTCCACTCATTTCCTTGGAAAGCTCATGGTTTCCTTTAGAGCAGAACAGTATCCCACAGTGTCTATGTACCACACTGTCTTCATCCTGTCATCAGCTGAAGGTCATTTCTATTTCCTATCTATAGCAAGTAAAGTGAACATGCTGAGCATGGATCTGCTGAGTCTTTGGGGCACATGCTGAGGAGTGGTCTAGCTGGGTCATATGATAGATTTTTAGTGTGAGAATTCGCCTCAGTGATTTCTTTAATTATTGCACCAATTGCTATACTCAGAAAGTCTCATCAAAATGATTGCCTAAACATGATCTGAATGAGGACAATGACAAGCCAAATAGGACAGATGAAAGACCCTGAGGCCTTAGCCCCACACAAAGGACTACATGAAACCAGGCAATACAGAGGGCAGGAGAGGGGTCTTAGTGGGAAGGAGCACTCGGATTGGTTGTCTAGGGCCAGGTGGCCAGCCCTGAAGGCAGACATGCAGGTGGCATTGTACAGGCTGAGTGAGCAGATTGTTTGGGAATATACATGTATGTGCATATACATATGAGCATACATATGAGCCTATAGGAACACGTATGAGCATATTGGAACAATTAACGAGGCCATGGTTTGAAGGAGAGCAGAGTGGTGTAGAAGGACTTGGAGGGAAGGGAGGGAGGTAGAGAGAAGCAGGTAGAGAGCACCACTCATAATCTGGGGCTGGAAAGATGGCACAGGAAGCAAAGTACTAGAACCCATGCAAAGCCGTGTGTGTGTGTGTGTGTGTGTGTGTGTGTGTGTGTGTGTTATAGCTAGGGCTGGTGGGCAGAGACAGATGGATTGATCCTATGGTTTGCTATCCTTCCAGTCTAGCCAATTGGTGAGCTCCAGATTCAGTAAGAGATCGTGTCTCAAGCAATAAGGTCAAAAGTGACAGAGGAAGACAGTCAAGATCAACCTGCAGCCTGCATGAACATGATCTGCACATCCATGAACATACCCTGTCACATACACAGTGTCACCCCTACCTAGCTACAAACTTGTCAAAGAGAGCAGAGGACCAGTAGTGAGTGATCACCTGAGCAGATCAGAAGAGCACACGGCTAAGTGTGCTCAGCTACTGGTTTGGGAGTTTGAGCATATGCTTCTCTGTGCTGTTACAGTTCTCAGAATTTACCTAGGACAAAATAATACTTAAAATGAGATGTGCAAAGTTTCTTGAATGAAGAAGGGATGGAGATTAGGACGAAGTAAAAGGAATCTTCAAAATCGATCTGGGAGCAGTATAGCTCATCTGGGGCAGCGCCTGCCTAACATGCACAAGGCCCGGGTCTGATGGGCACAGCCTGGTAGGCCACTTCTGTGATCCCAGCACTCAGAAGCCAGGGGCAGGAGGTGCAGAACTCAGGGTCGCCCTTGGCTACACAACTACATGAGACTCTGGCTCAAATAAGCAAACAAGATCCATCTTCAAACATGGATGAACTGCCCCAGGACATGCCTCTCACCAGGAACAACACATATTTCTGTCTCAATAGAGTCTTAAACGTTAGCCAAAATCCTCTGATCCCTTCCCATCTTAATACAGCTGGATAGAGTACAAGATGCCAACAGCTCATGTTTGAGGTTTCCCTACCATCCCTATAGAAAAGGAAAGACTTAGGATGAGAGAGAGAGAGAGAGAGAGAGAGAGAGAGAGAGAGAGAGACAGACAGACAGACACAGAAAGAGAGAGAGACAGAGAGAGAAAGGGAATTACTGACTCAACAAAAATAGTCATATTTAAGATGGGGGAGGAGACATTTTTTAAAAATCCTTTCTACCATTTATGCATGCAGAGTTTTAAATAAAACTTTCTTAAGAGGACTGCCAGCTTGCTAATGACCTCCTCAGACATGCTTATGAAACAAACATCATGAAAACTGCTGTCTCACAGACCGGCCGGCAGCAGCCGTTGGGCGCTGCTGTTGCATCAGCCCAACTGCTTGGATCCCAGCAACCGAAGAGCTAATGCTAAGCCTATAGAAGCCGAGATCACAGCGCACAGCACGCTAAATTAATCAGATTGCCATAGACCACCTACCTCACCAAACGCCTCCAAATAAAACACTAAGTCTGGTTTGCAGAAATTCTTCTAAAGAAAGGAATACTGTGTTTTTTAATGTTTTCTCCTGGGATAAGGAATTTACTCTGAAATTTTCTCTGTCTGGCCATGGTGCTTGCTTATACCCTAGTAGGACAAACCTGCACCGGCTCAGTGTGGAGTATGTCACGTCAGCCAGGGGAAGTGCACACCGGAGGGAGGATCACACAAACTAGTCTGACTTCAGTTACCAAAAAAGAAAAGTAGACAGAAGGAAAAAGGGTACATGCTGCTACATCTGGAGACCTGACCTCCGGGATCCACATGGTTAAAAAAAAAAAAAAGAGACCTCCTAGTCATTTTCTGACCTAGATAAGTAAAACATGACATGACAGCCAATACACACAGATACACAAAATAAAGAACTTTTAAAAAAAGTAGACCATCGACCAAGAGTTTACCAACTACAGTCAAGATCAAAGAGTATTAGAAATAATTGCTTTATATCAAAGAAACACAATTTAATAGATCATTTTAACAAGTTATTTTATGTCAAGCAATAATTAGTCTAAATATTTTCCTTGTAATGTTTTACTTTGTTTTCCTAGGAAGGAGATCTTTATTTTATAAAGACAAAAACTGAAGCTCAGAGTGGTTAAGCATCCCGCCTAAGAGCACAGAGCCATAAGGCCCAGAACTCAAGTACTGCCTGGCACACTCTATACTACTGAGTGTAGAGCCAGTTTTGCTAAGCAAGCTCCGTTACTTACAAATGAGACCTAGAAGAGAGTTAGTGATTAAACCAAAACTCCCCAGAATAGGCCTCAATCTTTCTTCAACACAAAACATACAAGAAGGAAAAAGGCAGCAAGTGGAATGGACAGAGCCGGGTCTGAGCAGAGCTCCTGTGCATGCCTAGTGCACACCTCCTGCCAGCAGCACTGATGGTTCTGCCTCAGTCTCAGCCTCCTCAGTTCACCACTATATGAACCACAGAGGCAGGCAAAGTACAAGAAAATAGACGAAGAGACACCGTAAGCAGATTTTGAGGTTTATTAAAACAAAGTATTAGCAAACAATATGCAAAAACAAATTTCTTAAGAGTTAAGGCTTTGAGAAGCACAATATAGTAAAACCTAATACATTTTTATAAGTATCAAAAGGTAGCAGAGCCGAAGCACGCTGCTAGTTTAGTCTTCTAAACAGAAGCAGAATCAATACACAGAAGCAGACCTACAGTGCAGCCATCCGTTTGCTCTGCATCATCCACATGTGAAATATCTTCCTCGGGAAAGGCAGGCAGGTGAACACAAGCACTCGCTCTCGGTAATTAACATTCTTACCTGAATTATGTAAGTACAATTAAATTGCAACTTCAGCCAGCCGTGCTAAAGAGCACACTGCCCAAGCGTCATGCCTGGGACTCCCTGTGCTACAGCTCCCTATGCTCCTCTCTGAGGACTACGAAGAAGCAGTAGCACCTCCAACCGTAGCACAGGAGCACAGAGCACTACAAGACCTGCTCTCAACAGAGCTCGGGCTCTGGAACCTAACTGGAGTGTTGGGGCTGACACCGGTTCACAGGAAGAAAGGCATGACTTATGGCGGGGTGGGGCAAAGGCAAGCATGGGTCCAACTGCACACAAAACTTCAACTTTTAAAAAAGAGCAACTTCGAACAAATCCTTAAAGGATAACTATTTATGCTGATTTAAAAACTAAGTTATCTGGACGAGGAGTGCACCAGTCCCTTCTCTCTTCTAAGGACAGTCTGCTCTAGGACTCTCTTTGCTGGGGAAGAGGCCATTACAAAACGGCAACCATCACCAATTCAATGTTTTAACATGGATTCATGCTTTTTAAACACATCACTGTGTATTTCCTTTCTGAGGTTCTGGCATACCATCCAGTTGTAGGTGGTCACTTGAATTACAGTACAGGTGTATCCTGAGTGTTGTGCAGTGCTGGGCACTGAACACCGGGCTTTATGTCTGCTAAGTGCTCTAGCACTGACCTACACCTAGACAGGGAGATGAGCTCTTTCTTGAGTGTCCCAGGAGCACAAGGCCTGATGACACTATTAAATACCACTATCCTTCTCATCAGCACCCTGGAATCCACCCAAGTCCACAGAACTGTCCAAGTGTCCATCCAACAGAATTCTGTTAGTGTAGAACCAGTCCAAATTTTCACTTCCCATAAATGCATTATTGTAACAAGAAAAACTAAGAATTGCTATCTCCCAAAGGGGAAACTCCTACTGCTCTGAGGGAAATACCTACCTAACTGGAGATAACTTTCAAAAAACGATGCTCTAGCTCATATCTGAGGCCACCTATAGAATACCAATATTTAGCCCTATGTATACTGAGAACACACATTTCTACTGAGACCCCAGATAGCGGAGGATTTACTTGGCAGGACAAAGAAGGTTCAGACAAAGCTAATAGATCTAAAACCAAACCATGACCAGGGGCTGAGTTTAAAAAGCATCAGAGATCACTGTACTCAGCAATGCATGCCTGTAATCCCAGAACTCCAGAGGCAGAGGCAAGAGAATTACTTCAAGTTTGTTAGCCTACATTGTAATTTCTAGGCCAGCCAGGACTGTACAGAGAGACTGTGTCTCAAAACAAAACAACAAAGAATTTTTAAAAAGAAATAAAAAAATAGTAATTTTTGAGAGTCTTCAGGAAGCAAAGATTCAGGACTTTAAGAGAGAACAGTGACAGGGACTCAAGTGCTGTCAGGGAAGTGACCAGACAAGGTGTGAGGATACTGAGCCAACCCGGTGCTCTCTGCAGCAGAAACACAAATGACATTGCTGACAGGTGTGTTTTGGACCAATAAGACTTCATTTCTTCATCCACTTTCCCCTCCCAAGGGCACTACTGGCAGGGGATGGAAATGTTCCCCACAGTCCTCTCAGGCAATAAGGAGACTGAGGTAACCCCAAGATTTACTTTGACAGTGCATCTCATATTGTAACGTTACTGTCATTTACAACCCCAGAGGGTGTCTAACCTACAATGGCACACTTCCTCTGCATTATTAGTGTAGCTTGTTGAAGTGTTATATTTAGCAATCTTACTACTGGTTTCACCTTAGCAACTCAGCCACGTCTACGACTACTTTTCTTAAACCAGCAACCATGAAACATAGAAAAGGGGGGAAGGATTCATATCCTGTTCTATTTGTTTGCTATTTTACTTTTATATTTTTTTCCTCCAAGACAGTTTCCCTATGTAGAAGTTGCTCTGTAGACCAGGCTAGCCTTAAACAGAGACCTGCCTGCCTCTGCCTCCAGAGTGCTAGAATTAAAGGCATGTGCCACCATTACCCAGCTTTTGCTATTTTAAAACAATTTCCTCTAGTTTTCTCGAATTCTGGAAGGCTCACAGCATGCCTACTTACAGCCCTTAAATTCAGTCTGATGACATCAGAGAGGCCATCACGCCACCCTGCAGGTACACTAGTCAAACACACCTCTTGGTCCTGCTTTTTCTAGCCAGTATCTTGTTGCTGTAACTCACGGCTGAGATTTTGATTCTTCCATTTGCACGATTTATCAAACTGATAGCAATCTTTATTATTTGCAAATTTATCTTTTTCCCTGGCAGACATTATTTTGTATGCTAAAAATGTGATTGCTGAACTAGGGACGTGTTGAGTTGGCAGAATACTTGCCTAGCACGTGTGAAGTCTGAGGCTGATCCTCAGCACCACAGACGCTAGGTATGATGGTGGACATGTGCCGCCTAGCACGTGTGAAGTCTGAGGCTGATCCTCAGCACCACAGACGCTAGGTATGATGGTGGACATGTGCCGCCTAGCACTTTGGAGGTAGAGACTGGAGGGTGGGAAACTGAAGGCCACCCTCAGAAACTTAGCATGCTCAGGGCCAGCCTGGGCTCCCTAAGAGCCATCTCAGACAGAGACGGTACCAGCACTGTTCTGCTCTGGCGGCTTCTTCAGAGGCCCTACTCCCTGCTCTCTTCTGTGGAGTCCACACTGGCTGTCTTTATATCACGGGCACTTCCTACCCACAGACGTATCCTTAGATGGCACAGGAGCAGGCAGACTGCACAATCTCCATTTACAGACCTAGAACAGGATGGGATTTCTCCATGAAACTTGGAAGCTAAGAGCTTCAGTCCTGCCGTTGTACAGAGGGCAGGTCACACAGGACTCTGCAAGCCTGAGACCTGTGCATGATGACTGTGGAGAATCAACATGTAACCCACTGCTGAAAGAAGGGACATGCAAGGCCTGTGTTTCCCGACTTCAGCAGAGCTCACGGACATAAACTACCTGTCACTCAACTCGACACATTCCTATAAACTTGTTCTTAAAGGCTGCCAAGAGCCTGCTAAGTAAAGGAACAATGAACGGTGTATGCACTCCAGTGTAAAGTGGCCATCTGTCTCTCATGGGGCTGACACACTCATGCTATGGAAGACATGTTTACATCTCAAGCTACTGAAGGCCAGCAAGGCATCCCCTCTGAAGGAACAAAGCCACCCAATGGCTGCACTCTAAAAGGCAGTAAGTAATGACTCAGAAAACAAAAGGAATCGCACCCCTCCCCCCAAGGTTGTTTTACTCATAAAGGCAGAAAGGACACTTGAAAAAGTCAAACCAAAAGCCGGGCAGTGGTGGCGCACGCCTTTAATCCCAGCACTCGGGAGGCAGAGGCAGGCAGATTTCTGAGTTCGAGGCCAGCCTAGTCTACAGTGAGTTCCAGGACAGCCAGGGCTACACAGAGAAACCCTGTCTCGAAAAACCGAAAAGAAAAAAAAAAAAAAGAAAAAAGAAAAAGTCAAACCAAAATAACATTTTCAGCAGAAGAACAACGTGGCTCTGTATATTTTCAAAAGGCACCAGAAAATAAAATTTCTCACTTTGATAGGCAAATTAAGCCTTGTTCTTTATCAAAGTAGTGTCTTCACTCTCAGGCCATAACTGTTCATCTGACTGCTCCCTAGAAAGTGGTTACAAGTCTAAGGCACAGTGAACTAAACAGGTGTCTTAAGAGTGCTCACATCCAACAGTGCTCTGCAGATCAGCATCCATGAACAGTGCTCTGCAGATCA